>CAHIKZ030002423.1:1135000-1342500 GCA_903632075.3 Acanthosepion pharaonis | reverse complement strand
TACAGAGGTAAACATATTTAACCCATTCTTACACTGACAGCTCACCAGCTAACAAGATACAGTTAAAATCAATTTCACGCTATAGTTTAGCTTAATTTTCATGGTAAGACATTTACAGATAGATAAGTTAATGACACGAATACAAAATACCCAGCATATACAAACTTCCCCGTAAATTCAATTATCATCTTGGGTCCTTTCTCAGGCCAGGCATGAGTCAGCAGGAGGTGCCTGACAAGATGCTGATGGTATATATTGGGCAGGATGACTAAGTGTTGTCACTGGTTCAGAATCAATAAACAGAAGCAGTCTGAGTTCATTTAGCAGCATTTCTCAACATACATTTCCCTCCCCTTTCTCATGTATCGTTTGCTAGAGTTTGCATCATCGTCATCATTAGAAGCAGCAGCAGCAGCACTATTCAAATCATAGATTGAACATACAATGAGAAAATGAAGGGGTTGAATGTTGGTGCCCATTAGATTAAATATAGAAACATGGATATTATTTTCTAGATAATCAACATAAATGCATGTCATTGTAAACAAACAATTCCCAGTGAGTGTAATCCTCCTTGCATGTCCCATTATTGTGTTAATATGCCAGACATTTTTCTTTGTGTGAACAATGTTAATATAAAAAGACAATTTTTTTATCACCTCTTGCAAACATATCAACTAGATAAATGTCTTCTTGCTTATATACCTGTTAGTAGATGTTTATATGAGGTTAATATCCAAGAGTTTACAAATACATCAATGAACTGTTAAGGAGTAGAAAGTGCCATAATTACTGACAAATAATTAGTGCATGCCTTGAAACACCTGAATTATAGCTTAGGGTGGACAATATTGGATATATCCATATTGATATAAATCATTAATTAGGAATGAAGATAGATATAATCACTAATCCTGAGTATTGATAAGGTTGTTGCAAAAGATCTCAATACCATCTTTTGTACAATGCTAGCAAAATATAAGATGTGATCTTGAAGTTAACTCGGTTAAATATTGCTGTGTCTATAGTGATGGAGAGGGATATTGATCAACATTTAAAGACTTATTTTTCTCTTCTTATTCCACACAGGAAAATGTTATTTTTGGACAAAATTGTTAGTGTTTGATTAAAGAATCCAAATCAAAGCAAATGATCAGAGCATTCAACATCCAAACATAAATGGAATCTACTGTATGTTTGGTGTAATTGAAAGAGAATTCTTTAAATTACTGGAACCTAGACAACTTGTAACTACACAAGATTGCAGTGAGAAAATGGCTTGTTTAAATGACACACTGGAATAGAAAAGATCATCTTCTGAGGAAGGAAATCAACCAGTGATTTTGCTGAATGGTACTTTTGTTGCAAATGTTGTAAAGGATGATAGAACTGAAATGATAAATTCTTCCATATGCAGCAGATTTTCTAAACCTGTCAATTTCCAACTCTCTCTTATGTTCACTTCTTTGATCAGCAATTCCAAAGAAATTGAAGATATCAAAACATTATTTGAGGAATTCATTAAATCAAAAGCAGGATCATTCTTTAATGATGGCATACACAATTTAGTTGAAAGCTGGTGTATGGTTATAGAAAACTAACGAAAAGATTTTGATAATTAAATAATGACTCTGTATGAATAAAAGATGGGTATAATAAAGATAGATATATTTTAGTAGGAATTAATATTTTTTTTAATTGTTTCATGAAGATGACAGTTGACATTACATTTAAATTTTTGAAGTTTGTAGTTGGCAGGGAAGCAATAAACTAGAAGAGAGTTTCACAGGTGGCAATTACAATAGAAGAAACTATAAGAATAGAAGTTATGGTTGCATTTAGCTATTTCAACAGTAAAACAGTGAAACCTAGTTGCCAATCTAGTAGTACATTTCAATTCATACATTCAAGGTACCACTGATAAAAGCTAATTAGAACAATTTATATAAAAGGCACAGGGAAGTCATAATGATGGGAGAGGCTGACTGAAGTTGAGATGCCAGGTATTATATAACATTACAGACCCTTCTTTGGATTTTGTCAAGGATCTCAACATATGAGCGGTAGATTTATAAATGTAAAAGAAGGATTCTGGTGAGAAGAATTGTCTGGTATGACACAGTGAAGCAACTTTCCTAGCAGCAGACCTGTCAATTGATTCAATATAATCCACTTCATGTCAGTGGGAAACATGAGAAGGCACTAAGATCTGCTCTCTTGGAGATTAGCATCTACCATACTGATAGAAGGAAAAATAATTCCCTGTTTGTTGTAGAGTTTGGAGAAGACAGGAGCAGTTCAGAAACACATTTCCTTATGACAATTGCAGAGATACCATCAAGTCTGCATGCCTTGTGAGGATTTAGTTTGGAGATAATAGCAGAAAACATAGACAAACTTATACACATATCACTCAGTAAAGATTCCATTTTAAGTGGAAAAACTGGCAAAGATAGTTCTGATGAGTCAATTGGAATTGGAAGAGAATTTCCAAGCAAAGCATTCTGCTTTATCAGCAGTAAATAACAATATTTCAAAGTGATTGAAGAGAGGATTTACTCTTGTTCAACATAATCTTACAGAGCTGCCAATAATCACATGAACCAAACTTAGGAGAGGCTGTATAGTGTAATCATCCTGATTTCTTGTTCATAATTTTTGAATTAAACTTTTATCAAAGTGAATAATTATCAAAGAATATTAATCCTGTTTTTTTGGGTTTCTTTTTTTAGTATATTACATCTCAAACATTTTCTAATTTTTATTCTCGTCTTTCTTTCTCATCCTAAAAACTCAGTCTTTCTTCTTGTGGAACATTTTCTAAGATTACTGATCTCTCTTTTCATGGAATTTTAGGGTCAACTGTCCCAAACTATAAATAGCACATTTGCCATTGTCAACACCAATTAACATGCATACCTTTTGCAATTTCTCTGCTGTCACAGAGTGACAATGTGACAGATCATGTTAGCATTCATAAAAACATTATCTTTAAAGATTTCCTGTTTTGTCATGGTGATTATTTAGTTTTGGTTAAGTGTAGAATAGTGTTTCCATTAATAAAAGAAAGTTGAAGTTAATATTACAAGTTAATTAAATGCTATCTATGTTACATGAAATTGTCATGATTTAAATAGCAAAAAAGATAATCATTAATTTATTATCTGGTTATATCTACTTAATTTTATTATATCTGATCGATTATTAGCATCAAATGAATTTAATATAAGTAATTGCAGAAGTAGTAAATGCTGTCCATCTCTCTCTATCCATATATATATATATATATAGTGTTAATTTGAAACACTGTTTTTGAAGCCAAAATTACTGGTTTTTCAGTGATTTGCTGATAAGGAGGCATTCAAAGCAAGTAGGCTTTGTGTTAGAGTTCTCATTATTGAAGATATAGATGGGACATTACTAAAATTAATATGAAAAAGTTTTTTTCACTTAACTCATGTTTACTTTTGTGTTTCAAGGCTTCTGTGATGTCAACAAAAACTCGTTACCACTTCTGTGATGCCAATGAATGCCCGTCACTTTCGTAATGTTCGCACTAATAGCACTTGTTTGTTAATACTCGCTTGAACATTAATCCATACAGTGATTCGAAAAGAGAAATAGTATATAGTGAATAGATAGAGAATAGCGGTCCGTATTATAATAGAGGATAGAGTAGAAATGACAATCCGAATAGTAATAGAAGATAGAATAGAATAGCGATCAATTAGACACAGGTACTTCCCATATATGCGTTTCTCTATAGTCAAGTGGTCTACTTAATTCAATAATGGGATCACCCGTATGCAAATACAGGCGATCTATTTTCAAACTCAAGTGTCGGCAGCGACACTTTATTCCTTTATAACACCTCCCCTTTGAGATGACTTCCACTGGAGTCTATATTTCTTCATCTTCTATATTTCTTCATCTTCGGTTCAATATTCAAATGTTCCATTGCTGTTCTTTTTCTTTTACTGTACCTCCTTGGTTCACTAATTCCTGGTGGCAAGGGTACGTCAAACATGTCAACATACAATATTTCCATCTGTACCTCTTTTCGTGTCCTTTTAAATGTATCGACAAACCAATTCGCTTGTCCGTTTGATCATAGGTGATAAGGTGGAGTTGTAATATATTCTATTGTGCAGGGAAATTTGTCCTGGCTTTCTCACATCAAAGGTTATTGCGACAAATCGCGAGTAAAACAGCAAGATTACAGCAGACAATCTCTCTCTTTTAGGCGTGGACAAATAAAGAAAAAACTCCTACTCGGTATGTTATCAAACAATAAAAGAAGAAAGTGTTTATTTACATATGCAAAAAAAAAAAAAAAAAAAAAAAGAAAAAGGTAAAGGGATAAAGACAATTAGGAGAGAAAGAAAGGGAAAAGAAAATGTCCTTTAAGGGAAGAGAAAATGTTCATAACAGAAAAAAGGCTTTCTCAAAATATTTCTCGGGGCGCCTAAAGGTTCTTTAAAACGGGTAGAATTTTGTTAATGGTTAGAAACATTCACAGTTTTCTTCAAAGTTCTTGTAGAGTAGAAAAATGTTGGTAGATATAGGAATCTTGCAGTTGAGTGAGTTCGTAGGTAGACGACAGAAGTCCGGTGGGCACGACAGAAGGAGAGGTGAAGGGATGCAGCTTTCAATTGGTTTTTAGTAGTGGGCTTGACGGTCTGTCTTTCCAGCCCAACAGGAAGTTCTTCATTGGTTGAAAGTGGTTCTGAAGTTGACTGGTGCTTTCTATCGTCGACCTTATAGACGGTGGACCAAATTCTTACTGCCAAATAGGCGAAGATTCTCCAAATTTATGGAGATTTGGGAGGCTCAGAAAGATTAGGGACTTTTCCCTCCAAAATCGTTATACAATTTTCCTGGTCCACTCCATTGGTCAGAAAACACATTCCTATCTCTCATAAGAATCAAGGCTTTGGAGCCGGTTTTGAAAGTAATGAAAACAGGTTGGCGTGAACAAGCTGTGAGGTTTCCCCCAGACTTTATGGCACCATGGAAGGAATAATGGTGGTGAAATTCCTTTTTATATTTTCCAGCTCTCTTGTTAGTCAGAAAATATAGTCTTATCTCTGATAAGAATCAAATCTTTGGGAGCCGGTTTTGAAAGTAAGAAAAAAGGTTGAAGTGAGAATTGGAAAAATAGGCTAGAATGTGAACTTGTAAAACATTGTTCTCAAATTAAATTCCAATAATTGCTAATGATTTGCAAAAAAAAAAAAAATAAAAAACCTTAAATACACTAAACGTGAATTGAGTCCCGTTATCTAAAATGATAGTCAGGAACACCGAACCTTGTGCAGGAAATTTATCGTTAACATGGTAGTCAGTCTTCTACATTTTAATATTTCTGGACATTTAGTGTAACTATCAACTATCACTAGATAGTAGGCTCCGTTTAATGGTCCTGCGAAATCTATATGTATTCTGGACCATGGCATATCAGTTTTTAGTCAAGGTTGAATTTTGATAGGCGGTGACTTCTCTGGCAGCGAAGTCACCGCCTATCAAAATTCAACCTCTGCATGATTTCACTAAATTTTCGTTATCTTGATCCATTTTGGGCCAATAAGTATAACACCTCATTACAGATTTCATTCTAGAAATTCCTGGATGTCCTATGTGAAATTCTTTCTGCATACGTTTTTGCAACGTTGTTGGTATCACAATTCTTTCTGCGTACATAAGTACATCATGAAAATGCATTATTTCCAATAATATTTTTCCTTTAAATCTTAACTGCTTCTTAATTTCAATTATAAAATCGTCTTTTTCTGACATAATTCATATTTTCTCCAATGTTCTTTTACAGTGTTATATAATATATTATTAATTTCATTTTCGGCCCTTGCCGCAATTACTGTGACTTCAAGTGGTTCGCAGAATTTCGGTATTAGTCTAGACAATCCGTCTACATGACAATTTTTTGGATGGTAGAAACTCCATTTAATAATTATAATTCAATGGGATAGTACCCCACGCTGCAGTCTATTTACTGTATGTGCGGGAACACCCTTTTTTGATCCATATATGGACAATAATGGACTATAGTCTGTCTGTAGTATGAATTCTCTACCATGTATGAATTTATGAAATTTTTTCATAGCAAATATGATGGCCAATGCTTCCTTTTCAATTTGGCTGTAGATTTTTTTCAGCTGCAATTAATGATCTTGAAGCATGAGTTATTGGTTTAGTTGTTCCATCCTCATATTTGTGTAGTATCACTGCTCCGATATCCGAATCACTTTCATCTGATGCAAACACATTTTCTAATTTAGGGTCAAAATGACTTTCTTGAACTCTTCGAAAGCACTTTGACATTTATCTGTCCAATTCCATTTCACATCTTTCTTTAGCAGGTTATACAAGGGTTCTGTTAATTCGTGCATGTTTGGTATATATATATATATATATATATATATATATATATATATATATATAGTAATTAGCAAACCCTAAAAATGCTTGTAACATTGTTACATTTATTGGAGCTGGCATATCCTTTATCGAAGTCACCCTTGAAAGATCCAGTCGTTTATCTCAAAAATTTGTATTAGATATTTAAGTTTGAACATAAATAATTCGCATTTTCCTTTACTAATCTTAAAACCATATTCTTTGATTCTCTCAAATACTTTTTTACATCTTCCGTATGTTGTTTTCAGGTTTTTCTTTTAATAAGTACCTCATCCAAATATGCTTGAGCACAATCCAAACCGGCAAGCATGGTATCCATTACTTGTTGGAATATATTTGGTGCTACCTTTATACAGAAAGGAAGTCAGTTGGATTTGTATAACCCTCTATGAGTGTAATTGTTAATAATTTTAAGGACTCTACGTCTACTAGTACTTGTTGATAAGCGTCTGACAAGTCCATTTTAGAAAAAAATTTCCTCCATTCAGTTTGGCAAAAATTTCCCGTGGACTTGGTAACGGGTAGCTGTGTTGTTTTAAATTTTCATTTAACCCCGTTTAAAAATCAGCGCATACGCAGATTTTTTTTTAACGTAGACTGTTGATGATGCCTATTCGGAATAGTCTATTTTAATATCACACCTAATTTTTCTAGTCTGTCCAGTTCATTATTAACTGGATCTAATGTCGAGAAAGGCACACTTCTTTTTGGGTTAAATGTCGGTATTACATTGTCTTTTAACTCAAACTTAGCTTTTGCTTTCGTGCATGTCCCTAGACCTGAGAAAACTTCTGGAAAACTCTTTTTCAGTTAATTTTTTTAATTTTTCAGTTACCGTATTAGTACCGGGGGTAACAATATAAGATCCCAAAGATCAAACAATGCAATCCAGTCTGTTCCTAAGAAATTAGCAGTATTCTTTAATACAAATACTGCCGATTTTTTGGTTTTTACCACAAAAGAAATGTTACAGCTGAATTTACCCCAAAAGTTCAATCTCTTTCCTGAAACTCCAAACGCAACTTTATCAGAAGTCAATAAACTGGGTTTACCCATTTTTCTCTGTGTCTGTTCATTTATGATAGTTATATAAGATCCTGTATCTAGTTGCAATTTAATTTTTACATCATTAATTTGCAGAAAAACAAATTTCCTCCTTTGAGATGTCTTGTTAATTTCTTTTTTAGGCTTCTTGTTGTTACTTCATGTATTTATCATGTTCACGTACGTTTTATTTTTCTCCATTTTTTGTATCTGCAACACGTACTTTTGTGTCCTAATCTCCCACATTCATAGCATTTTTGTTCTTACAAAAACAATTACTTTTGAAATGCTTATCTCCACAACCGAGGCAAGTATTATATATTGAGGAGGGTGTTATCGCCTTTTTTCCTGTTATGTTAGGAGTTGAAAAACATTTGTAGTCTTTTTTTCTTAGATGGTCGGAAACTATCTACATGTGAATTGTCTTTTTTCTCAATCCTTGTGGTGTCGAGTTTCAAATTCACATTACGTTGACATTCTATTACGTTGACATACTATTTTCTGCAGAGTTAATTTGGAATCCATTTCTAATTTAGCAAGTATCCTGAATCTTATCTCCGCGTTCTTATTAGAGGTTAAACCCTGTACAAATATCAGGCATTTACATAAATCAAAAGTTAATTCATTTAACTTGAATTTCTCACATTCTCGATTCATGACTCCTGCATAAGTGACAAAATCTTCATCGTCAAACTTTAGTAAGTTAAGACATTGCCATTGTGTATTAAATAATGAACTTCTATCACCAATAATTTTTGACAGTATTAGAACAGTCTAATCAAAATTTATCTCTCCTGTTTGTTTTTTTTTTTTTTTGCAAAATATAATTCACATATTTTTCATGTTCAGAAGGGGACAGTTCCTTAATAATAACCAAACTTTTCATCATTACAATGCGAACAATCCGTTTTGAAGATACCTTCGTATCTTCTATAATAAGCTGGGAAAGTTATTCCTTCGCCTGGATTGTATACAAAATCGTTGATTGAATTAGCAACAACATCTGGAGTGAATGAATCTGAAGTTTTTCCTTCCATGGTTTTGGTAAACAAAAACTTCTGTTGTTGTAATTGTAATTGCTGTTCATGTTTTTTGTTGGTGCAATTGTTGTTGTTCTTTTTTGTTGCTGCAACCGTTGTTCTTATTGCTGCTTTTGTGGTGCCAGCATTTGAATCAGGATAGCTTTTAGTTCATCCATTTTGCTGTACTTTGCTGAATACTTTGCAGATTAATTTTTCTTTGTGTAAATTGAACGAATACCAGTGTAAGTTCAAGAAATCCTTGTCGCCACTTTCGTGATATCAACGAACACTCGTTGCCACTTTCTTGATGTCAAGCGAATACTCGCTGTCACTTTCGTAATGCTCGTTGTAGTAGAGACTTTGTAATCGCAGATACAACTTATAGTATGCCGTTGAAGAATGCTAGTGTCAGATGCCTTCGAATATCACTCGCACTAGTAGCACTTGTTTGATAATACTCGTTCAAATAGTAATCCGTACAGTGATCCGAAAAGAGAAATAGTATAGTGAATAGAGTAGAGAGTAGCGGTCCGTATTATAATAGAGGATAGAGTAGAAATAAGGATCCGATACTTGCTCAACAATACTCGCTCAAAAAGTAACCACCGAATAGAGAAATAGTATAGAGAATAGCGATCAGTATAGTAGTAGATGATAGCGTAGAAATATTATATTTTTTTCTGAATATACAGAATGTAGCACATTGCCGGAGGAGAAATAGGGAGGGGGCTGGTCTTTCTTAGCTATCGTAGTCCTAGTTAACCCAACTCACGACCCATCCATTCATTACAATTTACTTATTCACCACAAGAACCTCTCAGTCCTACATACACCAAAATACCACTTATTCACAGGGGACCTACAAAACGCAACCCATAACATAAAAATTTCAAAGTTTATAAAGTCCAAAAATATATAAAAATTTCATGATACATGAAATGATGGGGGTGGGGATGAACTCAGAAAACAAACGAAAAATGTAACACAAAGTAAACAAATGTTAGTAGGACCCACCCACCCATCAAAGTAATAAGGGTAGCCACTGTATTTTGCCAATAGACAGAATCAAAAAGCATACTCACTAACGGAATTGGGAGGGAAAATAACTGATAGAATGGGAAAAATCAAAGGATGACCCACCCAAAATATAAACAGGGGACAAAACAAACTGGGGAAATTGGAATTCTCGACATGGAACAAAACAGAAGAAAATGCTGGGAACGGGGCGGGAAAAACACTTATTCCCATTAACTAGGAAAACAAAATAGTGTCTAATTTAACCAGGGGAGGGGGTCTCAGGAAACCACCCCGTTGCATCAAGGTAACTTAAAAGAGAAAATTCAGACTAGTTCCGTCCACACGAACCAGGCTCGCCTCGGTCACCCACCTTTCGCTGAAATCTGTTGAAATCAAATGCTTTCGATCAGATATGATTTCCACCTTAAGCTGATGCTTAAAGAAAACAACCAAATCCTGATACGAGTAACGTTCAAGTTGCAAGATTTCCTCCTTTTGTGACGTCCAAACCACCATTCTAGCCACAGCTAGCAATGCAAAAAAACACCATCCGTTTTATCCCAGAGAACGGGGGCGACACATTGTCACACATGTAAATCAACTGCCAGGACTCGCCTCGTGGCTTCCATACATCTGGGAATTCAACTCATTCATTTTCGACTTAACGATGTTTCACTGTACTTGTAATAATATTAAGATGTAATATCGAATACCGATATACTACATGTATACAATTATTTACACATACACAAAATATCGCAAAACACAAGACCACTATCCCTCAGCAAAATAAAACTACGAAAGATAATTACAATAGATAATTCTAAAG
The DNA here is from genome assembly GCA_903632075.3 of Acanthosepion pharaonis. Taxonomy (NCBI): domain Eukaryota; kingdom Metazoa; phylum Mollusca; class Cephalopoda; order Sepiida; family Sepiidae; genus Acanthosepion; species Acanthosepion pharaonis. Next base: position 1,332,153 of record CAHIKZ030002423.1, on the reverse strand, counting down.
TGTACTACAATGAAGTTATGAGCATTTATCATGTATATCAACATTTAGATTCCCAAATATAGGCCTAGGCTACTTACCAGGTAAATAAAATGTTTGCAGAAACTGCACCTCATAGTTCATACTTTGCCTCAAGTAACTAATTTAGCTCCTTTGCAGGTGATATACCGTAATACTGAAAAAAATGGATTTATGCAAATTAGCCACCTTCCCAGGGTATGATTTTTTGTAAACTTTTATTCTTGGGTCAAGTACAACCCAATTAGGTGTCTAAAACAAAAAAGCTTTTGTATAATTTAGGGGGGGGGGCGAGGGGTTAACCCCTAATTTTTCATATACTGACCTGACTATGCAGCTGTTCATCAACTACATCAATATGATATAATGACATCACAGAAGGATTTAATTATGGTTATTAGGTAGATTAGTATAATGTTTTTATCTGTTGGTTTATGGGGTCTAAATTGAACAAGAAAAAAGTTTAAGGGGTCGCCATTTTGAAATTATGCAAATTAGCCACCTTCCCGGGATCTGATTTTGGTAAACTTTTATCCTTGAGTCAAGCACAACCCAATTAGGTATCTAAAGCAAAAAAAAAAAAAAAAAACGCTGTTGTATAAATATTTTCGGGGTCAAACCATATATTGACCTAACTAATTACTCTGACTTCATCAGTTCTGTTAGACTCCAATATCAATCATTGTGGGGCATTGTCTGGTCTACACTTTCTTTTCTTGATAAATTCCATTGTTCGAGATCTCTGTTCAAGAGAGATATTTTCTTTCTCTAGCAGAATTAATACTAAGAATTTAGCATATCTTAATTTTCTTATAAAAAGAAAGTTTGGTGTTACTGTTACAACAGATAAACATTATTATCAATAATTATTATTATTAATAATAATAATAATAATAATCTAGTTTCCTTCGTGTGTGTCGATCGGCCTTAAAGGTCATTCCTAGACTCAGTGACCTTTCTCGGCCTAGGAGAGTTTTCAGTCGTGAAGGGGTTGCGAAGGATCCACTACATGACCGGCTCGGCTTGTCGGCGGACAAGATTTGCTCCTTTTGGTCTTGGATGCCAGCGGCGGATTATCTCAGCAACTGGTAACTGGTTTGGAATAGGCTATCTCTCAATGACATATGGGGTTTGCTGGATTTGCCAGACTGTGAACGATGTGACCTTGGCTTAGAGGAAACGGCTTTGCATGCCTTCTACCTCTGTCCTCGGGTTCGCACCCTACAGGACCGTATTGGTGAGGTGACAGGTCGTATTGCTCCCGAAAAGCTTGTGCTTATTGATTGCGTATACGCATGTGACAATGTCGTCCTCGTATTCTGGGATGAAATGGGTGATGTTTCTGTCGCTGCTGGCCACAGCCCGAATGGTGATTTGGACGACATAATCAAAAGAAATCTTGCGAGGTGACTGTCTTTCTCATCAGGATCCTATCCGATTTCATCAGTTCAAGATGAAGATTAGAACTAATAGAAAGCGATTGGTTTTGACAGATTTCAGCGCAAGGGGGTGACTGCGGCAAGCCTGGTTTGTGTGAATGGGGCTAGCCTTGATTTTCTTTTTAGGTCCCGCTAAGTCATATCGGTTTCCTGTGGAGCCCTCCCCTGGTTAGGATAGACCTTTTTTGTGTACCTAGTTAATGTGATTAACTGTCGTTCCCAGACTGTTCCCAGCTCCTTCTTTGGTTATAATCCAAGCCTAGAATACCAACCTTCCCAATTTTTTTGGACCCTTTCCTCATCTTGACTAGGTCAGTTTTTTTCCTTCCCCATAGCCGTATATATTTTCTCCTTTCCTTCTTCCTTAGTGAAAGAGCCTCTTAATTCTGTCGTAAGGCAGAATGCAGCAGCCTCTCTTTTTCGAGGATTGAACGGGTCCTACTAACATCAATTATCCTTGGTTTGTTTGTTTTGATATTTAGTTTGTTTTGTGGTTCATTTTTATGTATAAATTTTTATAATCATCAAATTTTTATGTCATGGGGTGCGTTTTTTAGGTTCCGAGAGTATGCGGCATTATGGTATATGAAGGATTGATTGGTGATGGATGAGTTCTTGTGGTGAATGTGTGAATTGTAATGAGTGAATGGGTCGGGAATCGGATTAGCTAGGTATAAGATAGTCAGTGAAGACCAACCTCAACCCATTCCCCCTTTTCGGCCTTGTGCCATAATTGTATATTTTTATACAATAAATATCAATATGCCGAGGGGAAAAATGCTGCCTAAGTATTATTGCCTTTTTGCTTGAGTGTATTGACGTGTGATTTTGTCCAGCTTTGAATTTCTGTGAAGTGAACTGTTAAAATTGTTACTTTTTATTTTCTGAAACTTTTTGAATTTTTCAGTTTTCCTTTTTTATTTGTGCACTTTTTCTTTTCTTTTTGTTTATTTCCTTCTTGTATTTTTACCCTCCTGCCGTTTTTATTTTATTACATTTTTTTTTGTATTTTATTTTTAGTTCTTATGTGTTTTGTGCAGGGAGGGTTCCGGTGTTGCTCCATCCCTCCTTATATAGGGTAGTTAAACTAACGTACCCTACGTACGTCAGAGTTAGGTACAAGGGTCCTTTCTGCCGCAGATTTCTGCCGCAGATTTCTGCCCGGTATGTGAGTTACAATAGGTTACAACAATGGGGAATCATCTTATTGAAATATGATTTCAGGATGGAATTCTTGCCATCAAGTAAATTGAGTCATGCGGACTGGTAGTCCAGACATATCCCAAAAAATAGTGAACTTTTGGAAGACATTGTCATCGCTTCTCTACAAGCGGAAGTAGAGATAAAAATGTTCTATGCAATACTGTGTGGGAACTACCTGTGACTTTGGAAGAAATAAAAAATAAAATGTTGGATGACAATTTTATTGTGGAAATAAAGAAAAAAAAAGACAGGAGAAAAACAGAATCTGAGGTATATTCAATTTGCAATGACGTTCTCATGTACAGTGAAAGTGTAGTGGTACCTTTATAACTACAGAAACAAATCCTGAAAGAATTCCATACAGGACACCCTGGTATATCCAGAATGAAAAGCTTAATGGGAAGTTATGTGTACTGGCATAGCCTGGATAGAGACATCGAATGTTTGGTAAAGTCAAGAAAAGGCTGTACTTTAGCAGCTATAGCACCACCAATAAAGTTCAACCCATGGCCAGAAACTGACTGTATATTGACTTTGCTGGTCCACTTAATGGTTAATATTATTTGATCATTGTAAACACTTTTTCCAAGTAGTCAGAGATATTGAGATGTAAGAAACAAACCACGGAGGTAGTAATTGGATTTCTACACAAACTGTTTGCAAGGTCTGGGGTACTATATTCTATTGTTTCGGATAACAGCAACCAATTTACATCAAAAGAATTCAAGGGATTTTGTAAAATGTGGTAGAGCACATAACAATTGCCCCTTACCACCCTAGAAGCAATGGCCAGGCAGATCGTTTTGTGGATACCTTTAAGAGGGCCCTAAAATATCCAATGGTGGGTTCACTGGTGCAGCATTGCAACAGTTTCTACAAGTGTATCGGCTTACACCAAATAAAAATGCGTCTTTGACCATGACTCCAGCAGAAATTACGTTTACACAGAAAATAAGATCGGTCTTTGACAAGCTGATACCAAATAAGAAAAAAGTCGAACATATGGTACAAAAAAACTAGAAATAAGTTTTACGAAGTGAGTGAAAATGTTTTTTACTAAATGTAACAGACGGGTAAAGATATTGAGACGTTGGAACTATCGTCAAAAAAATCGGTAGGATGATATATTTAGTCAAAGAACCAAAAATGGTACACAAAAAGCACTTGAATCAAACAAAAAGTAGGCATATAGATGAAGAGAACAATATTCCAGTGGATGTTAAGCCTATGGAATTTTTTTCGACACATTTGATGTGCCAATTCCTCGGAAAGCTCCTGAGACAAAAATCCAAAATAAAAGGAAAAGAAGGGATATAGAAAGAATCAACATTAACCCGAAAAGGAAAAGATACTGACTGTGCAGAGTAAATCTAAAGGAGGTGGTGTTATATACCATACCTATGAACACTAATGGGTATGTCCCAATCCTCATAAATATGTTGGACACTATTGTAAGTGGGGGTAATATGCTGTCTAAGTAGTCCACGACTTGCAGTGGTTTATCTACTACACAGCACTGGCAAGTATTGTATTTTGTTGGTGTTATAAAGATTAACATTTCATTTCCAACTTCCATTTTGGTTATTCCTCGTACAGTAACCTTTTCTAGGTTGCAACACTATGCTCCTTTTCAGGGATTTAACTAAATGCTATATATAGTTGTCTCCAACAGAGGTATCTCTCCTCGCATTGGGTTCATCAACCAAGAGATCAATATGGAGGCATTTGTGATTGCAGTAAATGGTGTAAAACCTGATTCATTAGGGGTGCTGCACATACCTAGCAGAACTATTGGTATTGCATGTATCCATGTTTCTTTATGAGTCATTATGTCTGTTTTCAGTGTGCTGTATGCTCTCTCAATCAAGCCAATGGTTTATCAATGATACAGAATAGTACTTAACCTGTAGAAGCCTAATGTTTTGACAGTTCTTTGAACGATTTACTTTCGAACTGACTTTCTCTGTCTGTGTCAACCTATAGTGGGACTCTAAACCTAGCTATCCATCTGCAAGTTTCATGATTAATACAGGTTAGGTGATACCTACAAAGGCTTAGGTCTGGATCTCTGCAGACCATAAGGAGAGGACCAACAATATCCAAGGGAACTGTTTAGAAGTGAGATGATGGTAATTCAAAATTGTGGAGTTCAGATTTTGTGTATTTGTGAACCATAGTCTGTTGACAATACATTCTGCACAGAAATGCTTAAGAGTTTTGTCCATGTTTGGCCAAAAGTACTTGGATTTTATTCATTTTGTAGATGCTACAATTCCTGGATATGCTGAAGAATGTAAGCTGTAAAAAACAGCTTTACAGAGAGATTCTTAGGGATAAACAATCTAGGATACATAGTGGCAGTATCATATATGACTGAGCCACCTCTATTTAACACAGAGTATTCTTTTAAGTTCAGATATGATTTTACTTTGCCGTCTGTTGTTTGTGTTAGCACTATCTCTGGCAAGTCACAGGCTGCACTGCTAATGCAGATCCGGACATGCAGTCTGTAACTATATTTTGTTTCCCTTTTATATGCACCATGACAGCAAAGTATTCAGCAAGTACTGACAGGTGTTATTGCTGGTGATCCGATTTCATAGCTATTTGGCTGTGGAAAGCTACACATAACGGCTTATGGTCAGTGAATAATAATACAAAGTGAAGTATTAGGTGGTGAAAATGAATCACTGCCAAATCAGCCACTTATTTGGCAGTGATTCATTCTCTATCAAATGTGGAATATTTTCTATAGGTACTGATTTACTCTGTAGTGGACCGTGGTGGTGAAGATATAAAAACGTGGGTTAAAATTTCCTGCTAGCCGACCCAGCTACATGAGAATGTTGGACTTTAATTAAGTCCAAAGAAGGCAAAGAAAACAAACAAGACCGATAATTATATACAAACAAATATATGTATTAACAACAAGTACAAGTTACAAGCACATGGTCAGTTACATTGAGTGTGTGTGGTGAATATTATGTGTGTGTATTGTGTTCGTATGTATGTGTATTGGTCTTAGCGTGTTCCCAGAATTTGGGAAATGCTGTATCTGTGAGAGCTCACATATGAGAGGTGGTATAAGGTCCAAGGCCTGAGGAAAAAAAGAGATAGAGGCGAAGGGTCAGTCAGTATTTATAGCCAGGGGAGTGAGACCACTGGTGAAGGGTTAAGGAACTACAGGAGGAGCTAACTCCAACAACTCTCTATCACCTGGTGTAATGCAGCACCAACTGCATATTGACTGCTGTCAATGACTAATTGCTAGTCTGTGGCTAAAGTTTGTGGGTGGTCTAATGCCACAATGTATGACTCTGTAACTATATCCCTAATGCATCTATTTCTGCAGTTTAAGATTAACCCAAAGTTGTTTAAGAAATCAAATCCCAATAATGGATTGGTGATGTCTGTGACTACAAAGATCCTTTGGAATGCTCTTTTAAACAGGTTATCTTCATTTCTATGATTGCTTGGCCATGGCAGCTTATTTTCTCACCACTGGCAGTATAGATAAACATTGGTTAAAGAAGGTGGTAAATTGAAAACAGGCACCTGTGTCTATGATAAAATTTATCTTAGTAACTCCTATTTTAGTGGTGACTTCTAAAAGTGGCAGATTTGATGGAGCTAGTGTGGTCCACACCACTAGTTTTTCTGACTCCCTCAGGCTGGGAGAAGCAAGATGAGAATTTGGTGATATTTGTACATTGTATGTTTTTGTTTCCATTTTTACCATAGTTTCTATGTTGTCCTGTTCTACAAAGTAGAGATGTGCTCTACATACTTTTGGCATTTGATTTGGATGAAAAGGTTGGAGACCCACAGGTAGTGACACATTTTTTTTTTAATGGTATGGTAGACTGAGAAAAATAGATAGAGCAATATGAGAAGGCAATGACTCCCTGCTTGTTGTTTATTTGATGAGGTCTTCTCGGTCATGACTTGTTTGTTGTGATTTACTTCCCAGTCTGATGAAGCCTTTTATGCCTAAATTTTGAGTTTTTTGTAAAGTTTGGTGTGTCCAAGTTTCTGATGGAGTCAAGTTCTGTGTTCATGTTAGGAGGTCACCAATGTAGTAAAGTGTCAGATGTTCTTAGCAATATTTACTGGAAACTTTGGGGAAAAAACAAACAAACATAATCAAAGGTATAAACAAATAATATATATTTATTTATTTGACTTTGATTGGAGTGAGGTTTTGTAATTTGTTGTAGCAAAAGTTTGTTCAGCTGGGTATTTGATAGTTTACAAGTCAAACGTTGGTAGCAGTTGGGAGTGTGATTACTTTTTAAACTTGTTGCAGTACCAATCTGTGGCATATTCTGAACCCACAAAAGAGTTCTTAAGCAGATGACTGCTTAGTTTCTTCACATGACATGCTTGGTTGGTTTCTCAGCTGTTTCTTCTCTACCTTTGCCTCTTGGCTGTCTGTTTATATACCCTATGAAAGGGCTCCAGACTACTGGTGCAAAGCTTAGTTTCAGCTAACATAAAAAATCTCTTTTTTTTTTTTGATTGGCCAAAATTTTTATTTTCTGTTGTTTCTTTCTTTTTCATTTTTTTATGGGAGAAGATATGCATGGAGCCTCTCTTGTCTTGGTAGATTTCAAATCACAATAATTAGAGCCATGGATCAGCACACTTCTGCCTTTTTGCAGCCATGTTCAGTGTCTTCTTCTTCCTCTTTTTATTTGAAGGTTAGTCTAGGAAGAAGTATATAGAAAGAAGGGTAGATAGAGAGAGAGAAAGAAAAGAGATATGTGTTTTAAAGGAAAGCAAATGCCTTATATTCTAATGAATCATTTTTGATTCAATAGTAACATCACTTGATAATGATTCAAGTTTATAAACTGAACAATGGAGATTTTCCTAATGTAATAAATATTTTTCATGTAGAGTACTTAAATTTTGACTTAGTCTTTATTTTCAATAAGATTCATTTTTATACTCATCAGTTTTTTGATGTGGTATTTTATTTCCAATGATATGGTCATTATCAAGTATTTTATTTCAAATTACCTTAGTGTTCAAATAGAATTTCTTTTTCAATTTGGCAGTCACTCTTGACAGTGCATTCTTCTTTCTGATTAGCAGATTTATATAATAAAACTAAATAAAAAGTGGATACTTGAAATATTTCAGGAAGTTGAATTTTTGTTTTTTACACTGTTCTTGTCATACCTGGGTAAAAAAAAGTGGCTATCTGAAATACCTTATACAATATAGACTTGTAAATGCTATGAGAATCAGTTTAAAATTTTCTTATGCAACCTTTATACAGTATTTATATTCTGTATAATCATATCTATATGTTTATTCAACTCATTATTTTTATTAGTGTTTTAAATTACTATACCACTCTCCTGTTAAATCCAGAGTTTGGTCAATTATTTTACAAATTTTTGTACTTGGGATATAAAAAGGAAAAATATCTTGGCAAAAATAAAGATGTTGATTCTGGCCTCAACGAAAGACTTATATCTATTGTCTCACTTTAGTGAACTTATTTCTTTTTTTGTATGTCAGTGTTTAACTAAAAAATAACATAAAATAGCTTTCTTTTTACTAGTGATTTATATTTTCTGATTTGTTAAAAATATCTTTACTCTTTTTTTCCAGACATCCAAAATTGTTTGGCAGATGTGAAAAATGAATTGATGTTAAATGATGTACCTGCTTATGATTATTCATTTACCACTAGAACTGCTAATACTTTTAGAATTTCAAGAGATAAGGATGCATATGGAACTAATTCCCATCCTTCAAGAATCAAGTAAGTCATTTTTTGTATATTTTTTACAGTATTTTTATCTTGGAGGTCCACAAAAGTTAGAACTTAACATAAAATGACTCAAATATAATTGTTAGAAAAGGCAATGGTTATTTCCATTTTTCTGATAAACTCAGTGATGTAATGGAATAACCTGTCACCCCCGTGAGTGACTACACTATAGGTAGTAACTACCTATAAGTATCTGTTAGTCAATGGACTACAGAATCTAGTTGGGATCTGTTGAGTACAACTCAGACTTACGTGAGAACTACCGACCTTCCAATAGTAGCATTCACTACTGGATTGACTTGTGATGACCTTGTGCATAATTGTTACCATTATTCTTATTGTACTGTTTTTTGCAATAAACCTTTACTTATTTATCCACCATATTTTTCAAATATATATTCATATTAGCATGGATTATATCACTCAGAAATGTTAAGAAATTGTGTAGTCATGTTTTGTGCTTAATAATAACATATTTACTCTTGTAATACATAGGTATTAATAGGGAAATCTTTGTATTTGGCCTCAAAATATTAAGCTTTTAATTTTTCCATTTTAAAACATAATGACTGAACATAATTTCATATTTTATGTCAGTGATTGTCTTCATATTTGTTTCAAAGTTAGATAAATAAAAATTTTAATTGACAAAATGAATGAATTTTTTTTTGCTATATCAATATTATAAAGGTTAACAATGGAAAAAATGACTTCCTGCTAATAAGCAACCTCTAAGCAATAGGGAAAACAGGCAACCTTTAAACTATAATGAAAATAAGCTATCACTAATGTTATAATGTTTGGTTGCAAGAGGAAAGGAATAACAAGGATTAGATTTTTAAACAATGTGAATTCAGTTAATGTGCAAGATATATTATAGTTATTGGAAAATTGGAGAAAATATCAAGTTTTGGTTGCTGATCATCAAGAAGCCAATTAGGTGTAAGGGTAGCACCGGTAGTTGACCAATTTCTTGGGTTGCTTTGACCGAGACCATAGAATATGGTTGATTATATCAGATGCACATTTTGATTGATCATAGTCACAGTGGTAAGTTGATTCATGGTAAACTGTGTTGGTTGCTGAGATGACAGCAGTGATGACAAGGGATTGGTGTAGCTGGTAAGCCTGTGGTGTAATGTTTCACTGCAGTGGTATGCCTGTAGCAAGTTGGGTTGCTGAGATGAAGGCAGTGATGATGAGGGATTAAGTGTAGCCAGTAGGCCTGTTGTGGGATGTTTCACTGTGAGGGTATACCTGTAGTGTAGAAGAATTGGGTGATGTTAGTGAAGCCTTGGAGTGATAACGGTTGTGTTGAGAGAAGTGGTGATGGTAACAGTGCCCTGCATGTTGGCAGGTGGCCTTGTGGTTGGTGACTGCTGTTGATAATTATAAGAGGTTTGCTTTTAAGTGGATCTTGCAGACCCTAGGGTCATCTCCTTTTCTGGCAGGAACATTTATGACTGGATACTGTATCACTTTCATTGCAAGCACTTGTCTCATGAACTGGACATGATGCTTGGAGCCTATGTGCAGAAAATGACTTTTATTTTGTTTTCTGCTTTCTTGCCAGCATGCAGAATGAATCAGAAAGAGATCTAATTGCAGTGGAGTATAACACTAATCAGCAATGTAAATAAGATACACCTAATCAGTAATGAAGTAAAGTAATCCTAAGAAATAATGAAAATTAGCTGTTTCTAAAAAATAAGGCAATATCTGTTCCTAACCAACAGTGAAAACATGCTTCCTTAAACAAAAAATCTGCCGTTAACAACAATGAAAATAAGCTATGCTAAAATATTCTTTAATGATGGAATACACAATTTAGTTGAAAGCTGGTGTAAGGTTATAGAAAACTAAGGAAAAGATTTTGATAATTGAATAATGTTTCTATATGAAGAAAAGATTTTTCTCAAAAATTACTGCAAACTTGTTTCAATTTAATATATATGTGTTCAGTGAATGGGTATAACAATTCAGTGCAAGAAAACTATCCTCTAAATCATGACTGACAGTTCCTCATGAGTGCAGTAGAACATGTGTCGATAGGGTACCAGTAATTACATTGAGATACAAGAAATAGATAAAATATGTTATTTCTTCCATCTTGTATAATTTCAGCATGATAATTTTTCTAAAGAAGGAGAAAAGTATGAAAAAATAGAAGGAAAATTCCCAAATATATTTTGATAATTATCTGTATTCTCACATATTGTAGAATCAGATCATTTTTAATGCAGAGTCTTGGAAAATATCTGTGATATCATGATATCTTCAGGTACCACTACTTAAAGTTTAATAGAAGTTGATATGTAAATTAGATGTTTTGCACCATAGTGTGATAAATGATGCTTATCTGTAACTTTTGTGAACTTAAATGATGTCAATTCCAGGTATATAAAAGTTATTTGATATTATTAAGAGGGTATAACTAAGACATTAGAAATGCTGCTCTAATCTGAAAAGGTTTTTTTTTGCAGGAATCTCCGTGAGGAATACTTGAAACATGGAGGCCAACACCCAGATGTGTTAGAACAAATGCGAAATATGGAAATTGAAGCAAAATTAAAAGGTAAAATTCAGTGTGAAAAGTGATCATTTTAAGTCCATCATTTTAAGCAAGAAATAATAGTTACACACTAGATACACTGATTTTATTAGCTCTGTAGTCAGTTCTTTGGCTGAGATGATTTTAAATTTAAACACTTTCACTGGCTATATTTTCATATTCTGTGCATATATAGATGTGATTAATCTCCATTGTTAAGTGTAACAGCTTTATTTTTGACTAATAAATGAAGAATATAATAATATACACCATTTCAGCCCAAACTCTTTGAACTATATTCACTCTGTTTTGCAACATTTATCCATAATTTAGCCTTGGTTAATAAAAATGGACCTTGATTAAAAACTGATTTAATAAACAGGAAAGATCATATAAATACTTGTAGTGATCACAAAAACTAAAAAGAACCTAATTTCCTATGATTCCCTAGTAAAAAAGGAAACTGCCCTACTGGCAAGAAATTTAGAGGTATTTTTTTTCAGTGACCTCTCACCAAGAAAGCATGTGGATTTGAGTTGCTCCAGGAATGAAGACTACAGATAAGTTTTAAACCAATATCACTTTCTCATGTTTAATATTACATTTTAATGATAGACTTATCACTTGCAAATAATTTTATTCATTCACCAAGACAAACATGAAAAACAGAAATATTTAACAGTTACCATTTAACATCAAAAGAACTGTCATATCTACTGAATTAGTACAACCAAATCCTTCTGATAAATAAACCCTTCTGCATACATATAAATGTCTCACTTTGTTGTTATGATGTGTATATGTATATTTTACTAACCAAAAACAGGAGTCAAACAAGGCCCACCACAACATACTAAAAATGTATGTTACTCAAAATTATTTTCCTTTTCATTCACTTTATAAATTGTTTGATGAAAACTTTAACCTTAGAATTTCATACTTTCAGTTTTCTTTCAATTGCAGGAGACAAAGAAGAAACACATAAGGTGTTAATGAAGAACAATAAACTTTATGAAGAACAAAGGGTAACTCGGGAGCAACAATCAAGTCATAAGGAAACCAATAAAATCAGTAAAGAATCAAGTAATATACATATTCTTAAATATTTTCATGGTAATTGTTCTGATGAACTTTCCTCTATGGTACCTAGACATTATAAATTTAAGTACAGTACTAGATTGGCAGCTAGGTCTCATCATTTTACAGTTGAAATTACTAAATGTTCTATGCTAATAGTTTCTTTTTTTGCACTCCTTGCTTGTGGAACTCTCTTCCAACTTCTTGCTTTTCAGTCAACTTTGATCTTCAAAAATTTAAATGTAATGTCAATTGTTATTTTCTGTCTTCTTAATTCTTGTTCTTTTATTGTTCTCTCTCCTTAATAGTGTTTTTCTCATATTCTCTAACACTTAGTAACTCCTTGCATCTTAGTGGCTTTATTACCTTGTGTAGGGTGAAATGATAAAAAAATATGGCCCTAATTCATTAAAAATTTTAATGATAAGAGAGATTAATTAAAAATTATATTGATTGTAGCATATTGCAAAAAGCAAATTTCTTTTAATATCACTGGCCTTTTATAGATTTATAACATTGTCCCTGACATTTTGTTACCATGTTTTTCATTAGATGAGTTTTATAAAATTCATGACCAACACAGCATTTTAAATGAAACTCAAACACTTCTAGTTTCTAGCTTTATCTTTTACTAAGCTGAAAATTTGTAAATGAGTTGTGTATGTATTATATGCATTGTATGAAGTGATTTCCATGACAGTACTTTCAATTACTTCATTTCATTCTTCCTCATTAGGGTCAGCATCTGCATCACTTACCTGCTGATTAAGGAGGCATGGTGGAGTAATGGATAGCGGCTCAGATTGAGGAATCAGAGAGCCGAGTTTGAATTCCAATCGAATCCATTACATTCATTTACGTGCTAATACCCTTGGGAAAGGTATAAATCCTCTTCTTCTTTCCCCAGCTCTGGGTAAATTGCAGGACAGACTGGGTTCTATAGCCTTGGATGGCAACTGGTCTAACACAGAAGGAAATGGCAACCTACTGCCGGAAAAAAATCTGCCTTGTCAGTCATGTAACAAAAGATACATGATTGCCTACGCATATATCACACATGGCACATAACTGATAATGTATTGTCATTTAATCAAAATATAGTATGGTAAGGTATAAACTGTTAAAAGTCATGAGTTTTCTTAGTATTGATAGAGAAGTGCATTCTTGTTGCCTTCTTCATGCTGATTTATTGAGATGCTTAGATGGCTGCTTAGATCTGCTTAGATGGCTGTTGACTTGTCAAGAGTTTTCTGCCCTTTAATAAGTTTTATTTTTCATCCTACAGGTTTGCTAACAACCCACTTCACTCACAAGAAATTGGATTGGGGATGCCAGTTTAGTTGCTGATCTTCCAACAACAGTATACATACCCACACACACACACACACACACACACACACACACACACACATATATATATATATATATACACACACACACACTCATACAGTTAGTTAAAGTACTAAACAATATTATCATTATTTTTTTAAAATTCTATATAACTTCGTACCTTGACTATATTGAGTTAATGGTGAGAGAGGAATATCTCTATTCATCATTTAATAGAGCCAAAAAGTTTCATACTAATAATCAGAGACTTGAATTTAAAAATAAAAATTTATGTGTTTTTTTAGAGCTCCTCATGCCTATTGATGGTGGTTGGGGAAGTCATATCTACGAATGTAAATTTTGTTTTTATTTTTAAATGAAACATTTTGGTAAGAAATTACTTAAAAACAAAATACAATTTTAAACAATTTTTTTTTAAAGTCAGTCCCAAGAAAGTCATGGTTTTAACATTCAAATTATGAAAAGTAACTGGGTGAAGGGGATTAAGTCTATTAGAATTAACTCATTGCCTGGTAAAGAACAACATGTGTAACAAGTGTCATCCAGTAACTGTGAGCAAAAGCAGTGTAAATGGCGGGGGGGTCAAATTCCTTGGAATTGATCTCTTGTCTGGTAAAGGAAGACATGAGTTACAAGTCTTATCAGACCGCCATCCAGTGGCTGTAGTGGTTTATTTTGTAATTTTTGGTTAATAACTTCTTACCTCTTTGAGAGTATCTCTTTTGGAATCATTGAAAAGGAAGTTCCTTCAGGGGGTGATCAAATTAGATCTCTGTGATCTTTGTTTGCAGGACTTTGGTATGTTAAGTGAATTTTGGTTGTCATGAGGTGTTCTCTTTTGAGAAGTTGTTGGTGATATGTTTTGTTTATTTTCTTGTTTTTCATTTTTTTGTTCTCATTGTTTGTGGTTTAGAGTTTTTGTCAGGTTCATACAGATACGAAGTGATTTCCATGACAGCACTTTCAATTAGTTCATTTCATTCTCCCTCAATAGGGTCAGTGTCTGCATCACTTACCTGCTGATTGTCCCATACATGTGACTACATGAAACCTGTTTTTCTGATATTTGTAACATCCCTCTTTTTTGCGGGTGTTGAAGTTAACTAAGTACATGTTTGTTCGAATTAAATTGCCTTCCTTCCTTTATGCTTTTTGTCTAAGGCTGATAAACTTTTGATGTTTGAGGCCCATCTTCATCTGGATGATTCAGATTCGGGGTGCAAAGGAATAATTTAGGGCTTCTCACTATGCCTATGTATTTTTATTTTTATGTTGTAGAATTTGTTCATCTTTTACAATGTTTCCACTTGCTTCTTTTTTCCACTTTAACAAGATTTCCATTTTTTTCATTTTGCTTACTGTCTATTGGAACCATCTAGGAGATATCTCTTTGTTTTATTTTTTTTTTTATTAATGGTGGGGTCCCCACTGATTTTAGGACCTGAAAAAGCAAGCTTTGTTCATTTTCATTATCATTATCAATATATAGCCACTTGAGTGGTTTATTAAATGCCATATTTTTCTTCATTGTCTCTGCTCCTCAACATTTCTAATGTTTGGGTATGTCCAGGGGTAATCCCATACACTTTAACATGACCAAAAATCCAGGAACAAAATACTTGTGTTTAAGGGAAACTTCAAGAATCTGTAAACCGTTAGCAACTCTCTTCAAGTTTGAGTATAAGTGTTTTACAGTCATATTGAAGTTTTGAATCAGAATGCATTCTGACACTTACATATGGAAATCGATCTGTTTTTGATTCCAATGGTATTTAAATTGGAAGCTGAGTACTATAAGAAATATATATATATACACACACACACACACATATATATTTTCTTCGATATGTTAAACCATTCTGATAATGATCTAAAACTAGGTGTCTGTTGAAAATTCACCAATAAAAATGATCTCAAACTTCTATTCACAGAATAATAACAAAATAAAATCCACAATAATTATTGGCTTCTGTTTCACAATACATTTACATCATGTCTTCATGATACAGTGAAAATACTTTTAAACTCTTTCAATATCCTAATTATTTCATATATAAATATATAATACAATATATTGTATATATTTCATAAATATATAAATGCATTATATCGAAAAACTCATAATTCATAAAATTACAAAAATAATATAGTCTTGATAAAACTAGACATATGGTATGACAATTTATCTAAACTTAATGTAAACTTGTTTGAAACTACTTCAGAAGCAATAAGATTTGATTACTACAAAACAAAATAATATCAACTTAAAACCCAAAGTAAGAATTTACACTATAGACTGAAATAAATGTCACAAAAAATACATAGGTGAAACATCTAGGAATTTAAATAAAGGAATATATGAACACAAAAGTGTTTTTTTGAAACAACACATTCAGTGTCTTAATTGTTCATCATAATAAGTCTGACCATAATTTTGAATTCAATTTTAATTAAAAGAGAAATTAATTTTTGTGTAGAAAGTTCACTAATATATGAATCTTCGATGGTTAATTTACATCTAGGATGATACATCATATCATCTTTCATAACAAAACTACTACTATCATCATATAGGATATTTAAAAATTATAGCAATAAAAACAAAAACAAAAGTGGTATGTTGGGCACTGACTCATCGGATGCCAGAAATTTAAAATTAATTTAAAATTTCTTTTGATGTAGAATTATGCTTGTTGTATTTTGTTTCTTCCTCCTACATAGAAATGATTTTTTCAATAAAAAAACTAAACATTTACTCTGAAGAAGTCTTTTCAAAGGGCAAAGCACATACATAAGATCCCATACACAAGAATCACAGGTTGCCATCCATAGCCAACACATGGCTTTTTTGTGGAATCTTACTCCTCTGCAGGAGATTCAGTCAGTGAATTTTAGGCCTTACCAATGGGCCATGTTTATTTTTTATGAATTAAAATCCATAAAAAATAAAGATGACCTTTGATCTATAAATATTTTTAATTGTTTAATTTTTATGCTTGGGCTAAAGATTCTTACATTATAAGTGTGCATGGTACCAAATTCACAACGAATAATGCAGTATATAAGTAGGTGGAAAAGAAACAAAAATTAATTTTTGTTTCAGTTGAACTTTAGATATAGTAGGGTTAACTTCCGCTTAGCTTCTCAGATGAAATGAATTTCAATAGTAGGATCTAGAAGAAATTTTGCTATGTGAACCATATTGATATGAAAATGTTTAGAATGTTTAATTCAATGTAATAAGATCATATTCAGTAAAATCATTCTGATCTGATGCTTATTGGATAAGTGATCAGATCATATAATAATACAATCACTTCATAATTCTGTTGAAAATGAAACCACATTTAAGAGAAGAAAGTGTTCAGTGATATGATCCATGAATATGCACTATTAGATCAATATACATAAAAAGAATTCTCTCAGTTTGATATACTGAATCCATGTTATTGTTTTGATTAATGCTATCTGTGGAGAAGAAATGTTATGGGTGAAGGTGACTTGTAAAAATTTCTCCTGCTCCTGTGTTCATACTTTCTGATAAATTATTGGTGCCTTTTGTGGCCAGCTCTGATTTCTGACAGTAAAAATAATTCCAGGTGTGTTATGACTTTTGGAAGTGTTTCTTTGTATCATTTGCTAAAATGCACTTTATACATTTCAGAAGTCTTATGTTTCAGTTGCGTTTATATACCTTTGACATAAATAGTATAGAATAGGATTGTCGCGGCTGCCTTTGGCCGTTCCCTAAAATGAAAGAGAACACGACACTTTGAGCTTGACTTTTTTGATCATGTTCCCTATACACTGTGTAATTTAGTCTCATTTTATTTTAGAATTGAGTTAATTACTTTTTAGTTCTCTTTATGTTACAAACCTAGTTGTAATACACCTCTTAAGTATTTTTAGACGTTTGCTTTTTCGTAGCAAATCTCAATTCATTTTTAGAGAGATTTTTAGCATTTTTGTGAGACTGTGTCTGTTGTTAGTCTCCCTTAACATAACACAGTGACATCTCACCGAATTCTGGCTTTTGTGGCCAGAACTCTGACCCTGGCTGTGTATTAAGTTACAGTCCCATTTTTTTTGTCTGCCAACTGGATGCAAGTTGGGTCTATCTTTCTTTCTCTCCTTTTTACTTCTGGCTCCTTGTGCATTTTTGACTTTTGGCATTTCGTCCCTACTGGCTCCCCGCATGTTGTCCATAACCTTTCCCGTACACTACGGTTATGATTATTATGGGAGGTTTCGATATTGGACTCAACCAGCAGATATGCAACGCCAGCACTGGATATTTGATATGCCCAACAACATCGCAACACCAGTTTCCTGGCACTGACCAGATACCATCACTGATACTATTCCTGCCTGACACGTCCAGTCCGTAGCCAACCTGAAGAGACGGTTTGGGAGTTGAGATGCAGACATTCCAGTCATGTTGACGGTTTGGGAGTTGAGATGCAGACATTCCAGTTGTATCAATGGTTGGGAGTTGAGGTCAGTGTTGAAACCTCCCATAGTATACGGGAAAGGTTGGTCATTGCAAATGATTGCTGCTGGTCATCACAGGTGATTGAAGTTAAGTGAAGTTGATCACTGCTGGTCGTCACAGGTAATCGTTGGGTGCTGCAGAGGTTGGTTACGGACTGGACGTGTTGGGCGGGAATGGTATCAGCGATTGTATTTGGTCAGTGCCGGGAAGCTGGCATTTTGATGTTGTTGGGCATATCAAATGTCTGGTGCTGGTGTTGTGTATCTGCTGATTGAGTCCAATATTGAAACCTCCCGTAGTAATCATAACTGTAGTGTACAGGAAAAGTTATGGACAACGTGCAGGCAGCCAGTAGGGACAGAATGCCAAAAGTCAAAAATCTGCAAAGTGCCAGAAGTAAAAAGAAGTAAAGAGAGAAAGAAAGATAGACCCAACTTGTGTCCAGTTAGCAAACAAAAAAAATGGAAGCGTAACTTAATACACAGCTTGGGTCAGAGTCCTGGCCACAAAGGCCAGGAGCCTGTGTACTGACCCCAAATTTGGTGAGAAGTCACTGTGTTATGTTAAGGGAGACCAACAATAGACATGGTCTTGCAAAAATGCTAAAAATCTCTCTA
Organism: Acanthosepion pharaonis; assembly: GCA_903632075.3. Lineage (NCBI taxonomy): Eukaryota > Metazoa > Mollusca > Cephalopoda > Sepiida > Sepiidae > Acanthosepion > Acanthosepion pharaonis. The sequence continues at coordinate 1,313,624 of CAHIKZ030002423.1, read as the reverse complement.
AAATGAGATTTGCTACGAAAAAACGAGGTGTATTACGACTAGGTTCGTAACACAAACGCAACTAAAAAGTAATTAGCTCAATTCTAAAATGAAATGAGACTAAATTATACAGCATGTAGGGAACACAATCAAAAAGGTCAAGCTTGAAGTGTCCTGTTCTCTTTCATTTTAGGGAGCAGCCAAAGGCATCCATGACAGGACTGCTTGATGGCTAAAGTATTTATATATTTCTCCCTAATGCCAATGATCAAGTTCAGGTAAAAGCCAGGATTTCAAATGCAGATTTTTAAGGTAGGCCCTCTTTGATTGGAAGATTAACAAAATACAACCTCATGCTATCTGTTTAACCCAATGCCAGAATAAATTAAGCATGATAAATATGTAAACCACAGTGAAAATTGAAGTGCACCAATGAGAGATATAATTTATTATAAACTTTTTTTTAGTAGGAAATCAGAGTCATGCTCTTATGCAACAGATCTTGAGACTTGAATCTGAAAATCAACATCTTCAATCTCAACTGAATACATTTCTGCTTCAAATTCCACAAACTACAGGTAACAAATCTATTTTTGTATAATCACAAAACAAATAAAAAGTTAATATAGATAATGATGAAGATAACAGGCTCCTCTTGTCATTAATGATATGAATATAACACCTATTTGTTATAATTATCTGTGTAATTACTGAGAGAGTTTATTATTACCTATGTATTCAGTTAATATCACCAATTCTTAATTTTTAAATTAGCAACAAGACCCAATAGCTAGCAATAAACAGACTACAGGAAGAATGAAATTCATCCATTTATAACATTATCATAGGGCACCTCGGTGTGGTGTAATGGTTACCAAGTTTGTCTCGCTAGGTCAGTTACAATTGAAAAGTGAGTTCAATCCTCACTAGGTGTCCTATACTTTCAGCCTTGTGCTACATTTAAGCTATGCTTAGAAAATAACGAGGACACCTCAGTGTGGTGTAATGGTTAGCAAGCTTGTTTTGCAAGAACAATTATGAGTGAGTAGTGAGTTTGATCCTCACTGGGTACCCCATACTTTCAACCTTGTGATACATCTAAGCTATGCTTAGAAAATCATTTAATGGGCACCTTGAAGTGGTGTAATAATTAGCAAGCTTGTCTCACTAGAACAATTACCACTGAGTAGTGAGTTTGATCCTCACTGGATACCCCCTACTTTCAGCCTTGTGCCACATTTAAGCTATGCTTGGAAAATCACTATAACATTATCATAAAAATATATCAGTAGCTGAAATGGGAATTTGAATTTGAATGACTGATTTTATTTTCAAAGTTCCTGTTGCTTAAAAACAAAAAAATTGTAACATATTGCCCCAATGCTTAACAAAGAAAATGAGAAGCAATAAGAATTTAAATGAAATTTCAAATCAACCACATCAGTGGAAAGGAAAGAATTAAAATGGGAAAGAAGTTTATCATCTCATGATCTCCAGTTACACTTACCAAAATGTGATGAGATTTATTATTATAATTATATTTTTATATTTTATATATTTATTACTATAATTGTATTTTTATTATTACTTGAGTTATGATGGTAATACCAATACTTTCAAGATTTATTTTGTTTAAAGTCATTTTAAAGGTCATGATCTCCAAAACACTAATCAGTGCAAAGTTTACACATTTTCAAAAAATGGTCAACAAACTAATTATTGAAGACAAGAAATTGAAATTCTGATAAAAATTAAATCAAGATTATGGAAATGATTTAAAGAAGTAATTCTATATTTCAGAATCTATTAAAGATATTTGCAAATTAAAAGTAGAAAAGATGAAGTACAGATAGTTCTTTGAGAATATGACCATAGTTGATAGTATAAGAGATATATAAAATGTATTCCATTTTAGCTAAGCACATTTGGAGAAAAAGTAGTAGCCTGTGATAAATATTAGTTATGTACTATGATTTTTAGGACAGTAGTTTTTTACAAATGTAGCAGTTGCTGTAACTATTAAACTATACTACATCAAATTTTCTGATGCAAGTCAAAGTTTTCACAATAATATACATTAGTATTATATTATGGTATAATTTTCAACTTATTATTTTTCTCCTTCTTCTATGACCTTTCAGAACATGAGAAATCATGGCTCTCCACAACACCCTCTCTATTGCAATTCTTAGTAATGTTTCTCTTTTTACCATCCCTTTCACTCCCCATTTTGCCATTCATTCACATAAGCTTGCCAGCTTGTTGGCCTGCTATCTCCCCTGTCCCTTGCTTTTAATTAATTTACAATTAATTTATTGTGGGAATGGCAAGCAGCAGTCATAAATCATGTGTAATCTTTTTCGGAGCATATTTGGTTTTAGTATGCATATGAATCCAATTGATATTGTTCTCATATCAAATTCCTCGGCCAGGAGTAGTGAGTCAAATTTTACTTGCATAATAAAATTTAACATTGTATAATGAAATCTGAGTTTTCCCTGTTTACAACACATGAAAATTGAAAATATATAGAAACTATCTGAAATTTTTAATGAGGGATTGTCAATTCTTTCTATTGCTAGACGATCAAAGCCTGAAGGTTATAAACAAAAAACACCAGCATGAATTGCTGCTGCTACAACAAAAAATTGAAATAGTAAAAAAGCAGAAGGAACTGAATCAACATGAGAAAGAGTTGGAAGAAATTATTGGTAACCATATACAAAAACCTGTTCAGGTAAAGTCATTTAAGACTGTTTTTTCATTTTAGTTCTGTTTTGTTAGTAACATTAAACATAAAAAATGAGACAGAATTCCTTGAAATTTTGTTTTACATGTTACTGAAATTAGATTGTTGCTTCTAATAACAATTTGTTAATTGAAATGTACCTTTGCAATTAAAGAAATAGTCACCATTCCCTAATTGAACTATTAATTCATTTAATTATAAAATTATATCAAATTAATTTTCTTCTACAATAAGAAAACTATATAAAATTTTAGATTAGCCACTTTTTATTAAGAAAAAAATGTTCAGATTATGGAAGGTTTTTTCAGTTTGGTCCTAAGTGGAGATATTCTTGCCTGTAAGAAAGTGGTTTAGATGTTTGTAAAATGGAAATCTAAAAGACTGATATGGGGTGAGTAGGAAGGGTATTGCCATAAAGTCTTGGAATCAACAAGAGGGCAGGCATAATTATTCAGCAAAATGATTTTCATTCTCTGTTCATCAAAGTGAACATTGAGTTCTAAATGCACTATTTGGCAAGCAGATATGTGATATTGTTTTGAAATAAAATCTGATGTATCAATCTACTCCTGTTTCTGTTTTAACTTCACATGTAAACACATGTTCACATTAAACATTACTTCACATGTTCACATTAAACATTACACTGATTTCTGGTTATTCATAAAAAAATCTATTTTATCAATCATCAAAAGTGAAAATAGATCATAATATAATCCTTCAGATATCTGACTGTTCTTTAATTCAAATGAAAACTATTTATATAGCTTTATTTTTCTTGCCAATGATTTATCATTTTTACTTTCTATAATAAAAATATTTTCCTTAAGCATTCAGTATTATTGCCTATTCTTTTATTATTCATTTTATTCATTCGATTTCTGCTATTATTGTGTTGTTATTATTATTTTATTGTTATTATTATTATTATTATTATTATTATTATTACATAGTGGTTTGTGGTATTATCTTGCAAAAGAGTAATTTTAAGTGCTTAATTACTAAGTACTCTCCAGGGTCTATGAGTAAAAAAGGTACTGTAGTAGAGTTATCTATGTACATTTTGGACATTTCATTTAGAAGATGGTTTTGCAGATGATATGCATAGTTCTTCACAAAGTAATCATTTGTAGAGATGCTGACGTGTCCAGATGTGATTTTACTCACATGATTTTTGGTACCTTTCTTTATCATATGCCAAATATCACAACAGGGACAATTGCAGTTTTAAGTTTCCATATTTCTGTTACTTCAATTTGCAGGTCCTTATCATTTGAAATTTTTTGAAATTTTTTTTTAGAAATATTGGAATTCTGTGGGCAAGTCATATCAATTAATGGACAGGTTCCTTTTTTTGAAATCTTTTAAGATTATGTCTGCTCTATTTGCATCATTTTTCCTTCTGTAAAGATCAGGAAATTCCACAATATAGTCATTCCATCACTATTTGTGACATCATTCAGATGGTGTTGGTATCTTGTATTTGGGACTCCAATACCAAAGTTCAGACAGACATGCAAATGACTATATTGTTTTAGCCTGTCATGTCTAATAATGTATTCTTTCTCAGAAAGGACTGGGCACTCTAATACTATGTGGTCAACAATTTCATCAAATTTCTGGTATAAGTGGCAGGCAGGATTTGAGCCATTTTGTTGATTTTATCGTTATCAGTTGGAAGACATTGGCCTTGTGCTGCCATAATAAGGCTTTCTGTCACCCCTGCTTCTAATCCATTGATGGATTTGGTTCATCCACTTTCAGTAAAAAGTTTTAGATTTCAATTTTTGTTCAAGATTCTTCATATAAGCAGTTTTCGCCTGTAACTTAATTTTCTTTGCTGCGACGGTAGGAGATTCAGGATTCTGTAAACATTAAGTTTCCCTTATTACTTAAATTTTCATTAAATCCTATCACAAATGCAGCTGCCACAAAATAAAGGAAAATTTATATATATTAAAAAAACTACTTTGCATAATACATAGTAAATGATGCTCAATGTTAAATAGACTGACATCAATAAATCATTATTTTCATCATTAAAGTATGAAAATGTTTTAAAAATTTTATAAATTTTAGCATAATATTATTACTATTGTGTATAAGAGATGTTTTTTAGGACAAATCTAAATTCAAAGTGCAATGGTTTGTGAGCATAATCCTCTATTGCAGATGCATTCTGTATTATCTTCCAGTTTACTGAATTGATTTATTTTTTTTACAGTTTATCAACCCTTTGCAGGTTATTTAAAACGAGAAAATATTTTCAGATTGTAAGAATTTTTTGGAAATAATAATGATTTACTGATACAAGTCCTACTAATTAACACATAGCTGGGAAGAGTAGAGGTGGATTCATACCTTTCCCAAGAGTATTTGCATGTAAGTAAATATAACAAACCCATCTGGAATTGGAACATAGCTCTCTGATTTCCACTTCCAAGCCATTATCCATTACATTACCTGATATTCCCAAGCAGTCACCCATCTATGTACTAACCAGGCTCAATGTTACTTAATTTTGATGATCATACAAGAATTGTATTTTCAATGTGATATGGACATAAATCCTCCAGTTATATTAACAATAATTTCAAAAGAGCTCCTATTTCTTTTCAGCAATTTATATCTACTCCCAACCTCACAAGCAACAGATACATATTGCCTTCTAGAACTGAAATGTAAGTTACTTTTATTAATACAAACAAGTATATGAAGGTACATCAATAAGCCCATAGGCTAATGAAGAAAAAAGCATTTATTATACACAATAAATATTTATTTTTCAACATAATCTCCTTCCTTAATTCTGTGATAAATATTAATCCCATAGATAAAACATTATACAGTGAAAATTTCAAGCCAAAATTTAGCTGATAACTATGCATCATGTTATAAATATTGATTCACTTTTATCCTTATATCAAAGTAGAATCTTGGTGACCCTGTTGTAAATTATAATGAAGTATATTTGTGATATAAAAAAGGGAAAGAAAAATCAAATATGTAAATTTATAATTAAGTTAATTTTTCATGCTTTTACAAGAAGAAAAAATATTTTTGGAAAAAATTATTTTATACTTTCAAAAGGATATCATTAAATTCTTTCTATGTTCAAGTGTCTATTGGCTACATGTTGACCTTTCCTATAATTTTCTGCCACAGATACACAGTTCTTGGTCATGTTTTCTTCCAGTGAACATTTAAAACTGGTGAGCTTATCTGTATAGAAGAGAACTATTTTTGAATATTGTTCTAACATTGTACAAACCACAAATTCTCTGGATCTTCTGTGATACTCCTTTTATGCAAGGTAGAATGTTTGTAACTGGTTTGTAATTGTCTTTCAAATCCATACATATGTTGGTAGATGGTACTTTTTTGTTCACAGGAAAGTTATTTCTCTGGAAGGTAGTTTTCATGTTGATCTCACTTTGGGTTCCCACAGTGGTGTAGCTAGAATAAACGTCACCCGGGGCAGTCTGCTCAAATGTCACCCCAATGACCCCGATTCACCCTATGCTGAATGGTTAGCTGTAGCTAAATTTTCATATATGCTCTACCTCTACTTTACTCTACTGACTGGTACGTTACTGTTTACATGTATGATCCAAGACAAAATCCAATACCACAAAATAATCAGTTCAAATCAAAAGCTGAAAACATTGCTATTTTTCCTACTCACAAATTTCCCGACAATTTATTAGAAAATTTCTGATGGGGGGAAAAACTGGGGGTCATAAATTATTTCTGGGGAGTCATATGCCCGCCTGCGAAACCCTGTGTCTCCACCACTGTTTTCAGACTATTTTTGGCACCTTAGCCTGGTTGAAAAATTTTGTTGGGGGTGACATTGTGTCACCCCTCCTGTAATGGCACCCGGGGAGGTCTGCCCCCCTCACCCCCCCTTAGCTACGCCACTGGGTTCCCACTTGTATTTTTCATGTTGTAGACATGTATGATCCATTTCTTTACACTGTATAAATAACAAGAAGTGTAAATAAAACTCAATAAATGTTCGCCTATATGTTTGAAAAAAATAAAAATCCATCGGAGAGAGACATCATGTGCATAGACAGGGTCCATGTTTCACTGAGTCAACTTTAATAATATATTTTTTGTAAAAAGATGGCAGGCATTATTATACAGCAAACTTGGGTACTGTTAAAATTTTGAATGCATTATTTTAAGTTAGCTTACATATCCATCCTACTTCCCTTCCATCAATTTCTCTTAAAGTGCTGAAGTTTATGGTTTAGTGTGGTTTAAATAAAAAATGAAGAACTGCTTGTATTCGCCAATTCCTACCACAGAAATGAGTAAATGGGAAAATAGTATTTGAGCTGTGAGTTTTTTTAATCATTTCACCTCCAAGCAAGGCAATAAAGTCACTAAGATATAAGGGGTTACTGGGTGTTACAGAATATGAGAAAAAAATCACTATTAAGGAGAGAAAAAGAATAAAAGAACAAGAATTAAGAAGACAGAAGATAACGATTGAAATTGCATTTAAATTTTTGAAGATCAAAATCCACTGAGAAGCAAGAAGTTGGAAGAGTTCCACAAACAATGAGTGCAATAGAAGAAATAGTTAGGATAGGACTATTTAGCCATTTCCAGTGTAAACTGAACAGACCTCGCTGCCAATCTAGTACTGCTCTTAAATTCATAAAGTCTAGGTATCATAGAGGAAAGTACATAAGAACAATTACCATGAAAGGCACAGGGAGGCTACATTACAATGGTGGTAAAGTGACAAACTGATATGCCAGGTCAGGACCAATAACATTGCAGATTCTTCTTTGGATTTTATCAAGAATATCTAAATACATAGCAGGAGAACCAGACCAGATGTGGCAGTAATATTCAAGGACGAATGGTAGACTTATAAATATGTAACATAGATTCTGACAAGAAAAACTGTCTAGCTCAATACAGTGAGCCAAATTTCCTAGCAGCAGACATAGCACTTAATTCAATATAATCTTTTCATTTCATATCAGTGAAAAATGTTAGTCCAAGAAGGCAAATTGAGTCACTCTTCCAGAGGTTAGCACCTGCTACGCTGATGGAAGGTAGAAAAGGTTCTTTCAGATGATTAAAAGAAAGTTGTTTTCTTTTTGGAGGTTTTAAAATTAACAAGCCATTTCTTGTTCCAGTTAACAATAAATTGTAGGTCATTTTTTAAACCAGCTGCCAATTTGACCTTATCAAACTGATCAGACTTATATTAAATAGTTGTGTCATCAGCATAGATATCGAGTTGAGAACTGATGATATCTGGAGGGTTATTGATGAAAATTAGGAACAACTGTATTAATGCAAAAAGATTTAGAAGAGTGGTCATTTAAGACAACTTTCATTTTGTGATTTGATGTGAAAAATGGAAGCAGTTCAAAAATTCACCCCAAAATACCATAAACTTTCAAGTTGTGAAGAAGACTAGTATATCAAATTCTGTGAAATGCTTTCAAGATATCCAAAGCAACAGCCCAAACTTCACCATTCTTATCTAAAGCTTGGTAGACTCTTTCAGCAATAATCATTAATACATAAGTAGTTGACCTAGAAAAGTGAAAACCATATTGTTTATCTGAAAGACCCTGTAAAGTGTGATGCTTAACCAATTCAGAGTTAATTACAGCCTTGAATACTTTGCCAAAAAAAGAGGTAGAAGGCTAATAGACTAATAGAAGGATCAGACAGTTCACCTGAGTTCTTAAAAACTGGAATAATAGCACAAAATCACAAATTTTCAAAACAAGCTTGCACAAAATTTTCCTTTGTGTGCCAAACAATTAGGCAAGATAACAAGTTCTAATTACAATTCTCTTGGGCTCATAAAAACAATTATAATTATTATCAACAAGATGTTCACTTACTTCAATTCAGTTTGACTGTTGAAAGGAGTTGAGAAGGTTGACAATTCACAGGCATCACTGGATTTATGGTTTGTTTACACAATAGTTCAGTTTTATAAAATGAAATGAGATAAATCTCATATTTTCATAAATCAGGATTAATACTTGCATTACTTACTCAGAAGACCCCCCCTATAGAGGAGAACATGACTAAGGACTGCATGTATACAAACCCATGCAGCTGTGGTAAGAAATACAAAGGAGAAACAGGCCACCCACTTAAGGTAAGACTACAAGAACATTGTAAAGCGGTAATACAAATGGAAATAGAAAAATCAGGTTTAGCTGACCACATATGGGGGGAAAAGGGAGATCACCGCCCCCTGTGCGATGAGGTCGAAATAATAGAGAGCATCACTGGAAAATACAAACATCGAAACATTGAGAATATGGCAATGGAGATGAGGATAACAATCTGAATAATGTGAATAATCATAATACCTCATCTCAGAGATATAAGACATAAAGGATTTATACCTGTAATTTTGTGACAAACTTCCACAAACAACTGTATATTTCTCTAAATTTGTAGAAACTTCCTTTTTCTGCTTTCTTTTCTTTTCTTTTCTTTCTGCTATTTTCTTTTTGTCATTGTCAGAGTCAGCAGTGGTAGCTTTTAGTTTTGTTTTGTTCAGATCCCAGGAGCTACTTGCAGTCCTTTGCTATTAAAGGCAAAACCCTCCAGCTTTCTTTTTATTCTTTCTTTTCAAATTCAGCTCCCAGAACCAGTGGCGTAGCTAGAGTAAACGTCACCTGGGGCGGTTCGCTCAAATGTCACCCCAATGACCCCGATTCACCCTATGCTGAATGGTTATTTTTCCTACTCACAAATTTCCCGACAATTTATTAGAAAATTTCTGACGGGGGGGGGGGACAAAACTGGGGGGGTCATAAATTATTTCTGGGAGGTCATATGCTCGCCTGCGAAACCCTGTTTTCAGACTATTTTTGGCACCTTAACCTGGTTGAAAAATTTTGTTGGGGGTGACATTGTGTCACTTCTCCTGTGCTGGCACCCGGGGCGATCCCCCCCCCAGCTACGCCACTGCCCAGAACCACCAAATGTCTTCTTGTAAAAGCCAAATCCATTCTGCCTGTCAGAAAAATGGGTCTTCTTAAATAGCCACAAATCAATTCCAAATTCAATCACAAATTTGATACAATAAGGTTTTAACTTACTTTCTACACTTTGTTAAGTAATCACAAAATGTATCTTTTTAAACTACTACTGTTTGCAAACTTTATTTTGGTGGGTCTTCACTTGAGCCTCTTTTTTTACAAATTTAAAAAAAAATTTTATACATGCATCTTTTTTATAAACCATCAGCTTTTATTTTGGCAGTATTTTCACAACATCAATTTGAACCTCACATATACAAAGTTTTACACATCAAATTTTATTCCAACCATTTATTACTATCTGGCTTCATTTTTACAGTTTTTTATTTAAAGGACACATGTTAGTAATTTTCTTCTTTTAATGAATCCTCCCTTCAAAGAAACTGTAATAAACAAGCCTATTCTATTATTTTTTAATTTACCCTTTAATTATTTTTATATAATTTTACATTTCTTTTTTATTATATCATTTTTTTCTAACAATGGATTTGGGATCATTTCCCAGTACAGCCTTTAAATTTTCACTGATTGTTTGTTATATTTGAGTTCGTTTCTGGTTTTCTAAACTAAAATCTCCACCTACAAATTTATTGAAACCAAGATATTGTTTTTAACTAACAGTATTGTTTCTAAAGGCAGAATTAATATTCCTTAAAAAATTGTAACTTACAATTTCTAAAGTAAAATAGTAATCAAAATATAACTTTTGCAAAAATTCTAACACTGTAAAACTTAAAACAGAAATTGTAATTTTTTGTTCCCTTAATTATTACTATAGATGATAATTATTAGAAAATGTGATAAGTTTGTAGATATTAATAGAAAAGTCTGTTTCTTGTATAATATAAATTAAGTTTCTGAATCTTTTTCATTTAGTTTGTTGCAACTTGCAATACTTATTAGTGGTTAAGAGTACTCAATTTAAAGCTGTAAAAAGTTTTAAATGAAATATAATATCTTAAAATATGTTCTAGATGTACAACATTGGAAAATTACTATGGCAAAATAATTTTACTAGCGAAAAAAAAATGGAACATATCGATAACCTTTTATTCTAAGGGAGATAACCTTAGTGTTTTCAGAAAGCAGGTGAAAGCAGTTTGTCTGCTGTCATTTATTTTAAAAATGTATATTTCTAAAATTAATCAGTATTTTAATGAATTCAGTTCTGATGAAGGCTAACCATATATTCTTTTTTGCTTTTTAGCTTCTTTTTATTTAAAAAAAAAATTTTAAATACCAGAAAAAAGAATAGGCAGTCAATTTTACTATGATTATGACTGTTTTATGATATTAAACATGAGATTGAAGTGTAATGAAAAATTTTGATCAACTAAAAAGGGGTTTTACTTTTTTGATTTTTATAAAATATTTATGAATATATATTTTTATTGATAGATACTATTTTTATTCAAATATGACAGAAAATATGTAAATTATAAATAAATAAATTATATAAAAGCTTATATAATTTTATATTAATTTAGTTATATAAATAATAAAAATAAATAATAAATAATAATAATGGTAATAAATCATAAAAAATTTAAATATTAAAATATATAAATAACAGATAATAAAACATTTATTAAAAAAAATAATAATTAAAAATAAAATAAATATATTTATTAAAATAAATAAAAATAATAAAGAATTTGAAATAGAAAAACTAAAAATAGAAATAAAATAGAAATGACTAAATTATATAATTGATTTGTATACTGAATCTTGTAGCTTTTTATATATAAAGGTGAATTTTTTTGTATAAATATAAAATTAAAGAGAAATACTATTAACAAAACAATATTCTTTTATTAATTTTTAGATTAATTGTTGGTTGTAGGTCAAGAAAACTTATTTTTTACCTTTTATTAAAAAAAACTGAAAAAATAGATTACATAAGAAATGAGTTTCAAAGATCTCAGATTTGATATTTATAACTGCTCCAAGTATTTAAAATGATAATGACAAAGTGATGAATCTCTATTTCTTTGTCTTTATTTTTCTTTCAAAACCAGGGATGATTTGTATATTCACTGTGATTTCATTAGTGGATTACCTCCAGATATTACTCAATGTCATGTGATCCTCCATCTCTTTAGTGAGAATTCCATGTTAACGATGGAAGGCATTCCAATATCACCTGTGACCTGCACCTTGAAAAGTAATCCATATCAAACCATGAGAAAATATTCTGCTTCTCAGGAAGGATTTGCATTCATTGGAAAAAAACAACCAATTCCAAGGTTTTATTTTATTTATTTTTTTGTTATTGAAACTGAATATAGAAGAGTCTACAAAACTCATTGACAACTGAATTTAAAAACTAATTGCTATAAAAAAAAACAAAAAGTGGGATTTTATATATATATGTGTGCATGTGTGTCTGTGTGTAGAACAAGAGAGAGAATATATATATACATATAGAGAGAGAGAGAGATGAAGAGAAAGAAAGAAAATGTGTGTGTGTGTATATATATATATATATATATATATATATATATATATATATATATATATATATATAGATAATAATATGATCCTGACGACAACATTGTGCTAATATTGAAAGTACTCGGAATAAAATGAATATACATTAACTTGGTGAATTTCTTTAAAATTCCTTTAATACAGATATTAAGAAACTTGTCCATAATTATGAGAGGATCCTATTAAAAATAAGTAGACAAGACTTTTCTAAATTATTTAATGAGATATATATATATATATATATATGTGTGTGTGTGTGTGTGTGTGTGTGTGTATATATACAGAGAGAGAAAGTATGCTTATATATATAATTATTTTTAAAAAATGTGATTCCATCGCTACATAAGAGTTCTCGTTTTTAGCTTCTGTTTTTGAAATATGAGAACTCTTATGTAGTAATGGAATCATATTTTAAAAAAATAATTATAATTTAGGCTCTACTTAGGTATTGAGTACTGTTTTTAAAAAAAATAAAAACAAAAATACTACACACACATGAATTTGAAATTGACAGAGAATAATAAAAAAATGCAGTGAAAATGTTTTGAAATTACAGAAATACGTATACGCATACACAGACAATTTTAACCTCCCTGAAGATGGTCTCAGACGAGACTGAAAGTACTTGGGAAAATAAAAATTATTTTAAAGGAAATTTTGTTATTTTTCTTAATCAATTTTCTACTGCTACCAGGAAATTGATTTGTAAACTTGAAGAATTAGAACAAAAATAAAAAGATATAGTATACCTAAATTATTTAACCAAACCTATTTGAATATATATATATATATATATATATATATATATATATATATATATATATATATAGATAGATATATAGATAGATAGATAGAGAGAGAGAAAAAGTGTGTGTGTGTGTGTGTGTGTATATATATATATATATAGAGAGAGAGAGAGAAAGAAAGAATATATATATATATATATATATATATATATATAGAGAGAGAGAGAGAAAGTATAAATATATATATGTGTGTATATAACTACATATAAACATACATACAGACATACATATGAATACATGTACATACATGTTTGTAACCATATAAAATAAGAATCAACATTTCGGGTAGTCTGTTGTAGACATCTGAAGATATTGGAACATTTTCATCAACGATGCCTTCAGTCATTGCTTAAAATCCACTAGATGTCTCACACCCCTGATACTGTTGTTCTACAAATGGCCAATTCACTCTCTGTGGAAACAATTATACACAAATACATATTGCAATGGACAGGCCATGTTATTCGTATGGCAGATGACAGAATGCCAAAACAATTAATATATGGAGAATTGGAAATGGGAAAAAGACCACAGCACAAGCCAAAACTTTGTTACAAAGATTGCCTTAAAGAGTTAATATACAAGTGCAATATTGGTCTAGATAACTGGGAGACTCAAACAGAAGACCAGGTTTCTTGGAGGGCTGGTATGGCTGATGGCGTCAAGATGTTCCATGAGGCATCACAAAAATATGCAGAACTGAAGAGAGGAGTTCGGAAGGAATTCCTGAATTGCCATGAGGTGCCAACCTGGCCATGTGCCCAATGCAATTGGATATGTCTGTCAAAGACAGGTCTGCTCAGTTACCAGAAATCACACCAACACAAACAGTCTATTACATATGATGATTTCATATTGGCATGCTTTGAATGCCCAACCTGCACTAGACTGCAAGTCCAGGTCAGGCTTGACAAGACATATACAAAGACACATTGGAAGTGATGATGTTCAAAGACAGCTCCCACCACCCGGAGATGATTTGACATACCATATATGTAACAAGAAATGCAGATCGATGACTGGCTTTGTGAGACATTGTCATTCACATAACAAATGAATTCAGTGTTGTGGGGGAGAGGGTGTTTAACTGATGGACAGGACATGTCAATGGTATATGTGTGTCTATATATATATATATATATATATATATATATATATATATATATATGAATATTTCATTTCAATACAACAGACAAGGTGCTTTGATTTAATTTTTTATACAATTTCTCATGCGATCTAATAATTTTTTTTCAGATGATAGATTATATAAAAACTGTCCCAATGTTCGTTTTTCTGAGTGCTTTCGGCTATACATTTAGTCATTTTCATATGATTTATCATCTGAAAAGAAAGATATTATTAGATCGCATGAGAAATTGTATAAAAAACTAAATCAAAGCACCTTGTCTTTTGTATTCAATGAAATGTGCATGAAAGAAGGATTGCTGCCTAAATACACAAATATATAATTATATATATATATATATATATATATATATAGATAGATATATATAGATATGCATGTATATGTATTCTTTTCTGGATACAGAGTGTGTAGAAACTGTCCAAATGTTCTGTAATTTCGAGCATTTAGCCATTATCAAGGATGATTTTATCTTCATTTTTTAATTCAGTGTGTCTATATTCCTAGAGTTATAGTGATGTTTTATTTTCCATGTTCATAGTTAATATTATTAAGTGTTGTTTTTTTTTATTATTATTAATGCTTCCATTATTTTTAATCTTTTTTTACATGTGGATGAGGTTATTATGCTTGTATTTTCTACATGTATGTTCCGGATGGTGACTGGTAAGTTTTTGTGTGTGTTTAAATGGATTCTAATAGAGTACATGTAATGTTTAAAGCACGAAGCGAATGTAATTTCTTCTTCAGGTGCAAACGTGAAGTTTTCAATAGTACTCTATATAGCATTTTGAGAGAATGCATTTTCGCTGTCCTCATTTTGGCTTTTGATGGATATATTATACAAGAGCCTTTGCTCATTCTGTGTTTGAAGGAGCATTTCCTCCAGTTTTTGTTGTCTAATCTGAATTTCTAGGTGCAATTCCTCAAATTTCTTCTGGTATTCTGCTTGTTCTCGTTGGAATTTCTCTTGTCTTTCATGATATTTCTTTTCCAACAGTAGTTGTTGTTCCTGTTGGTGTTTCATCAACTCTAGCATTGCACTTTCAAATTCGTCCATTTTACTATCATGGTACATAAAATTAAGAAATGAGAGAGGGGATTTTTCTCTTTACTCTCTTAACCAACAATAATGACTTGTACGATTCTTTTACTGAAGGATTTAAAAGCAGGAGGTGGAGGTAAATTGTTACTTTGCCCTATTAGTGGAAACAATAAGTCTGTTTGACTTGTAAAGTTCTTTTACTGACTTGTTGCAATGGAAAAAATAACAATGTTCACCAACCTTCTTCCCAACTACTGAATTGAACTTGTAGAAATCCTATTGTTTTGAGGAGTTTCTTTTTTTCACTGTCAATGTTGTAATTAACACTGTATACCCTTTTGTTGTAGAGTTTGATTAGAATTCCTTTCTTCACCACTGTTGTAGACACTGGCAAAATTTTTTTTTATGATTTAATGTGAAGTCCATTTCTTCGAAACATTTGTTGCCAAGATGTTGTGACCAAGTAAATGGTTAAAGTAATAACAAAATAAGTGTTTCAGATATATCATATATTTACAGTAAGTACACCAGAAGAGTATTACATGACTAGTAGGTGTGTCTCGATTGACTCAGTGTTCAATCTATTTGACTGTTCCCCCAAGGCCTTCTCTCCTACTAATCTTATAGTAGGCAGAAGAGTCCAACATAGACTCTTTAGAGGAAGGACACCACAATAGGAACATAGTTCCTTAAGAGACATTTGAATACGTAAATAATGTTCACTCTTTGCAGTTTTGATTTTTCTGTTGTGTTGTTATTTTTCAGGATAAGGTTAACTTATTTGTTAAATTTTTATAGCAGATAATTAATTCAATTTTTTTGTTTTGGTCAACTGGAGTAGTGTATTTCTGTATGATATATCTGAGTGAAGATTTGTTTTGTTTATAGTTGACATGCATTTGGCTTTTGTAGAAAATATATTATTTTTGACAATGTGTACAGTACCATTATTTTTGTATTTGTGTTCTGTATTATTATTATAGAAATAGCCTAATCTGGTGGTTGATAAGGTGGTTAGAAAAACATTATTAAGAATTTGATAAATCAGAAAACATTCATTCAAACACAAGGAAAAATAAATAAAAAGCTAAAACGCAGTACCTTGTCTGTCATCTTTAACGAAACACACTCACATATAAAAATATATATATATATATATATATATATATATACACATACACACACATCAGTATGTATATATAGTCAAACAGGTTTGATTAAATAATTTAAACATATCATGTCGATGAGTTTTCGGTTGTGATCCTTTCAAGTTCAAGGATTAATTTCTTGGTGGCCTGAGAAAATTGATTAAGGAAAATACCAAAATTTTCTTTGAAATAGCTTTTAATTTCCCATATACTTTCAATCTCATCTGAGACTATCTTCAGAGGTTGTCTTTGAGTATATATATGTGTTTCTGTACATCCTAAACATTTCAACTGTTCGTTTTTACTGCTTATACAGCGTTCTAGATAAAGTTCACGTATTTTTGTTTTTTCTTTTTTTTCACTATAAGGGAGGTAACTTTCCCATTTTTGCTCATACATATTTTTTCTTTCTCTTATATAATAAAAAGGTTAATGGTCAGAGTGGAATTAGATTAGGAAACAGTAGTATCAAAAATGTGCTGAATACGCATATAAAATGATGAAAAAAATAAATAAATAAATAAGCCTGAGGTGTGGTAGAAGGTAAGGAGGTAGAGGAGGTGGGGAAAATCAAGTGTATTGCAATTGTATCAATGGGGGATTAAATGAAATATACATACTTTCTTTTCTTCCTATTTCCTATGAATTCAAAAGGAACTTTTTAGTATGTCTACAATGTGTCATAATTTCAATCTCTGTTTCAAAATGTCTTTTTAGTCTGGAAACTTTATTAGCTAATTTTTCTTGTTGACAAAGGTTGCAGATGTTGCTATGATTGTGGAAAAATTTTGCTTTTTTTAAATTTTCCAGTTTACAAGTGGGTCCTTTTTATTTTTTTCCTTTAATTTCCACACATGGTTGCCTAATTTAGTAGAATTTCTAAAACTTTCTAGCTTAAAAGATGATTTATGATTCTACCACTTCTTTTTAAAGTTGCACTCAGTACACCCTATGTATTTGTGGGGGGGCATTTGTATCTATTGCTTCTGCTTTGTAAATTACAGGTCGGTAAATGTAGTTAATATTGTTTATTTAAAAAACAGACCATTTACTTAAATATATTATATCTATTAAAATCTCTATCTATAAAAGGCAGTGTGTGTGTGTGTGTGTGTGTGTGTGTGTGTGTGTAATGAATGCACGGCTGCAATTTTTGAAGGATTTGTCCCAAAATTTACATGCATATGCTCCAAGTTAGTGGAAAAGTCAAGACCGACTTTGCATTTCCCAACTCCCATCGATAGTGGAAATAATCGATTTTTTCATGCTTCTATGGCAGTTTTCATGTAGTTTGCAGCCATTTTGTACTGGCCAGAGTGAGAGCCAATAGCTGGCTGCCATGAATAGGCAGGAAGATTCTTTTGGCCAGCGTGAGAGCCAACAGCTGACTGACATGAATGTTAACTAGCATGCAAAAAATTTGATAGCTGCATTCGTCACAAGTGGGAAAAATTTAAATCTGCATGGCACTTTACTCCAATTGGCTCATTTGCTTGCTTAAACTCAACGTTGATTCTGATTCCATAGAACTGGGTTGGGTGTGAAAAAAATATTTGTTGTTAACATTCTTTTTCATTTGGTTTTTCCAGTTACGAGTCCTTTTTAAAGCTGATTGTTTTGTGTTCATTTTGTTTAGTTCTTTTTTTAAGTAACAGATTTAATGTTTAGTATAGAGCTTAGAAAAAATTCACAGTGTGAGATAGGCAAGAAGTAAGGCATGTAGCAATATCGGCATGGCAAAGGGCATGCCTTTAAAGGCAAGGAAGGGCAAAAATATTTTAAGTCAAGTGATAGCGATTGCTGTATGAGTCATACGATTTTTTAATCTAGCACGGGCAACACCGCCATGCTGCTAGTAATGTATAAACAGAAAATATATTAAATAATTCTTGGACTTAGTCCATTTATATATATATATATATATATATATATATATATATATATATATATATAAATTAAATTCCCAGATGAATTCTGTGGACAAGACAGATTGGTATCAAATGACAATAGAAAAAAAAATCTTACATTTTGCCTTGAAAAAGTCGGAAGACGAAAACGCGTCGGCAAAATGTAAGATTTTTTTCCATATATATATATATATATACACACACACACACACATATATATATATATATATATATATATATATATATATATATATATATGTGTGTGTATAAAATATGAAACATGGGATTGACATATTCATTAACCTACTAATGTCACAATCTACTGAAAATAAAGCTGAGTTTATGATGAGTGTTCTAGAAATGCAGCCTTGCATAGTGACCTGCTTAATGACTACTCTCTTGTTTTAATATATATATATATATATATATATATATATATATATATATATATAACCTAATTATGATGAGAAAATAGACTATGAAAGGCAGTAAGCATCCTGAGTGAAATTGTGTCATGTTGAAATAATTCATTAAATATTTATTATTGGCTGAATTCTTAATCTGGTAAACAGCCAGGGAAAGAAGTAGCAAACTGTATTTATATATATATGGATTATAGATTATATATGGATATATATATATATATATATATATATATATATATATATATATATAATATATATATTAAATATGGATTAAAGTTGTAGGCTTCACTGAAATCCTCAAGAGTAATAACAAAATTACTTATATTTTAGCACAAAAATAATTTGTTCCACACTTTTTGTTTTTTCTCCAGTTATCTTCATTGTCCAAATCTTTGTCTTGTGGTGGAAATGCAAGTTCATAGGAATACTGCTGCTGCTGCTGCTGCTGCCCAGTCTTCAGCGGAATATTTCCAAACACAGGCGTGGACCAAAATTAGTATCTTAAATGTTCATCTTCAGCCTGTGATTGGCAAGTTCTTTGTTCCTTTGAAAGTCCTCCCAATCATAGCAAAAATGTCTAAATCACAATTTGATACTCTACCACAGGTAATTTTTAAAATGTTGCCTTTTATATTTTAAAAATATGAATAGTAGAATTTATCTACTATAGTGTGGGGAGATGTATTTTGATATAAAAGTAACAATTATTTACTAAATACCTATTTTTCAATATACAATGTAATATTAAAAGGTTTATATATAAAGTTTTCTATTTTGTTGTTCCTTTTTTTTCTAGTTTTGGAAAGCTGAGTTTTATTATCAAATCTACAGCAAGAATATGGTGCCAGATCCACTTGAAATAATTAATAAAAATTTATATACTCCAGCTTATCAAGTAAGTCACAAATATTTGTGAAGTGTGGCTTGTATATACATCTCGGTATGTTTGCAAATGTTACTGAGCATCTTCAGTGTGGTACAATATGGAATCAATTGATATAGCAGTGAAGTAAAGAAAAAAAATATTTCTTCTTCACTTTTGAAAAAAAATGAGAGAAAATATTTGCTGGTTTTTCTATTTCTCATATGATTGTAAAACTGCTGATTATAGAAAAATCCAATTCCTTTTTTTTTCTTAATAAATCACAAAGAGAATAGTATCAGGATTAGTCCATTCTCAGGCAAATAATAAGATTTAAAAGCATTCTCATCGCTTAATGAAAGCATAGAAGTGTAATTACCAAAAATGCTCCTCAGTTACAGTTCCATTCCACATGCGGGAAGAAAACTGAGCCCTTCGGCATTAATAGGAAGACAAATCAGAGCCCCCATAACTATGTCATTTTCAGTGAAAGAAAAGGTATGGTATAGAAAGAATAAAGAGGCTGATCCAAAAGAAGTAAATTTCCTGATACAAAAAGACACAACATGGCTATACTTGAGAAAAAGGGACAAAATATAATGGAACATGCAGATCAATTCAGGAGCAGAAACAAATTGGATGACGTAGAAATGGAAGATCAAGAACAAGAAGAGATAGAAAGTCACAAAAATTGAACAGGAAATGGAAGAAAGTGAGAATGAAAAAATGAACAAGAATGAAGAAGAAAATGAAGAGCCCAAGATCACCATTAAAAAGAAAATATTAAAGACAAGAGGAAGGACAGCACAATATGAAAATAATCAGGAATAGTAAAAGAAAAAACAAGGATATATGACCTCTCCAATTCCGTGGGGGTGTAGTATTGTATGCAAATTAGATAAACAAGTATAAATAGAGAACAACTGGCTATGCCTAGCAAACCCGATTGCTATTCAGGACACGAAGAACTGTACTATGACTACTACTACACAGAGAGATAAGCAAAACATAACAGTTTCTTTATGTAATCTGTAACTCAATAATGCAAAGTATTTTCATTTTGATTATATCAAAGATCTTTTGAGTTCAAATAAGATTCTTCAAGGAAAGAGCTCTTTGTTAAGGAATTTGCAATCTGTTGATAGCTCTGCTATTTTCATTACTTCAGCCTTGTTTAACATACTTCTAAGGAGAGCAATTTCAATGCACAGGCTCTTGTCTATAGTGGAAGAATTCACTGCATCACGAAGAGAAGAGTTATTAGTGTAACAGATTATGGGAACATTTCAAGCTTTATCTTCCAAACCAGAGAGTTCACGTCGCTACCAGTATCAATTTTCAGTGGGACTGTTAATTCTTTTAATGTCAAGTTCATCATCCACCGTGTGTCATTAGAGCTAGTCGCATATGTTTCCTCCATCCTGTCGATAACAAAGTGATTGTAGAAGACATCTTCATCATCTACATTTCTTCTCCATGCTGGTTGTGACTCATTGATGTGGTGGACTTTCTTCTTTCCTCAGCACATTAAAATGTACAATGTTTTGGCAATTTCTGCATGTCTGTTCCTTAGCAGGGTATGCACTGTCTACGTGGTGATAGCCGCATCTTCCACATTCTTTTTTTTATCTAGTTGCATGTGCTCTTTTTTTCTCTCAGTCATTTCTATGGTCATTTTGATAAAAACTCTTTTTCTGCAGGTATCCCCACCTAGACCTTATATCATGTACAGCTACCCCCGTTTTTTTGTAATTATTATTGTATTCAGGTCTGGTTCAGCCAAGTCTCTCAATTTTGACTTTGTTCTTTTACCACATACACCTGATATTATTTGGTCCTTTAGTTGTTCAAAACTGCATTTTCTGGCTAGTGAGGTGATGTCCGTTAAGAAAGACAGGAATGTTTCTCCTTCTTTCTGGTTTCTGTTGTTGAAGATGTATCATTTGTGGGCTAAGTTTTTTTTTACCCTCTACGAACTTTGAGACCTTACAACTCAAAGCACTGCATCTACCTTTTTCTGCATCTGTGAACAACAATGCATTGTATACCTCAATTGCCTTTTCACTGGCTATATGTAAGAAGAGTGTACATTTAACACTGTCGAGCTTCAACATTTTTTCTGATGCTGCAAGGTATAATTTGAATTTTTGGAACCAGATCTTGAAATTTTCTTCAATGTTGCCTTGTCCAGGACATTTGTGTTAGCAGTTGTAAAAAGTCCATGCTGATTCTCCACTTCTGACACCATGTAATATATTGGGACAAGGCTGAAATCAGAAATTGAGAGAATACATGTGGTGTTTGCTTCATGCTTTTATTAGCTGTGTTTACACGTCTGAACTGACAGCTGTCCATGATGAAAAAAAGGCTGAAATCTTGTTTCTGTTTCTGAAGTGACGTCAGTGAAGAGTTCTAATAAGAGGAGATTATCCCAGTTGACTTTATTAAAAAAAAAGGTTTTTAGAGGATACACTTTAAGCCTATATAAAGGTGTGCATTTATGTCCCTTCTCTCTTTTACAGCTTTTCAATTTTGGTATTATGATGTAGTCTATAAACAGCTGGAATGTGACCACTAGACTCATGTGCATTTTTCTTCCTCTCTCTTGATTTTTGTACTCTCACACATACTTGTTATGCACACACAAACAAGCACATTCTTATAGTTAGTATCATGTTTTTTCCTTTCATCACATGTAATTTCCTTTTGTAAATACATGCATTGTCGTTTTTTATATCGTTTTGTGTTATCCATTTTTTACCAATATTGTGTTATCCATTTTTTACCAATATTGTTTGTGGGATACATTTTCCAGGAGCCTTTAAATATTTACTATCCAAAGTGTTGAATCCCACAACATAATGGTGACTAAATATTTACCCAAGCATACTAGCAATCCAGCAACAAACTTACATATCTATGGATCCCTGATATTTTTCAAATAGTTCATAGACTATAAATGCAGTCTGGTTCTATAACTTAACATTCATATTTTCAAGAATGCAGGTGAGCACTTGTCCCTGTCTCAATATAACCCCATCAGTATTGTTTGTATCATAAGCAAAGTTCTTGAGTCTATTATCTCATGAGTCTATTATCTCTTGAGTCTATTATCTCTTGAGTCTATTATCTCTTGAGTCTATTATCTCATGAGTCTATTATCTCATGAGTCTATTATCTCTTGAGTCTATTATCTCATGAGTCTATTATCTCATGAGTCTATTATCTCTTGAGTCTATTATCTCATGAGTCTATTATCTCTTGAGTCTATTATCTCATGAGTCTATTATCTCTTGAGTCTATTATCTCTTGAGTCTATTATCTCATGAGTCTATTATCTCTGTTATCTCATGAGTCTATTATCTCATGAGTCTATTATCTCTTGAGTCTATTATCTCATGAGTCTGTTATCTCTTGAGTCTATTATCTCTTGAGTCTATTATCTCATGAGTCTATTATCTCTTGAGTCTATTATCTCTTGAGTCTATTATCTCATGAGTCTATTATCTCTTGAGTCTATTATCTCATGAGTCTATTATCTCTGAGTCTATTATCTCATGAGTCTGTTATCTCATGAGTCTATTATCTCTTGAGTCTATTATCTCATTATTATCTCATGAGTCTATTATCTCTTGAGTCTATGAGTCTGTTATCTCTTGAGTCTATTATCTTTTGAGTCTATTATCTCATGAGTCTATTATCTCTTGAGTCTATTATCTCTTGAGTCTATTATCTCATGAGTCTGTTATCTCTTGAGTCTATTATCTCTTGAGTCTATTATCTCATGAGTCTATTATCTCTTGAGTCTATTATCTCATGAGTGAAATAGTATGGATTTTGCTCCTCTATGTACATCTGCTGATGTACTGTCATTGCACACAGAATGAGTGAAGCACTTTGTAATAAACTCATCACAAGAGAAAATGCCTTAGATATATTTGACCTCTTAAGGCTTTTGGCAAAGTGTGGCATGGGAGTGGGGTTCCTACACAAACTCTCCAGCTATGACATCTCTGGTAGAGTTTTCACAATTATCAAGTCTTTGTTCTTGAGTAGGCCCATGAAGGCCATTGTTAATGGCATGTCTTCTGAAGCCCATGATAAAGCAGGCATTCCCCAAGACTCTTTCTTCAATCCCACTCTCTTCCTGATTTATATCAACAATTTGCCAAGGAACATTCTCCGATCTTCAGTTAATATCTATCGTATAGATAGATAGATGATATCATGATTTATGGGTGCACCACTAAAAATCTAGATGGCCATAGCCTAGCAGCTGATCTTTCCTTTGATCTAGCTTTAATAGCTCAGTAGGGAAAAATTGACTTGTAAATTTCAGTACCTCAAAAACTAATGATTCATCATCACCAAGCAGATCCTGAATTTTCTCCAACCATGACAAATGGTTGTACTCGAAATGAAACTCCTTGAATGTCTATTGGGACTCAAGTTCACCTTAGATCTTAAGTGGAACTCATATATGTGACCCATTGCTAAAGATGCTGGGAAAATGTTTGATTCCTTGTACTGCTTCAGAAAGCTTTCTGATTCTTTCTGCCATGATCTATCTTTACATCAGCATCAGAACAGACCAAAGATGGATTATTGCTACCATATTTGGGTTGGAGCTGTCCAATCCTCACTTTTCAGTTTTTACAGAGTTCAAAAATATTTACATAGCCTTGTGAGTGATGAATTATTTTCAGCTCTACAGCCCTTTTCACACTGATGAAACATTGCAAGCCTGTCACTATTCTATCACTATATCCATGGCAAATGTTCAGACAAGCCACACAACTTAGTTCTACCAGTTCTGACATTTCAAACTACCAGTAAGTTCCACTCACACAGTTTCTTCCCAAAAACCACCTGAGAAGATGCTTCCCTGATCAATACAATTGTAATGGTGTGATTAGTAGTCGGGTTGATCAAATATATAAATGCGGCTGCGTGTTTCAAGATAATCAACATCCATACATTAAATTTAAACATCAAGGAAAAAAAGAGAACAATGCGAACCAATTTTGTTTAAAGAAGAAATATATATATTAAACTCAACAATTAATCCAAGTAGTTGTATATGCGTGAAAGAAAGGAGAAAAGGTAGCTTCCCCTTGACTGCAGGAAATGTCTTAAAAAAGATTTGTCTGAGTTCAGAGTTCAGTGTTGAAATGGAATATTTCTTTCTGAAAATTGTTCAATAGTTGTTGTAACTTATAAAGTTGATTTACTTGGTGTGTCCACTGAGAACTGGTGGTGTGTCACATAAAGTTCTGTAGTGTGTATGCACGTGCGGAGTGAGTTGGATGAAAATACACGAGCGAGTAAATGAGAACTATTGTCTCTGGGTACCTCGACTGTGGTTCTGAAATTACTACGAGTTTTATTTGGAAAGCATCCAATATTTATACTACCTAGAGAGGCTCCAACTAGAGATGCTATGGTACATTTTTGAATATACTTGAAAAATATCTGATTGGACGGAAAATGGACCAATCAGTGATTTTGTAGCAAAGCATGTTTTGAAAAAAGTGTAGGAACAAATTTACTATGGTGAAATGCGATAAATAAATTGTCCTGTTGTTTTTAAGTATATATTTACTGACCAATTAGAATTGGAGAAAATGTAGGCGTGGCACTACACAATCTTAACCTCTTCAAGTCTCTGGTCAACTGTCTGTCTATCCTATATATCCTCATATAATCTTCACTTATTTTCTCCTCTTATGTCCATATGACAATCTTACTTAGTAACCCTTTACCTTGGGTGGCTCTTTGGACCTTGTTTTGAGTGAATATTTAGTAAGAAAAAAATAAATAAAAAGATCAAATAAAAAATCAAATTAGCCTTGCATATTGACATTGAACTGTTTTCTAATAAGAGTATAGTAAAATATAATTAATCAGATAAATGATTCAAAATAAGCTTTAATCTTGTATTTTTTGTTTTTTGCACTATCAGAGTTGTCTCCCATGCATTAAATCTCCTTTTTTTAGTAAATATGAGAGCAGCTGACCTAACTTGTCTAAACATCAGATTTGGGAGTGGGGGAATTCCTTCTTGGTCTGGCCAAGAACTTTTCAGCACCACTTGTATTTTGTCATTGATTAGCGCCTCTTGTTTTATATTTTAATTTTATTGCATCTCTTTCTTGTTTTATATTTACATTTCTTCCTTATTTAAAAATTTCCATACATGATATATCTCTGCTTTCCCCCTGTTTCCTTCTGTCTCTTATATATTTTGTTTAGGGTCCAGAATATCCCACATTGAGACACAAACCTCCACCTCCTCCACCAAGTTGTACACCAAATATTGAAGGATACAGGTAAAATCTTCTGCATGATTCCTTAAAAAAGTTGAGGTTGAGACGAGTTAGTCAACTCTTTTCAAAGTATGCAGAGCTCATATATTAAACCCTGATTTTGAAACTCACTTGAATCTTTATGTTTACTGTTTATGCAATTCATGTACATGCATGTATGTGGCATATATGGTAGAGTTATTAAGAAGTAATTCCTATACTAGGCTGTAAGACAAAACTCTTCTCTTTGGGAGAAGAAGAATGAACCAGACAAATTAATGTTACAGTGTTTCATTTATATTCATTCTCACTTTTGTCTAGATAATTTAGTAACATCATTTAGTAATATTATAGAAATTTTACATGTTTACTCCTAGGTCTTGCCATAGTTGTGTCAGATTCCCAAAATTGTAGTCACAAAATAAAAAATGTTTTAGAATATTTTAATTTGACTTATCAAAGAATGAAGTGTAAATGCAAGAAAAATATTTTAATCCAAAAAGTGACATAAACCAACCAGAATTAAATCTTTATAGAAATGTAAACACAAT
The DNA here is from genome assembly GCA_903632075.3 of Acanthosepion pharaonis. Taxonomy (NCBI): domain Eukaryota; kingdom Metazoa; phylum Mollusca; class Cephalopoda; order Sepiida; family Sepiidae; genus Acanthosepion; species Acanthosepion pharaonis. The sequence goes on along the minus strand of CAHIKZ030002423.1, from coordinate 1,287,173 downwards.
GCAGTAGGGTTTATGCAATACTTCTTGTAGTACCTTCTAAGACAACATATTCCCTCGTGATTAAGTTAGGTTTGATAATTTAGTGATAATTCTACTTGTGCCTTCATGGTCAATCTTCACAGTTATCAAGTCCTTCCTCTCAGGCAGGTCCATGAAGGTCATCATTAATGGCCACTCTTCTGATGGTCATGAGATCTTTACGGAGGCAAAAATGGGTAACCATGTTGTTACTGTTGTGGAGCTTAATTCCTTCTCTGCCTCAGTAAATGTAAATTCAAGTAAAAAGAATACATTGAGTATGGGTAAATAAATGTATAATTTATTTACATATATACAAAACTTTTATCTGATGCAGTTGCAAAAGCAACAGGGAGAGAGAATGGTGAAATTAGGAGTGAAATAGACATTGCTGACAGCTGTCATTGTCAATGGTGTTTCTCTCTAAGTCAAGTGTTGACATGAAGGCTGATTTGTGTCATGGCTCTCAGCTTGCTGGTGTTGACATCAAAGTTGGTCTCTCCTGAGTTTGTTTGAATTAGAGAATATATAGCTGTTGTTCAGCTCCAAATTAAAGTTGTGGTCTTTGGAGATCTGACTGGTCAATAAATTGTTTGTTTTATTTTGGTTAAATCAGATGTATGTGTGAAACTTATATGCAGAAAATTTATTTACATAGTCTGTTTGCAGAAAATGTATTTATGTAGTCATTGAGCAGTGAACATCTGGTTTGTGTAGAAAAATATAAGAGGTATGAGAGATCAAAGTATGTGTCTCCCAAGGCTCTCTCCTTAGGCCTACCCACTTTCTGATTTATATTAATGATCTGTGCAGCAACATTTTCAGATATTTAGTTAAGATCTCTTGAGTCAGAGATAGTCATCATGTTACCAAAGATGGCAATGGTGGCAGTGGTGGTTGGTATATTGTGGCGTTTCTCTTTCATACTGATCATTGTCATTTGATACTTGCACCACAGGATGCCAGAATCCAGGATCAGAAATCGTCAAGTGGAAGTAGTTCTTCACTTACATGTTCCTACTCATCTGTAGTCATTGAATTTCATATTCCACAGCTTGCTAGCATAGAATAACCCCAGTGTCAAGTGGCTGACATCAAAACATCTCAGTCTGCACTGTATATAACAGCAATAGTGACTTGCTCTGAGATGATATAGTTCCTTATGGGTGTTGGTTGTGACAACAGACTAAATTCTTTATAGAAATAAATTGGAAATATTATAAAATGTATTCATTTCAAATAGGATTATCCTCCTGTTGAGGTTAGGTGTAATAACTTGGTGATTTTTTGAAATTGTGAAAAACTACAAAAGTTGCTAAACTATACTAATTAACTTTTGTGACAAGTATAACATAACAATTATTGCATGCTGTGCCTTTTGGGCTGATAGTGATTTGCTCTTGAATCAGAGATGGTTGTCATCTTGATTTGACAGCAGTGGTGAGGAAAGCTGTTTGTAGAATGTGACTAGGATGTTTGTGTAGTGGTGTTATCTAGCTGTATAATAATACAACCCTAGCAGGATGACAAATGTCTCAATTTCATTTTTGATAAGCACCTTCTCACAATTTGTCCATTGTTTCTAAGTATCTGGTTAGTTGTCTGATCATGTGATATGAGGTCCATGAGTGAGCATCCCAGAACATAGTTGCTATCAATTTCTTTGCTGATGGCTGAATTTTTTTTCCAGGTCATGGAATCAACCATTTTTCTCTGGAGTGATGTGATGCACCCAAGCCTCATTAAGTTCTTATCAGCTTCCCTATGCCATTCCAAATCAAAAAAGAAATGCCCATACACTGAAAATTGTGTTTTTCTTTGAGACTCAAAGTTGGTTTTGCTCTTGGGATGCCAAAATCTTATATCTTCATTTTTTCCACTGTTTTATGGAGACACAGTCATTTTTGTTGTGATGCTACATATACACGCACTCAATATTAAGGCTGTTCTAGATGTTACAAGAATTATTGTATATCAACTGTTGATTTGTGTTTACAATTTTCACAATGTTTTAATTCCAGTCAGTTTATGCTTATTTTATTTTTGAACATCTCTCATACATTAAAGTATGTGAGTTTCTGAAAATCTTTTTATTATTGTCATGAGTTCCATCCTCCCTGGATGCTCCAAACTTGTGAGTCAAACATAAGTTTGACTAAACTCAATCAATACCTAAAAAAGTGTTTTGTAAATTTCTTGAGTGTTTCTCAAAGATGTTGCCATTGATTGTTATTTGTTCTCAAAATACACAAACAGATCAGCTTTATTGGGTTTTTTTTCTAATAATCATCAAAAGGACTTGAAATTTTGAAATGTTTTAATTTGTAAGGAAATTTATTAATATGTTATAAAGAATATAATTTTCTTAAGTTTCTTATGCAGCTCAAAATAATTTAAAAATGAATAGAAAGGTTTTTATTTTTACAGGGTGTTCCAAAATTTCTTATAATAAGAAATTGCAACTTTGTTTTTTTAACTGGTAACATTGCTATATACAAGCTGAAAGTAAATCAAAATTTCCTAGTAATCAATATTTAATTTGTTGTTAAAATTTATTATGCCAATGTTTATATTGTTAAAGTAAAAACAAACTTACAGGGAAGAAAACATAGAATGAAATTAAGTGAAATTAAATTTCTGTCATCAGACCATTATTTTGCTTTCTTTGTTTCAATGGCTTGACATTGAAGTAATGTACCACCAAGAATATTACAAACTGCTTACATTTTTCTGTTTGTTAATTAAATATTGACTATGTATGATCATATTTTTCAATTACTTTCATTTTTTTTTTACATTTTAAAATTGTTGATGGACATAGTTACTGGCATATGCATAGTTGTAACTTTTTGTCTCACAAGTTAAAATTATTTTAATAGGAATTCAAAATAAATATAGCTTTTAATGGTGTTAACATACCAGAATTCAGTGGTTTTTAAATGATTTAATTTAAAAAAACATATTAAAAATATTAACATGTTTGAGATTCAGACATTTTTGGGGCTTTTTTTATTTAAAAATCTGAAAATTTATTTTAAACAAATAAATTTTATAATTCTTGCATTTTACTCTAAAACTATGATGAGATTTATTATTTTTTTATTTTTGCTTTCTTTTTATGGGTTTAAGTGAACTAAAATAATAAACACCAGATTTATAGATTCCCTTGATTGAAAGTAATTGAAAGTGATTTTTTTTAATGTAATGATTTTTATTATATAAATAACCTTTAATATTGATTTTTCATGATGTTCATAATAACAATAACTATAAGATCTATAATTATTGAGTATTATTATTTTTATTTGTATTATCTTATTATTTCATTATGCCCAATAATGTGTTATTTTGTATACCTGTGTAAAAATGATAGTAATTTTATAATTACTGTATTGATTACTGGAGTCATTAAACTCAATTCGGCTCAGTATTATTTTTTTCTGAATTTTTTCTCACTGAAATCTTTATTGGAATTACTGTTTCAAATGATAAAGAGAATTCTGATTTATGAGATACAAAGTGATTGAAATTTTGTTTTTTATTTATTAATCTACATAGAAATTAGAAGCTGTTTTAGGGTTTCAGAATTCTTGTATTAATTTGTTAGATATGTCTGCTTGTGTATTACAGGCAAATGAATCATTTATTTTAAAGACATGTATGGGAAATAAATAGGTTTTATTTACATAGATTCTATCACTGACATGAAAACAATGGCATATGAGGTAAAAAGTCATTGATGATTGATCAGACTGACCATAATATCTTAATCTAGAAATTATGAATATTTTACTTTAATGTAACTATTCTCCATTAAAGACACTAATAATTGGCTTAGTGCTGAATTGGTATTTTATAAATATTCCAAAGTTGATATATGTTGTAGAGAATCCAATGTTGGTTTCATCTATTTACAGTTAAACAGTAATATTTGTTTTGAAAAGGATTAAGTATTTGGTTCATTTAATGTAAAATTGTCTATTTCTATTCATACACTCTCACATAAATCTGTGTGACAAGATGTATACTGCTTGCATAGATGACAATTTCCTTATAGTTGAATGCTTCTTTGTTACTGAGAAAAGCAAAGAAATCTGAGTATACAAATTGAGAACTATGATATTCAAATCATACAATGTGTAATACCAAAGAAACAGTAAAATTTATAATAACTAGTACTTGTTTTAGAATTCTTGAGATGAGGAATTATCATTATCAAACTTGGTAACCAGCTTGAAACTTTAAGTCAACCCTTTATTCAATCCACAGGGGTAGATTGTTCTCATTCTGCTTTCTATACTTAGAGTAGAAATGATGCAAAGGTAGATTGACTGAAGAATTTTAATAAATAAGAGAAATCCCTTAAGCATGAAAATTTCATTAAAAATATATTTTTCTTTGTTGTTTGAAAATATTCTCTGGGTCCTTGAACAAAACTAAAAATTGCCATTCTTCACAAGTTCAACAAATATGTAAATCTATCAATATAAATATCTCATATATTAAACTTCATATTTCACTGGGGTCTAATTCATTACTTTTACAGTTATAGCAGATGTTTTGCATTTATAGGAAAAAATTGATCTAGCTCTTTTTGCTGTTCAGCAAATCTGCTATGCAACCACATAAAAACCAAAATTATTATAATACCAAAACTGATATACTCAATTCAAATTAGTTACAAAATACACATATACATGTATTTTTGTAATTAATGCCACATCCCTTCAAGACATAGACAACCATGACTTTCTACAGTTTTCTTTATTATTTGTGAACTGACTTAAGGTTTGGAAATAGTGGAGTGCTTTGCTATTACCTCCTCTATGTTTTGAAATTCAGAGTAGACTTTCTCTTAGCCTGGCTGCCACCCAAAGCTACAGAGCTTAGACAATCCAACTATTTAATTTATAGTTTGGCAAAGAAATGAATTCATACCTTTCCCAAGGGCATTTGTGTGAAAGGTTGGATTTGAATTCAACTTGTTGATTCTATTTTCCATACTGACAACCATTAAGTTATCTACACCTACTTGATGTAAAAAGATTGGTTAAATATTTGATTTGATAGTTTTGTGATTGCAATAGTGCATTTTTGTTACATCTCTGGGTAAGTGCATTTGTGAATAAAAAGAATGTTCCGATATTCAAATCCTTGAATCAAAACAAAAATATATGAAAACTAAAAAAAAATGTAATCCAGACATCATTTCAGCACTTAATGCAAAGAAGCAACCTTCTGCCAAAATATTTTTTTTATTAATATTATTTAAACTACATATTACCATTACTTTTGCTTTCTTGCACTTCTTGATTGCAATAACAAAAGAAATAATAAATTATAGCATTTTTCCAATAATTTCCATAAAGGCTTCTCTTAAATGAATTTCTTGAATTCTAAAGAATCACACCAGGAAAAGCATCTGGCTGTAAAAATACATTCTCCACAAAGTTAATACTGAATGATGACATGTAAACCAGACAAGAGTTTAAAATATAATGTGGAAGTGGAGGAGAAAAAAAAAAAGATTTGTTCATTCAGCTCAAGTTTTCTAATCAGTTGGACATCAAGAGCTCTTGCTAGAGACGATGTCATTATTTTTTACAAAAGTGGAAAATGTTAACATCAAAGTAAAAAGGGGTTTGTTGAGATTAAAAGTGCAATCAATGTTTATGGGAATAGTAGTTCAAAAATAAAAAAACAACATATAATTATTTATGAAAATCTTTTAACATTTTGCTTTTTTGACATATTTTAACAGATATGATCACTTAGTTAAATTACTTTTGATTTAATCTGCCAACATAACATTTTTTCAAAGATAAATATGCTAATATTTTATTGGAACAAGTATATAGAGTTCAAACAAGAGAGAGAGAGAGAAATATGTTGTGATTATTATATTTGTACCCAAGGACAATCACCTTCAAGTGGTCCCATTAACTTTTGTTTTTAGATATGTTTATTTTTCACAGACATAGAGGCAGTGTCAGATACGATTCACTTTGTTATTGCAGCTGTATTAATTTTGCTTGATTTGACTTCTGTCTGTAATATAAAGGAATTTATAAATAAAGTTCATTATTTAGCAGATAAAGTAATTAGTATCATTTATGGAGGCAAAATTCATCAATAAAGTCATTAATTACTTCACAACAATCAAATCAAATAATGCTGTTGAAAAAAAAACATTATTCGGACTATTGTCCTCATCTTTGTCGCCATATTTATTACAATGTTTCGGCTGTTGTACGCTCTAGCCTTCTTCAGGTGGTTGGAATGTTAAACTGAACCCTTTATTTTGCTCACTGTTCTAGTTCCACGTGCCATGTTTAATGGATGTTAGTTATCAGTTATCTCTTGTTAATTTCCCTCTGAAAGTTCAATACCCAGTTTTGCCTCCATTGGTTAGAAGATGGGGGAGTGTCATAACAATATATATATTTTTTTGTCTATATTTCTGAGATGTGGTATTATGTACATTATTTACATTATTTGGACTATTGTCCTCATCTTTGTCGCCATATTTATTACAATGTTTCAGCCATTGTATGCTCTGGCCTACTTCAGGTGGTTGGAATGTCGAACTGAACCCTTTATTTTGCTCACTGGGGTAGACTGAAGACATTAGGTTTATAATACCCAGAAATTCATACCCAGATGTCCTCAAAGACAAATTGATAGCAGAGATGAAGGAGGATCACAACCTGTATTATTATTTTTAACATGTATACAATTATGACAAATTTCCTTCCCCAAAGGTCTCTTTCTGATTGATCAGACACAGTTGCACAGAAATGATTAAGGAACAAACATGATAGGTGACAAACAATGGTAAGCCAGACATAGAGACAACAAGTAATAAATTTATTATCAAAACATACAAATGGAGAGAAAATGAAAGACAGGTAAAACAAAAAAGCAATAAGTCAAAAATAAACATTGTGGACAGAATAGTGGGATGGGAACTTATACACTCAGAAGGGTAAATTACAGATCAACATATGATCTTGTGCCAGACTTGCACGATTTACAAAACATGTGCCACACTTGTATGAATATACAAAACATGAAAAGGTAAAACAAGCAGAGAGAAACATGTAATACAAAAGATCTCATGCCAGCCATGCTTGCATGAAAGTACAAACAAAAAATTACATCAAACAAAATGAAAACATATAAGAAAAACAATGAACATATCTGGTCATTATAAAAGTTCTTCTTTTCTTTAATGCCTCTTATATGTATTTCTTCTTTTCTTTTCTCTTTTTAGATTTCTTTTTCTTTTCATATAAGCATCTCTTTTTGAGGTTTTTTCTTTCTTTCTTTCTTTCTTTTCATACAAGTGTCTCTTTTTGAGGTTTTTTCTTTCTTTCTTTCATTCTTTTCATACAAGTGTCTCTTTTTGAGGGTTTTTCTTTCTTTCTTTCTTTTTTCTTTCTTTTTATACAAGTGTCTCTTTTTGAGGTTTTTTCTTTCTTTCTTTTCATACAAGTGTCTCTTTTTGAGGGTTTTTTTTTCCTCTTTCTTTTTTTTTCGTCTGGTCTTGAATTTCCCTTGGGGTCTTTCCTCTCTTTTTGCATACATGTCTCTTTTGAGGTCTTTTATCCCTTTCTTTCTTCTTTTGTTTGGTTTAGGGGCTTGAGTAACGAATCATTTGAAGCTGTCTTCTTTCTCTTAGCTTTCATGAAAATACACATCTTGATGTAATGAATATGCATACACCTGGGTTCCCCCTCACAGTAATATGGTTGGCTGGTGTCAGCCATAAATACAGACTGATGTGGAGGTACAAGGTCGACACCTATTGACAATGCCTATTGCCTACCACTACGACGAGGACCTGTCCATTATGATTACCTGCTATATTGTCCTACGGTAGTCCAAAACCACTTTGCTACTTTGAACAAATATATCCCTTTCCAGGACATATCACATCTTTCTTTTATCTTGATGTAACTGCATTTCTTTGCACACCGGAATTTGTTTCCTTGAATCCAAATACTTCTTTCATATATCCAAATCTATAGCTGACTATCGCAGTCATAGCTGACTTGTCCTTCCAGTCTTAAGACAGAAGAAGGACTTTTTATATATAACCATAACAGACCATCGCATTTATAATGAATCCATTCGTCCAGTCCGAAGGCTTGGACAAGGACTGACTTTGCGCTGTTTGTTTTTTTTTGTTTTTTTGTGTCTTTTTTTCATTTCATCATGTGGTCCTTGATTCCCAAATATGAACCTTTTTTCTGTGTGAGCGAAAAGAGGTCACTGACCCTTTCTCTCATCTTTCTCTTTTTCGCCATCTGTGTTTCATTCGGTTAAATCACATCGTCAACATATGATTTTAATCATATGTGAAAGAAAATACACAGCCTGGTTAAAATTTATCAACATTCAATTCTACCTTATCTCTCTGCTTTTCTATTTTTATGCTTTCTGAGAGTACTGACTTTTTATTTAGGGTGCTTCTAAAATATAAGCATTGATATATAGCTTTCATAATAAATTTAGGTGAGGGTTCGTAATACTTCCAAAATAACTCTGTTGAAAAAACAAATATATATATATATATATATATATATATATATATGCTCTCTGAAATGTATCAGGTAAGGTTTAAGGGGAATAAACCAGAAATTTATTTAGAAACACCTCTTCTTTAACATTAAAAGTCATCAACTGACCATCAAAAGTAGCTTGTTGGTAGTGTAGTAAGCAATCATCTGTGTTATACAGGAATGTGGAATTTGATTTCCCTGTTTGAATAGCATAATAATTAATTCATTTTAGATATTTACTTTTTTCCCATCTGTGTGTATAGTAAAAATAGAGATAGATTCAAGATGATAGTAATTACAGCTGCCTCATATAAACTCAAAAACCTCTTTTAAACAGACATTATAAAATCAGAAGTGGATATTATAAAATCATGGTTTAATTTTTAAGCTCCTTCAGATATAACAGATTAATAATGTTGATATTAAGTAGGCTTAGTCTGACACAAGGTCAAATATAGAGATGGGGGTGTAGGAAGATTAGGACTGCTACACCTGCCTTGAAAATGAACATTTTAAAATTGGCTTCTTAACTGGGCTTGGACACTGATGCCAGGCACTGGTAGTGAATATACAACAACCTTATCCATAAGGCAGACTCTGGGTCTTAATGTAAATATTGTGATTAGCAACAATTCATGAAGTGCTAATTCAAAAAACTATGTTATGCAAAAACTTTTTTGTGGTTTGAAAAAAAAGTAAAAATAATATCAACTTGTGTAATATTTCAGTGTTCAGCATCCAGCAATCACTGCTGATTTATCAAAGGTCAACTTTAGTGTTGTCATTTATTGGGTAAAAGGAGCAAAGCCAGTGAATGGGAAGTTAACACTAACAGCATTCCATCCAAAAGAAGAAAAGGTAAGATGTCTCTTCATTGAATGCACAGTTTTAGTATTTCAGAATCGAAACTTAAAACAAAAACAGTTATAAATTTTAAAACAAAAATGATGGAATATGTTTTATCTGGTATGATGTTGTATATTATTCATTAATGTGCAATAGGAATTGAAAAAAATATTTCATTATTTTAATTTTTTTTTTTAAGCATTTCACCCCAAGCAAGGTGGGATGCCATTACAGAGAGTGGGGGCAAGAGTAAAGAGGTGTGATAGAGGAAACGATGGAGAGAAGGATAGTGGATAGAGCAAGGCATCTGGAGATGTCGATTGACATTGCATTTGAATAGTTGGAGATTATAGCTATCAGGGAAACAAGTATTAGGAAGGGAATTCCATAGACGGGAGGTGTGAAACATGAAGCTATTGGAGTAGAAGAGATGGCTACATTTAACCGTTTCAACAGTGAAATGGTGGGACTGAGATGCCAACCTAGTTGCATTTTTAAATTCATGCAATCTGGGAACTAGTGAAAGTAGTTAGTTTGTTAGAGCAGTTACCGTGAAAGTATTTGTAGAAAAGACAGAGGGAGATGATGACACATATGTAAGAGAGTGACTGTAGACATGATGCCAGATCAGGGCCAATCACATTGCATATCCATCACTGAATTTTGTTGAGGACCTTAAAACGAACAGCAGGGGCACAAGACCATATATGGCAGTAGTATTCCATGCATGAGTGAATGATTGATTTATAGATTTGAAGAATGGACTTGGGTGAAAAAAACTTTCTGGCACAACACAGGGAACCAAAATTGGAGGTCCTTTTCAAGACTAACAGCCAGGCTAGTTTTGTCAGTGATACCAGATTTGCTTTTGAGGCAGGAATAAATAGTAGTGTCGTCTGCATAGATGCTTACTTGGGAACTGATGACATCAGGAAGATCATTAATGAAGGTAAGGAATAGAGTAGGGTCCAGGATAGAGCCTTGTGGAACACTTACATTTGTGGGAAAGGAACTGGAGGAGAATCCATTAAGGATGACTTTCATTACATGGTTTGACAGGAATGATCATTTTAAGTCAAATAATCGACCTGAAATTCCATATCCCTGAAGCTTATGAAGGAGGCCCGCATGCCAAACCCTATCAGATGCTTTAGAGATATCTAGAGCCTTAGCAAGAGCTTCTCCATTATTATGAAGTGCTTAGTAAACAATTTCAGTTATAGCTGTGAGCACATCAGCTGTAGAACGGACAAAGCAGAAACCATATTGCTTGTCAGAGAGCAGATCATGGGATATAAGATGCTTATCCTCCACATTTCAGCAAAGATTAAAGCTTCAAAGACTTTACCGAAGAGTGGTAGGAGACTGATAGGACGGTAGTTAGATGGGTCAGAAGGGTCTCCAGAGTTCTTAAAGACAGGTACAATAGATGAGGACTTCCAACAGGCTGGAAAGTGAGATTCATTGAAGCAGTAGTTATATAATTTGGAGAGGGCAGGGGTCAGTTCAGGAGCACATTTCTTCAGGACAATGGTTGGTATCCCATCACCACCACTAGCCTTATGGGAGTCTAATTTAGAGATGATGCCCAATACCAATGACGGGGTTATGTGCAACTCACTCAATAGAGCCTCAGTTCTAGGGGGGAAATTGGGTGTAGGTACACCGGATGGGTCAAGCATTGAGTTGGATGAGAATTTCCAAGCAAAGCACTCAGCATTATCAGCTGGGGAAGTCAGAACCTCAAATTGGTTGAGCAAAGGAGGTATTGTATGTTTGCTGTTATGTACACTCTTGCAGAGATGCCAATAATCCTTGGAGCCGAATTTGTGAGATACAATATGTTTCATTCTATCAGCAAATAGTGACTTTGCTTTATTGAGGACACACTTGCACTTGTTATGGGCAGAGACAAAGAGACATCTGTTGCAATCTGACATATCACTATGATATAGGCGGAAGAAGTGATTCCTATGGGCAATGGCAGCTAAGCAAGCAGCAGAGAACCAAGTGGATGAGCACGATTTAACCTTATATTTTCTTGTGAAAATGAAAGCCTTGATTCCAGCTTTTACCTAGGAGGAGACCTCAGAAGTGCATTCTTGAATGGAGAGCTTAAAGACCACATCCCAGGGGACATCATGAAGGAAATCCTGGAACGAGTCCCAGTCTGCTCATTGATAAAAGAAAGATGTTTTCTTAGTAGGAGCTTCTTTGCTGGGGGTGGAGTAGAAGGAGATGTTGACAGACACTACAGCATGATCAGAGTTGCCAAGAGGGCAGAGCTGCGTGGCATGACAGGACTCGGGGATGGAGGTGAAATAGAGATTGAGAAGGGAAGCCTTACCATCCAGACTGTTGGGGAAACATGTGTGAGGGATTGAGAAATTGAAAAGTTAAGGGTTTGTATGCCAATAAGGTCAGTTATAGAGTTTTTAAGCCACTTGGTATGGTGGGCCTTAAAGTTCCCAAACATGAATATATGAGCAAATAGATGGAGAAGAGACAGCCTTGTCTATATTGTCAGAAATGCTTTCGAGTACACCACAGTCTTTGTAGGATGAGGAGCGATAGAGGAAGAAGAGGTAGCTTACAGCATTGAGGAGAGATAGACAGAGACACATGAATGAATGGTCTGGAGATTTGAGAGAGAGCTCTCTAACAAGTGGGAAATGGTCCTTGATGTAAACTCCAAGGCCATGCATGTGGGTTTGAATGTCTTTTCTAAGGAGAGGAAGGTAACCGGGGATCAAGAGGTCAGAGGAGGAGTCAGGGCTGGTCTTGCAGAGAACTAGTATATCAGGAGACTTCTCGATGATTTGAACACTTCAACACTGCAGAAGTTGGTTCGAATGCCACAAATGTTAGAAAAGGAAATGTTAAAGAGTTTAGGTGATTTTTTAAGAGCTGGTTTAGATTTACTTTTTTGATCGTTAGTTGTCATGTTGGATAATTTTAGTAGTGAAAATGAGAAGGCCTGAAGTAGAAGTAGCAGATGGTCATCATCCATGATGTGGGCAGAAAGTAACTGGCGCAGCCTGCAACATCATGTGGCTTCAGGGTTTCCCACCAGAGGTGAATGCAGGGACACACTTTCATACACAACATGGCACTACAGGTACTCCGGTATTATACAACTGTTGATCAGAGTAGCCACTCAAAACTACCAGTCGAGAACAGCAACCAGAAAACTGTCAACCATACCACAGACTGACCACATCATGTGAGAATCATGGGAGTACTAGTACGAAGGCCAGAGAGAAGGAGAGGAAGAGTTCCAGAAGAACCCCTTCCTAAACAAGAAACAAGGGGTGAGCCTCTACTCTTGTTCAAGAGAAGCAGGAGGAGCATTGACTGGGTGGTAGGAAAGCCTATCTACTTCTATTACGCATACACTAACACACACAAAAAAAAAAAGAAAGAAAGAAAAGCAGCTGACAAGAAGTCCAAGCTGGCAGTTGACTCAGAGACTACCTCCACCCCTTGATAGGTCTCGTTTTTAGTCCTGCTGGCTTGCTAACGAGCCAGCTAACTTGGGATATTTTCAACAGAAATACTTACCAGGAAGGGGGATGAAAAAAAAAAATGTTTTTTTCTCCTTCCTTCTTCTTTAAATTAAGTCCCATTGCCCCTTGCTAAAACACTATTCGATTATCTAGCATTGTGGATAAAGCACAAATATTTTGAAATATATTTTCTTATTTTAAATTTTTAAAATAAAAAAGAATAAATTATCAAAATGTATGATAGAATTCATAAGAAATAGAAATCAATAAACAAAGATTGAAATTAATATAAATTTATTATGCAATTTATCAGTATTTTACTGAGTGATCAAAAATCTGGACTGCTTGGAGAGAGTTGAAGAGTTCATTCAATCTAAGATTCTAAGGGCCAAGAAAACACTGTGTCTTACAAAACTCCAAAAGCAACAACTGAATTTGCAGAAGAACATGTGATATGGAAGGAAGTATAGAATTCTGTTGTGTGACTGGATGAAAAGTAATTCAGACTGGATTGTAAGATGGACTTGCATCCTATGGGCATGATTTGTACAAAGAGGACCTGGATTTCTCTCCCTATGTTCAAGGTGGTGGAAGTTTAATGGTTTGGGCATCTTTGGAAAAACACTGGTAGCCTTCCTCAGCATTCAGCTTAATACTGCCAGATAGTAAAATCTTATCCAGTGCATTGCTTTCTTAACCAGTGGAAATTGATGGTACTAATTGGAAATTCCAAAACAATGTTCCAATCCATTGTGCAAAGCATAACAAAATATTTTCTTTACCTGGATTTTCTTTCCCCATGTTGACATTATGAGTTGGTCAGCACATTCTCCTGGTCTAAATCCAACTGAAAACCTGTGGGTTGCTCATAAGGTGTTCAAAGGTGGGTGTCAATGCCAGTCAACCCAAGAATTGAAAAAAATCTATACAGGATATATGGGCTTCAATAGACAATGACCAATTGTGTAGACTGGTAGAGACTTTCTCAGAATGTATTTTTCAGGTTATTCATTACTAGGGAGGTGTTACAAGTTACTAAAAATAAAGATTCCTTTGACATCATGTTACTGGTCTTATAATTTGTTAATAGCTGATTTTGGTAATTTTTTTTTAAAAAATGTTTTTGAAAAAGTACTTTTCAAAACAATTACTTGCAGAAATATTTTCTTATAGCATATATATACAAAAACTCAGTGCTAAATCAGGTATATTCAACCTTCATAAGTTGAAAGTTCAGCTGCTTTTATAAATATGCAGTTTTAAAATAGGAAATAATGGCTTATGGGGGGTCAGTTAAAAAGCAATTTAATTATAACAAATTTAATAGTAGAAACATACCAAGATAATACAAAAGACTCAGGATTCTAACTCTACTCTTCAACAGACTTTCCTTCTCAATCATTGTATTCCATCTTATGGAAGCTTCTTAACTGCTTTCTTAGCCATGTTTGAGTTGCTCCTTTGATTAGATAACTGCTGTTCAATGAATGATGTGTTGTGCAGCACCAAAAAATAAACCACATTCTGCTCCATCATAGAGTCTGTCTGGATTTCTAGGACATCACTTTACATAGGTCTTTGAGTAGTGATTAAGAAAGGGCACTAAATTGCAGACACTACCAAAGTTTATTTGAAGGCTTTCACAGAGTTTTGCAATAGTGATTTTTCCATTAGCATTATATGAGCATCAACCTGTTTGGCTTTATTCTCATTCTCAGCAGCAGCTGGCCTACCACTGTGGTGCCTGTCAATGAGGTCAGTTTCTTCTCAGGATTGCTATTAACTATTGCTTATATCTACATAAATTTATCATCAATTTTAAACAGTGTAAGCCAGTCACATGAAAATCAACACAAAGACTGACTGATGTTGGTAAAATTTTCAGAATATCTTTATATAGGCCATGTATAAGTTTCAGCTTATAATATCTATTCATTGAAAATATTTATGATAATGTTATAGTGGAACACACCTATTCTATAGTTAATAGACTCTCCCACCTATAATAAGTAGGAGTAGTAAGAGTAACTAGTCAGTCGCTCAGTGGTTCGGTCAGTCAGTCGATGCTGGATGACTGTTAGTCGGATACTAAAGTATCAGCGACCACAACTAGATTTCTCTGTGTCATTACCTTTTATATCAAGTTCCTAACGTTCTGTACGTTGAACCTATTTAAGGACCGACTTAGTACAAATACAAGCCTCCACTGTGAAACCACTCCATAACAGACAATTTGTGTGTCAGGTTTTATTAATCAAACAAAAATGCAAAATAAATTTTTTATTTATAAATAAATCCAAAAGATGAAGGCCATAGAAAAATATGTATTTGATTAAATACAATATCCCATATTCCTGAATAAATTATTATTTTATTGTATATTGTCTCTAATATTTTTAAGTGAAAGTGTGAATGTGTCTGACTCAGAGCTGTGAACAGGTTTTGATAAGACACAACACATTAACAGTTATGTAACTGTGCTCTGTTCTATCATAAAGAGATGTTTTTATTCTGAGTCAGGCACATTCACACTTTCACTTGAAAGTATTGCAGACAATATACATTAAGTTTTTATAATTGTCCTTCTCTAAACAGGAGTGGCTTTTAGGCCTGAATATTATTTTATTAGTGAGTGCTGGTTGAAAGTTTTAACCTTCATAAAATCCCACTGATTTTAGTCATTTTTCTGGTTACGACTTGAACATTACTTGCAGTGATTTTTATTAATTCCAAGAGATCATTTTTTCCTTTCCATTCTGTTGTGTACGATACACCTAATTTACATAAGTGGAGTACCGACCATATAAATATGGGTTGGTACCGGGAAGACAAAAGGAGTAGTAAGAAGAGATCCAATCGAGAGACTCTGCCCGACTGCTATTTAGTCAACCCATTCTGCAGGAACAGTCTTCCCAAGAATATACCAAAACTAACTGTAAATATTGTGTACCTTTTTCCTTGTTTCAATACATTTTGTTTACGTACATTTTGTGTTGTATTATTATTATTCCATGCTTATCCAAGCTTCAACACATTCTTATATAAATTTCTTTTAATGATGGATCACAAGTTTTCTGTAGGATTGCTATCAAGAGAGGCTGGGAGCCATTCTATTAATTTAGTATCTTTGAGACCCTTCTTTTTTTTTGGTGGTGGGGAGTGGGGATAAGATAGGCAATAGACATGTTGGATATAATTTGTACCACTCAAACAAATATTTTGTCTAAGAACTTAAAATAATTCTCTGCATTTCTCTTGGTAACATCATCAACTTTGAATGTACTTATAATCATACTGCATAAAATACCAGTCCATAATATTAACTGACTATTTCCATGAAGGACTCAATCTCTAGACCAGGCATCAAGCCCATCCAATAAAACAGTTTTTACAACAAAAAAATAATTTTTACTGATGAAAGCCATGTTCAACAGTAAAAATTACTGTTTGGAAATCAGTTTTCCTCTACATGTCTGCAGAATTTATACATTTCATTTTGCACTATTTACTTAAAAGTGATAGTTTAGTGGCTTTCAATATTCTTCATATTCTGCATCTTTTCTCTCTCTTTAAATTCATAACACCAGCTTCTTCAATATTTTCTTGCTAGTTAAACCAGTTTTTTTTTTTGCTTCTTACCTTTTTAATTTTTCTCAAAACTCTTTTTGTGACATCATTAAAGTCAGTTTTTTGTCTGGTTTTCATATTGTCAATGTTTTCAATTTCCTTTTAAATTGTTCTATGATCTCTCTTCAACTTTTTCATAATTTCCAACATTATGTTCCTATCACTTGATAACTTTAAAATATTTTGCATCTCTTGAGCTTACATCTTTCTTATAAACACTGGAAATAATTATGTATCTGAAATTAAGAAATATAAATAAAGTTACTATTGCATATGTATTTATTTACAATATAAGTAAATAGTACAATATTTACCTTTTATTAAAATAAGTTTTGAAATAGAAATTAGGAGAATAAACATGCAATGGCTAAACATTCAGTTCATTTTTATTTTTTAATATTGTGAAAAATTAAATATTTTAGCAAAATATATGTACATTGACATTTTAATGGATAGTATGGTAAAACTTTAAAAAAGATTTACATAGGGATGGCTATACTAAAGGGTTGTATTATGTTGAAATATGTAATTTATTCCATGTTTATAGCTTCATCGGGTCATATTATACTCAAGTTGTATCTCTATCTATAAAAGGCAGGATGTGTGTGTGTGTAATGAATGCACGGACGCAATTTTCAACGGATTTGCACCAAAATTTACATGCACATGCTCCAAGTTAGTGGGAAGGCCAAAACTGACTTTGCATTTCCCAACTCCCATCGATAGTGGAAATAATCCAATTTTTTATGCTTCTACGGCAGTTTTCATGTAGTTTGTGGCTATTTTGTACTGGCTGCCATGAATAGGTGGGAAGATTCTATTGGTCAGCGTGAGAGCCAACAGCTGACTGACATGAATGTTAACTAGCATGCAAAAAATTGATAGCTGCATTCGTCACAAGTGAGAAAAATTTAAATCTGCATGGCACTTTACTCCAATTGACTCATTCGCTTGCTTAAACTCAATGTTGATTCTGATTCCGCAGAACTGGGTTGGGTGTGAAAAAGTATCTGTTGTTAACATTCTTTTTTCATTTGGTTTTTCCAGTTATGAGTCCTTTTTTTAAAGCTGATCGTTTTGTGCTCATTTTGTTTAGTTCTTTTTCCGTAACAGATTTAATGTTTAGTATAGAGCTTATAAAAAATTCGCAGTGTGAGATAGGCAAGAAGTAAGGCATGTAGTAACATCAGCACGGCAAAGGGCACTCCTTTAAAGGCAAGGAAGGGCAAAAATATTTTAATCAAGTGATAGCGATTGCTGTATGAGTCGTACGATTTTTGAATGAAGCACGGGCAATGCCGGGCCATGCTGCTAGTTATACATAAGAAAATATGGTACTCCATAACTGAAAATTCTATTTCAGAGTATAGCCTGGATGTGGTAATAAAACAACAAATGGGTTGCACTTCAAAAATATTACTGAAGACATTTTTCATGAATACTAAATATTAATGACAAAATTGAGTTCTAAGAGCTATTATTTCTTACTTTTCAGGTGGTAGAATGTTTATCAGGTCCTGTGACTATAGAAACAGATTATGTGGAGACAAGTTTCCGTTATGGTTACCACATGTTTGGAGATTTAAAAGCATCTTTCCAAGATGTTGATGTACATAAAGATGTAATAATCCTAGCTAAGTTTTATCAACAAGAGAAACATGAAAACATCAAAGTTAAAAATATGCTGAAAAGTTTTACATTGAAAGAAAGTCTTGTGGCTTGGACTTCTGTATCATTACTGAAGAATTCCAGACAAGGTTAGCTGAGATAAAAATGTTTTCTTTTTCATGTTATTTTTGTTTTAATAAAATAAAAAAATCTTTTAGTCTTTCTTTAAATAGCAATGTTAAGAACAATATATTGCTAATTCTTTTATCATGTTTTATTAGAGATAGTACAAGATGTACAAACACCTTTTTATGCCTATACTCTTAAGGTACAATCACAACAATAAGAGCAATTCTGATCCAATACTTTATGACCAGAATTAAACTCTTGCAAGTTCAGATTTATAATAATTGACAGAAAAATAATTATAAATCCCATATTTGATAATGCTCAAAATAAATAATAATAATAAAGTGATTTACCAAAAAACATGTGAAACATGATCCAAATAATTATAAGCCAATAACATGTCTGTCCACCACATAAATTAATCATGCCTTTACTGACTGACTGTACTTACTTTTTTCTTGATGAAAACAACATTCTTTCCCTGGAACAGAAAAGATGTTGAAGAGATTCATATAGTTGCAAAAATCAACTATTGATAAATAACATGATCCTAGAAAATTGCAGGAAAAAAAGGTAGAAATATCTTCACAGCTTCAATAGATTATCAAAATGTTTTTTGATAATGTACCACACTCTTGGATCCTCAAGGTGTTGAAAATGTACAAAACTCCTAAATGACAGTAAATTTCCTTAAATATAGTATGAGACCGTGGAAAATCACATTATATCTAAATCACACCAAAGGCACTGCCACTTCCAATCGTTTGAATATCCAAACATGAATTTTTCAAAGAGACTCCTTGTCACCCCCTCCTATTTTGTCTGTCTCTAATCCTTCTTTTTACATGAACTAAGCAATAGTAACTATGGATACAAAATAAACAACAATGCATTTAATCACTTATCCTACATAGATGACCTGAAACTTTTTGCCAAAGACAGCAATGAGTTGCAAAGTCTCCTTATACTGTAAAATGTTTCAGTGATGATTTCAGGATGGACTTCAGATGAGATAAATGTGCAAAAGTAACATTCAAGAAAGGGAGAATTACTGAAACACACTAAATAGATCTTGATTTTATCACAAATATTAAGGGACTGGAGCAAGAAGAAATATATAAATACCCAGGAGTCAGTGATTAAGATGGAATACAGTATATTCAGATGAGAGAGAAAGTAAGAAAAGGATAATACAGATGTGTGTGTGTGTGGGGGGGGGGTAAATACTGAGTTCAATTCACAAAAGAGAGTATCAGCCATAAACACTTTGTTTGTCCCTGTGGTACAATACAGTTTCAACATCCTTAACTGGTCTATAGCTGATATTAAGCAAATGGATATCAATATGAGAAAGCTTCGCACTTGTCACTGCATGTATCAGCCTAAAGCCAATGTTGATTGTATGTGTTCAGATGAATTTTGGTTGCTTGATTTTGTTTAGTAGCATATCAACCTCTATGAATTTTATTTAATGCTGAAATCTAAGTATTTTGAATGCAATTGTATGCCTTCAACTACAGATAAAATGTATTGTTGGTCATTCTACTATAAGTATATATTGTTGGTAATTTCTGTATCTAAAAATACATTGCTGACACTTCTACTGCAAGAATCTATTTTTATACTTTCATAGTGTTTTGTTTGTGTTTGGGGATTTACTATTTGCCCATAGCTGGGACCCTAACAGGTGCTACCACCCCAGGTCAGGGTGAACCTGGGAACAACATCAATTAAAAAGTAGTTCCATACTCCTCAAAACCTCCAATCTGTCAATTAGAAGCCTTGCTGTTGGATATGGTTTATCGTCATACACAGATTCAAAGGCGGCAGAGGATTATTTCAAATGGAACTGTCTTATAAAACTATAACAATCAGTCTTCAAAGATACCTAGACACTGCAGAAGACCGGATGATGACCTGTGTCAAAGAACGTGAAAGAAATAAGAAACTTTAATTTCTAATAAAGGATATAAAAAATTCAAAATGGAATTTCAATATTTCAAAATATTCTGCCCATGCCAAATAAGCTGATGTAGACAAGCCCCATACCCATCAGTGGTTACATAGTACAGGATTAAAACCTGAAACTGAAGGTATCTTGTATCAGATTGCATGCCATTAACATTCATAGAAGATAAAACTTGGCATGACAGAGTGGGCTAATATCTGCACTGGAAAATCTGCAACTTTTATGGGAAGGAAACTGCAAGAAATTGGTATGAATACCACCCAGACAGGCAGAACAATCAAAGCTAATTGGCCAAACATCATGAACAAAGGCCAAAAAAAAAAAACAGAATGTGTCTTCTTATTGACATGGCAGTTTCTGCAGACTGCAATGTATCTTTGAAGATACACTTACATATATAAAGCAATATTTATGGTTTTTCAGTTAGGCTTGGAATCCATCAATTTCTTGGAACTTTGAAAGATTGCGTCATCTCTCCTTGAGTCCAGAACACCATAAATTATACTAACATTTGTTTATCAAGTAATATACATGTGAAACCTGATTAAACAATGAAAATCAAACAATACAAAAATAAAAATACCAGAATTTCTTTTTCTGTCTCATTCTCTGATGAAGTCTTAATGAAATGAATCATGTTAGATTGATAAATATTTCCTAGTTTTTCTTTATCCTATCATTCTTTTGGATTCTGATCCATAAATACAGATCAAATATGGACAAGAATCCAATATATATATGCACACATGCATGTGCACACACACGCACACATGTGTGGTGTGTGCTGTGTATGTATGCATATATATTTATGGATAGAAGTAACACACTTTTTTCTTTTTCTGTGATCAACATAGCTGGGTGTTTAGGCAAGTATTTTATCTCACTTGGTTTGATCTCTCTGTATGATGTGAATACCTGAATGAGAAGGCTTTCTTTGGTCTGGTGGGAATAAGTGAACATGCTATGTGTGCTTGTTCTATACCTTTACAACTTCAAAATGATAATAATCAACTTCAAAATGGACTTATTTTCAAGTAAAAAAATTAATCAACTCCAAAATGGATTAATCAACTTCAAATTGAGAAAATGTCAAAAACCTAAAAACAATCAACTTCAAAATAAGAATAAACAACTTCAAATTGAGATATTTTTTTTCGTAAATTGAAAATTATTTTTTCAATTAATTTACCCCATGAGTAAGGAAATTGACTGTTCATCTTCATTATATAAATGAAGAAAAAACCAAAATACATAAAACTTAGAGGCCAAGAAATTGGGTGAGCCTACAGTAAAAGTAGGAGGAGAAAGTCCCGTATGGGCAAAAATGATGATTGATGATGATGCTGGAGAAACCTCTACAAAAGAAGCTGAAGAAGAATTAGCAACAGCTCTAAAGAGGACTTACCTCAAGAAAACTGTGGCTGTTGAAATAAAGGCCCAGATTTTAGCTGCACATGCCACAGTAGGAAATTGGAAAGACCTGGCAAGAACAATTGGTGTGCCTCTGCTAACAGCGTACTGTTGGTTAGACCAGGGTGCTGATAAGAGTGACTCTAGGGGAGAAGCAAGAAAATATAAAATTACGCAAGAGCATAAGAATTTATGGCCAAATTAATTGAAAACTCTCCTAGGCATTGTAAATAAGTTGGTCGAAAAGTATGAGGTTCGTGTGATGAAAGAATGCATAAGAAAACACTTGGACTCCATGGCCTTTACTTTAAAAGCAGTTCATTATGAACCAGAAGCTGCCAATAATAATGTCAATAAGGCGAAATGTAAGGATTATGCAGTAGCTTTATTAGAATTTCAGTCCCAAAGTGTACCAATTCTTTATATGGATGAAACCAATTTTAATCTCCATATTTCAAGAAGAGAAGGTCACTCTAAAAAAGGCACAAGGTGCACTACAGTCGTGACCGGATCCAGGGGAAATAACATCCATGTTATTGGATGTATTAGTAATAATGGATTAATTCATCATAAAATTAAGAGGTTCTTTCAAAAAAGAGGATGCGAAAGAATGGACCAAGAAGTGCCTTAGAAAGGCAAATGAAATTTATGAAAGGGGAGTTGTCTTAGTTATTGATAACGGTCCTTGCCATACTTCAATTGAAGAAGTTGTGGAGGAGGATGAATTTAGGCAACACCAAATTTTCAGACTTGCCCCCTATAGTCCGATGTTAAATCCCATTGAAAAGGTTTGGTCAGTCATTAAAGCTGATGTAAAAAGAAGTATGGCAGACTCAATTGTTGGGATTTTAAGAGGTGATGGCCAGGGATCTTTAACTACTAAAGAATTCCACCTCAGCAAGTTAGAAGCGATGATCTCCGAGACAATTAATAATATT
This sequence comes from Acanthosepion pharaonis, assembly GCA_903632075.3. Taxonomy (NCBI): domain Eukaryota; kingdom Metazoa; phylum Mollusca; class Cephalopoda; order Sepiida; family Sepiidae; genus Acanthosepion; species Acanthosepion pharaonis. The sequence continues at coordinate 1,264,558 of CAHIKZ030002423.1, read as the reverse complement.
TCCCCTGAGACTTGCACTATCTTCGTATCTGGAATACGGAGATTACTTCCCTCTGTAATTAACTTAGATGATGTAATCTTTTAAATAAATTTCTTAGGAACGTTTATATTTTTTTATATCCCTTTTAAGTAAAAATAAAAAAATAAATATTAAATTTATTAGTATTATATTAATTCTCAATTTGAAGTTGATTAATCCATTTTGGAGTTGATTAATTTTTTTACCTGAAAATAAGTCCATTTTGAAGTTGATTATTATCATTTTGAAGTTGAAAAGGTATAGTTATACCTATGTGCACTTCTAAGTGTGCTTGCTGTGATTACCCCTTGTGCGTACTTGCCATGAATCCTCTCTGTGTGGCTTTTGGTGCATTCTTATATAGGCTGTAGGCTACAAACAAAAGCTAAAATTTAATATTTTTTGTCATGTTCCAATTGGCTGAGAATGGCCACATGGTGCATTTAATGCTATGTTCAAATGAGGCAACACCAAGTCTGCTTTAGTGTGTATATTTTTAGACATTTCATGAAATTGTAATTGTAGAGTAAATTTGAAAATGTATTTTTACTTAGTCATTTATTTTTGTGTATTTTTGAAGTCCAACATATTTTACACATTTAGGGAGAATTTATTTCAGATGAAAGTAAAATAGGAATAGAATGAAATATCATGTTATTATAAAGGATACAACACACTAGAAAGGCTAGAATGATAATTTTTCAATCAAGTTAGACAAAGGCTTTATTTGCTCTCTGTAACAATAATAAACATGTTAACAACAGCCCTATGATAAGTGCATAGTATTTCAGTAAGCAATAAATATATCAATTATTTATTACAAGTCATTGTCTTGTTTTACCTTTTTTATCTACACTTTTTTAAGCTTTGATTTGATAAAAGTAGAATTTATGTTATATGTTACCTTCAGAAAATTTTTGTTTGCTGCAGATTTTGTCACTGGATGTACATTCCATGCCATTCTCAACACTGGACCTCACACTTTAAGGTTATATTGTCCACCAATTCCTAATTTGTCATGTATTCTTGACAGTGAAGCTAACCAGCAATGGACAAAGTATGGTAATGCTATTCTTCACATGGACATATTTTCAGGAACTGAACACACATCACGGAAATCACCAAATTATGACATGGAAATAGAAAGCAACCAAGAGTTAGTAGGAAATGATTTGAAGGTTTGTTCTGTCCATAAATTGTTCTTATTTTTAAGATTGTCACATTATCAGTTGACTTTTTATAAATATAGAAAAAGAGATGTTAGAAAAATATGATAACTGTAAAAAAATGCATGCATAACAATCATTTGTATAGAAGTTTAGAAATAATTGAAAGAACTAAACTACTTTGACACATTGTTCACTTAGAAATAAAGTAGCCCCTGCAATCCATACTTGAAAGTATCTAAATTAATCTAAAAAAAGGAATATATTATTATTATTATTTTTATTATTATTATTATTGTGTTTGAATTAGATTGGGACTTTTTCACAATTCATGATTTTAAAATTCAGATTATTATTATTTTGAGTCAGATTTGGATAATCATGTTAAATAAAACTTGGATATCTTAAAACTTTCAAAAAGCCAAGTGCAATTTTTGAATTTCAAAGAAAAAAGAATCAATTATTCACCTCAAGTTGTTTCTCACTCACCTCAGATGTCAAAGTACAAACCTTATAAAATATGAATAAGAATTACTTTCAAAATCTCATGGTGTTGATTGAGCAACAAAATCAGTTGAAGTTGATAGTGATGAAATGAAGCTGTTACTTGAGAAGAACCCATGTTATATAATGCAAAAGATAACCAATCAAGTGTTGAAAGTCATTTGCACTAGACTTGGTGATATGATTCCCTTTGATATGTGATTTCCATATAAAATAAACAAATAAAAACCTACTGGACCATATATAAATGTTCCATCTTTGAAACAATTTGGGATGAGAAATAAGAAGTGGATAGATTACAGCTATAATGGGAGTGCTTAGAAGAAAGGTTTATTCTTCCATTTGTATTTCTCCCATTATGGGCATTATTATATCCATGATATAGTATCACCATATTTCATCATCAGAATGGAATAGCTGAAAGGAAAAGGAATGACAAACATGCTTGGTTCTCAGAGAGATTTTTATACCACTAAGATATACACAAAACTATATATACATATTTACATGTGTCCCATCCAGAGAAAAATACAACACAGCACGCAGAGTGAAAGGAGAAAAAAAAAAGCTATGGTATTACATATAATTTAAAGATTCTTCTATGTTTCTGGAGAAGCCATGTTTAAGAAGCAGATTCAAGTGGGCAGGATACATCTACTATATCATAAGCAAAGATATATTCCATGAACAGGAAACAGTGAGTCTTGGGTTTTCCCAAATTGAGGACTACTAGCTGAAGATACTTTCTTTTTATGTCTGAGGAAGATATATTCCCAAAGGGAAATGGCACCATGGAATTGTAAGCTTCTGGAGAAGGCAGATTTAGCCTCACAGCTCAGGCCACTCTCCAATAGACTAACTGAAATTGACTGTCACTTTCGTCACTGTATGAAGCGATGTTACTAAGTGGCTGTCATGTGATTTATCTTGACTAAAGAGAGATAATCACCTTTTGTATTCCTACACAACTATATGCAAAAGCTCATGAGGAAAGTAAAATGAACCAGCACTCACCATATTAAATGCTGGTCTTCATCTAAAAGTGATGCTATGTATATGGGGAAATTGGAAGGGAGCCTTCTATCATGAGAGCCTTCTGGATATCCAAATAACCAGTACTGTTCCCAATTAGGCAAGCTGAAGGAAGCAGTCATGGAAAAGCATCTGAAATTAGTTCAAAGAAATGGCATAATGTTCTGTCAGGATAATTTTAGAATCTTCCTTTGTTAACCAGGCAAAAATGTTCACTCATCTGTTGTATTCATCAGATATTACACTTTTAGATATGGATTTATTATGGAATTCTCTTAATGAACAAATGGTATTTTTCTGGAAGACTGAAAAAGGCATTTAGAAAAGTTCTGTAGAAGTCCTGGGAGAATTGAATTATGAACTTCAAAGATGATAGAAGGTAGCTTATGTTGTTCAGTAAAAACTTATGTTGTTCAGTAAAAAATATATATTTTTTTTATTTTTACTTGATAAACCAAACAAACTTTTTGGATTATCCACTAAATTTAATTATGAATCAAATTTTAATTTTTTGTGTATGAGAAGCTAAAATTTTTGTCAGAATTTTTAAGATGAGAGATTATTGTTATTTGGACTAGGGCTCTCATACTCACAATGTTTTGGCTTTTGTACACTTTGGCCTTCTTCAGGTGTCTGCTTTCATACTGGGTAACCTTTCTTTAATTTCAAACCAAACCCTTTATTCAGTCCACAGAGGTAGATTTTTCTCATTTCATTTTCATGCTTTGGGGATATTTCATATTAATTAATGCTCATCAGTCATTCAGTGTTGCTTGTTCATTTTTCCAACTGAGTATATGACTTTTCAGCACTATCAGACTGCTATTCAAAATATATCTGACTTCCTGTGAGATGTGAATTCAATTCCTGAGTCTGATAATGCTTAACAGTTGCATTCAGTAGAAAAAACATACAAAAAATACAAAGGCGAATAAGACTGGTGAGTATTAACTGACATGAGTTATCTCCCTTAAACATGGAAAACGGAATGAGAAGAATCTACTTCAGTTCAAAATTCCATGGAGGCTAATGAGTATGATGACAAACACTTGAAGAAGTTTGGAGGTTAAAATGGCTGAAATGTTTTAAGTATAACAATCAAGATGAGCATGCTATTTTAGTTTGAATAGCAAAACATATAAAAATGAAAATATAAACAGTTATTTTCCAAACATTTTGCAACTCTGGAGATTGGTAAGAAGTTTATGTGCACATTTTAGATAAAAATAGTCATGTGTGAGAGGTATGTTAAAATCCTCTTTTAAAGGAAAAAACAAAAATTATAATTTTCATAATCCTCAGTCTTGTTACATATTTGTTGAGCAATTACCTCTACCCTCGGAGGCTTCCATGGCTGACAGTGGATTTGACATTTATATAGATGGCTGCAGGTTCCTACCAGATTCAGTGTCATATACCAGAGTAAGTTTTTCTTTTTAAATTTTCACATTATTTCATGATTTTTCTGATTTTCAATCATTACAAAAAGCTTTTACTAGGAGCTATTCTCTTTATTTGTAAAATTTTAAATATACTTAAGCATAGATATGTAAGTTTCTTTGTAGTTTTTCAATAAAATAGAAAGTATCTTCAGATGAGTATTTTGCTACAACAGGTAAACAGCTCAAAGTATCTATAGTTTTGAGATGAGGAATTACTAATTTTGAAAATATTCTTTGTCATCATTTCATTAATGACTAGCAGTAGAGCCCGGTGTTGCCCGGGGATGTAACAGTAAGAGATAGATCAAGTATCGACCATCATAAAGACTGAAAAATAAAATTGACAAAGATTATTGTTTAAGGTTGACGGACATGCATGTCTTAATTAGTTTTTTTTTTTTTTTTTTTTTTTATGAATTGGTCAAACCCAAACTCAAACAAAAACATTGTTTTCAATTGTTATGAGTCTACCGATTGAATAGAATTTTATTATAAACAATTGTCTTGTAAATGGAATTTTTAAAGCATTCTGAATGTAAAAATAAAGAAAAATGTGCAAGACAATAAGAAACACTACCTGTCAAAAAAAAGTGAAGTTTTGTTGAAATCGGTTGAAAAATGTAGGAAATCCGATCCCATATATAATTGAACACACACACACACACACACAAAGAACCTGGGTTTTATAATAAGTATAACTCGATATGAGTTGTCCCCCTTTCATTCTGGCGACAGAATCGTTTTTTCATGTTTTCAAATTGATTTGGTGCAAAAACAATTGTGTTTTTCCAATTTTTGGCGCTGTCAGAACCCCCTGCAAGGTAATTTTATGTAGTCCTGTGAAGTTTTGTTGAAATCAGTTGAAAAATGTAGGAAATCCAATCCAATATATAAACGTACAGACACACACACACACACACACACACACACAATCTGCGTTTTATAATAAGTAAGATACTTTTTAATGCCAACAGGTGCAATTTTATATTGCTACTTAACATGTGAAAATAGTTTTAAAATCATTTTTTATTACTTTGAGAGGAAGAAGAAGGATTTACAAGGTTAGGGCTGTTGTTTCTCTACCTAATTGGCTTAACTTCAAACAAATATATATACATATATAACTTTTACCTGCACCTGATTCCTGTAAAACCTTCAAAATCCAAATACCATATTTTAACCTTTTTTTTTTAACATTAAATGAATTGAAAGTAGCTTTACAAATAAGCAATAAGATTTATTTCAAATCTGTTATTCACTCAATATCAGAAAGTTATTTAATATGATTTGAGGTTAACAACTTTCTCACCCACCATGCATTTAACATAGTCAAATAATTACATAGAAGTATAACTAGATATATGCCTACAACCAATAAAAAGTTGTTTTTTTTTTAAATATTTATGATTTCATGCCTGGACTTTTTTGCTTGTTTCCATTTATATCTGCAATCTGTCATTTAAGATATTGACATTTGGTAATTACTCTATTAGTTTGATACATTTGTAATCAAATATATTAAACTAATAGAAAATGGTAGAATTCATGTCAAGGTATGTTTTCAGATTGCTGGACGAATCATTGACCGGAACTACAAGAAATATGGTGGCGATATATCAGCAGTGGCTAAAATTAATTCTGATATTTTTAATCCAGTTTATGAACACAAAGAAGAATTTAGAGAGCCTGATCCTCCAGTCTCAGCCACTCTTCTTTTAAAGGTTACACTTTTTTCTCATTCTTTTAGACATGGTTATAGGAAATAATGCCATTTCTATGCATGCCAGAACCTTGGATTGATTTTAATAAAAAATTAATTTAATTATATGTACTATAAATTTGACAAAAAATAGCCTGAATATTTTTTGAATGCTGGTTAAGTACTGTAAGTAAAATTGTGCCATCAAGGAGCAGTAGAGGCTTTTATTGTTTGGAAGTAGTTCATCATTTCATCATTCCAAATTTTTGCCACTTCACAAAAATTACAAATGTCATCCAAGTAGTTTTAGTAGAATGATAAATAATGAGCAAGATGTTAAAAACATTGCTTCTTTGAATTACCAAATTTTTCACAATTCTAAAACCATTGTCTGACCAGTAGAACAAGTTCAGTACTTTCAATATCTCTAATATACTCTACTCCATGTACTTTCTTAAACTTTATTTTCATTTTTCATGTGTCACTTAAGAACAAGTTCAGTACTTTCAATATCTCTAATATACTCTACTCCATGTACTTTCTTAAACTTTATTTTCATTTTTCATGTGTCACTTAAGAACAAGTTCAGTACTTTCAATATCTCTAATATACTCTACTCCATGTACTTTCTTAAACTTTATTTTCATTTTTCATGTGTCACTTAAGAACAAGTTCAGTATCTCTTATACAATATCTTTTTCATGTGTCACTTAAGAACAAGTAATATACTCTAATATACTCCCATGTACTTTCTTAAACTTTATTTTCATTTTTCATGTGTCACCCATTGTGAATAATTTCTTAGTCTGCCTTACTTTAAACTGTGTCTCTTTGTAGCTCATTTATCAAAGGAAAAATTTTACTTTAAAGAGACCACTGGGTACTGTGGAGGCAACAGTTATTTTAAATAAAGTCTTCTCAATATAAATTTCATTTTTCATTCACTGTTTTTTTACTTTTTCAATTGTGGTATTTCTTACCAAACTGCTCTGCCTTACTTTAGACCTTACTTTATTTATGTCTCATTATAAAAAATCAGTGTCTTTCTTTTTTTTATTGAAATTCCAGATTTGTAGCTCATTTATCAAAGGAAAAATTTTATTTAACACTTCTAAAGTCTCAGACAATTGACACTGGGTACTGTGAGGCAACAGTTAGATTTTTAAATAAAGTCTTCTCAATATAAATAAAATCTTCCCTTTTTTATTACTGTTCTGCCTGTAGGTCATACAAACACTTAACATTCACTGGTTAAAAGCACAACCACTGCAATCTTTACTTCATTGTCTAGCAGCCCAAATCATTCAAAGTGATGATTAGTGCTTTAAATTACATCAACTCTATTTATTGGACCAAATAACGACTTACTAATTATGATATGTTTGGATTAATTCTTATACATTTGGTCCTATTAGTAGTCTTATAAGATGTAGTCGTAAGGTTTAATTGTACTAATTTTGATATATTACTGTGCACTGGCCATAAACTTTATTTTTGTAATGCTTTGTTAAATTTTAATGTGAATCAAAAATGTAATCATTTATTCAGCATTTAATTCCATAGCTATACCATCTAAGTAGTTTTAATTACTTATATGAGCTGATAAGTCTGTATGTATTTTTTCTTCAGGTCTATTCCAAGAATGCAGAACAAAATGGTTTAATAGTAGTTGGCTTTGCAGCTATCAACATTTTTGTTGAGCTTGGCACAAACAGACAACCAATGGTGACTCACTCTGGTGTTCAGGTGAGTTCTCAAGATCTATGTATTTGTAAGTCATTCTTACTTTTGAAAGGTCTTGCATCATCCAGGTGTTCATCTTAAGATGCTCATTACTCCATTCTCTTGTGCTATTTCAGGTATCTTTAAATGAAGGTGCTTTTCAACTTCGCCTTTATTGGCAAGGACCAGATTATGATTTTCCAATGACTGCTTCCTATTTCACTGAGCATGAAATCTGTCCAATTCCATGTGCTACTATACTAGTCCGTATTTGCAAGGTACCCAAAGATGACATGGGAAACATTCTGAGTGTAAGCATTCATCTTTTTTAAATTGTTCTCCTTATCAGTGTAGAAAATATCTGTATTGAGAACATATTTTAATTCAGAGGTTGAATATATATATTTTAGGAATGGATTTTTCATATATTAATCCGACATATTTTTATTACTTAAATGTTATTTTTAGTGGATACCCATATTTTTTAGTAGATTCTATTTATTAATTTTCATTTACTGGTCTAAATGTTTGAGAAGTCTTATTAGCAAAATATGCGTTCTCCAGCAGGATTTGAACCTGCATCCCCTGCTAGGAGAAACTGTCTATAGAGAACATAGAAAGTGGACGAAGCATGTCAAATCTAATGATGGTTTTCCCTAGGTGATCACAAGTTCAAAGCCTGCAGAAGAATGCATATTTTTCTAATAATATTTCTTAAATATTCAGTCCGGTAGATGAAAATAAATAAATATACTATTTAATAAATAAACAGAGCATCTACTCAAATACAGGTATACACTATAAATAACTTTTAAGTAACATATATATATATATATATATATATATATATATATATTGTATCCAAAATATTGAAAGGTTATGATAGGTAGATTCAGGATTTTGTATGGTTAATTTAGTTGACCTTACTTCTCAACCTTTATTAGTTTATTTAATGTCTAATTTTGTATGGCACACCCAGTAAGTAATGGTCAGCCAGACGAGGCTTGCTAACCATTACCCTATGGTGAGATACTTCAATATAATTTCTCAGGTAATGTGAATTCCTTAAAAGAGAAAATGGAATCTTGCTAGACTGTGTGATGCTCTCTCTGGCTGAGAAGTCACACAGTGATGGTTTCTCCTACAAAGGGGGATGCAGATTCAAACCTTGCTGGAGAGCACATTTTCTTAAGATTTCTTGAATGAGCAGGCTGATAGATGTAATGCACAGCTTAAAACAAAAATGGAATGTCTATTCCAAACACAGGTATCCACTAAAAATAATAATGTTTGAAGTAATAAAAATGTTGGATTAAAAATATATCCATTAATTATTTCATAATCGATTAAGCAAAATATCTAAGATATGAAAACATTGACCAGATACAAACAATAGTCAAATATTCTGTTAATGGAAATTATCTCATGTTAATTAGGATAATATCATAATCCAAGTAACATTATATAACTTTGTTACTTTAGTATATAATAATTTCAGTGCAATCAAATTTCAAAAGAAGAATGGAAAGAATGTGGAGTTTGGGAAGAAGCACCCAACTATAGTGATGGTATGTACATTTCCACATCTTGTATACCTACATCCAGTGAAATGCAGATGTTCCCTGACTTACTAGCACGGCCAATTCAAACTGTGAGTAATGTTGTCAAGCTGTCACCCAATACAAGTGTGAATAAGAAACTGAAAGATTCTGTAACCAACATGACAAAATATATCAAGGTAAAATTTATTTTTTTATATTTTTACAATAAAAAGTCTTGTACATACATTTTAAATACAATTTTTTTTTTTATAAAAGTTATTAACCATTTTTAATATAAAAATGGTTAGCCTGTTATTTTCATGTTTTTTTTAATATCCTATTATTTAATCAATATTTTTCATAACTTTTAAATTTTAATAAAATTATTTTTTCATGAGATAACTTTTTTTGAACATTAGAATCAGCTGATCAAAGGGCTTGATGAAATAGCAGTGAATCTGGATCTGAACAAAATTTCAAAGTATCAGCCTGAATGGGGAATCAAAGTGGCTGTGGATGCAGCTTCAAATTTGCCTTGGTCAGGCTTTACTCTTGCCCACATCTGCCTAAACCCACCAGCACTTTTTTATAAGGTAACTAATGAATGACAAATTATTTTCAAGTATTTCTGTTTTAAATAGAAACAAAAAGAAAATAGATTGTTTTTCACATTTAATACCAAAACCATTTATTGAGTCAAGTAAATTCAATGGCAGGCTACTGATTCATCATTTAATTATATTTCTTAATTTGATTTTGTTTCTATTGAAATTCATACAAAGAAAACTGAAAAAAGTAAGTCAATTACAAAATATTCACAATATGATGTAAAAAATACATTTACAGACATTGATAGAAGCTATTCAGATAATGAGCTTAAATGTCCACCAATTGGGTCTATGTTGTATTAGAAAAATCTTTTATGAACTCACTTGCTGTGCAACTTGTTTCTTGTAACATACTGGAGGAATTAAGGATTTTAAGAAAAAGGAAATTAGAATTAGCAAACATGACTAGGGTTCAGTATGATGGGTAACAAAGCTTCTACTATTAGTGTTATGTTGTATGTAATGAGTTGATGACTTCAATAACTGTAAGACTAACAATAGGACAGGCCTGAAGGACACTGGGCACTCTACACTGACATGTTACATTTATCTGTGGCAAGCCTTAGTTTCTCAGGAGAATGAAGAGTTCTGAATAGTTGTAATCTGTTCTCTGCTATATTGAAATTAGTATTGAGTTTACCTATCTGACAGGCTCATGGTAAAATTGAAAGTGAATTCAAATCGCAAGGCTATTCTGATAAAAACAGACAACTATTTATTATTGGCAATTACTAAACATTTTGTAACTGGAGTAAACACTAATCTCTACACAAGAACTTTTCTTTCAAGCCTTTTACTATGAACAGTCAATCTAATAGTAGCTTCTTTCAACTCTGGCAAAAAGTAGGTCTGTATTTGTAATGGCCAAGAGATAAAACGGGCCTCACTGACCGGCTGCGGTGATCTCTTCCATTGTATGCGAGTGTGGAGCTTTCTGTTTATAAAGGAAAATTAGAAGATATTCCAATCATTTTTGCTTGTTTAGGAATTCTAATTTCAAAGTCCTAACCAAATGCTTTTTATGTCCTAATCAATTGCTTTCATTTTTACCATTGTAGTTTTCTGAACTTTCTCTATCACTTTGATTTATTTAGAATTACTTCATTGGCACCAGCCATGAAACATTATTCATGCACAACTAAAATCTTGGCCAAGTTGGTCATTCTGTCACATAACAGCACACTTTACTTTCTCCAATCCTTAATGCCAAATATCTATGGTTCATTTTTCCAACATGTATACTCTCTTTGATGGACTGGTATTATTTACTACTTTTGACTCATTTTCAGAAGTTATTGAAGTGTAAGTAAAATGTTTATAACTTCCCCCATACCTACCCCATTAATTGAATCAGAAATTCAAGTGCTTTTTTAATTATTTCTAAGTTAGAAAAACATTAAATTATCCTAAACAGCCTTCAACATCAAGCCAAACAATCCTTTATTATTGGAAGCAGTTGATATACAAGACTACAGCAACTGATTTGGATAAATGGAATTGATAACTGATTTTTACCCTTGTGTTGCAAATTTTACAAAAATTCACATTTCTTACTTTCAATACAAGATTGTTTTACATTAAGAAAATTTAATAAAAAGGCTTTTATTTTCTAGAAAATCCTTCCATATAGTGTAGACAAACTGAAATTTGTGGAAAATGTTGACTTAGAACAGAGTACTAATGCATCACCAGTGTGGAAGGATGGATTCAAGGTAAATATTTTTTGGTTTGTCTATACGATGTTCATAATTAAAATGATCAAAAATTGTGGAAGGAAAGTTATATAACATCTATATTAAAATATTGGATTATGAAAGATTTTCAAATTTTACTTCTGCATATATTCTGGTGTTCATTTTGAGAAAATTAGTTTTCTAGGCCAACAAATTTATTTTATATATATATAGGTATTTTCTGACTGTGACATTAGAAATTTTAACTTTGAAACCATTCTACAAGGGTTGAGAGAGGAAAAATGGAGTGGTGCGGGGGGGGGGGTCTTTTTAAAATCTTAAATATTTCCATTTTGTGATAACAATGTTTCTGCTTTAATATATTTTACCTCTTTATTCTCATAATTTAAGACATTTTAATTGAGGATTTAGACATTTTTAAAGAATTATGATTTATTTGGTGAATAAAAAGTTAAGTTTCTCAAGTTGAAATACAAAAAGGTACTATATTTTACATTTTTCTTCATTATTCATTTATTTTTAAACAAATTTTCTTGCAACAATAGTTTCAAGGATTTTACATTACCAGTATATTTGCAAAATAAGCATCTGGATAAATCAGTTTCACTATAATCATTTTTTTTTTTTTAATTTCAGAGTTTTCCATCACGGACTTTCAATCCATATTTGACAGTTATCATTCACTTAAGAGAGATCCATGCCAAGTTGACACCCAAAGAAACTTACAAATTTTCACTTCTGGAAGAAGTAAGACTATTTCCAATTGTAGTTTCAAGGACACAAGATCAGAAATTTGTATTGTAAAGGGAGAGAGGGAGAATTTCAGTTTCCTATTTTCCACTTGGTTTTAGATACTAACACGTTTGAAATTTGAATTTCATGCTGCAAAGATTAGAAATGCTAATCTGAGACCTATCCTCTACTTTCTAGAATTAATTAGAAGTTTAAAAAGTTAAGAGGAATATGATGAATTTAAGAAGTATACAAATTTGTTAATGCTTTATTAATATATCCAAATATACAAGCTTATCACTGCTCTTCAAAGAGCCTCAACAATATCTCCATAATGTGTAAATTCCTGCTTATCTTTAACACCTGCTGTTGAATGAGAACAGGTCAGTACATTGATACTCTAGCTATTTTAGATTTGTGTATTACTAAGCTTATTTGGGTACGACTCGCAAAATCTCTAAATGATTCTATCATGGTTATCTACTAGTGGTAAGGGCCTAGTATATTTTGTACTCCCCCTGTCCACACTTTATAGCGACAAAGTTTTAGGATTTTTTCTGATATCTTCATTACAGGCCTGGACAGTAATCCAAGTTTTCACCGAGCAATATGCAGTAACAGAATCTTTTCAGCTTCCATTGTTCCAGGGGTCACCTCCAGCTGAAATAATCGATCAGCTCAACTCCCAACCTTGTCAGAAATGCATTAAAGAAAATATTTTGAAAGACAAAGTGAGATTTTTTTCTTATGAAATGTGGGTGTTTTGCATTCACACTTTAGTACAGATATCTTTAAAAAAAAAAAAAAAAAAAAAAAATATGTAGCCCTCCTGCTCCAGCATATCAATTATTGAGGTGTTATACAGTTTAAATCATTAAAAGAATTGCTGAAATATTCACAGAAACACAGTACTAGGCTTTAAAAAGAGTGTACTCAATTACTATTAACTAGACATTTAAGATATATCAAATACAAATATTTTGTTTGGTTTCAAAACAAGCTTTCAATTATGTTTAAAAAAAATTTTTTTTTTTCTCTTCTTTCTGAAAAATAAAGATTATCAACCTTGATAATGCTTCAGTTTTTGTAAGACTTTGTGATGCAAGGAGAAGTGATGAATTGCCAACTAGTGTCTATAATCACCAAAAGGTAAGTCAATTTATTACCAGAAAGTACAGTTGTCTAAATTACACAAAAATGAAAATAACACACTGACAGCTCATTTTAACAGTTATTGTTTAATTTTGGTAAATACGTATCGAATACTAAAAATTAAAATTGCCTCCAGATGACTGGAATCTCCTGCATCTCTTCTGGACAGTCTATGAGTTGGTGAATGCTGCCATAATTTTTTGCCTTCAGTTCATCTTTGGTGTTATAAGGAGATTTGTTAGTCTCTCACTCAATGATGTCCCACATAATCAAGGGGGTGATGTGATCACAGAAGCTGTCAGACAGCTATGACTGGGTTATCCTGCTTGCCAAACAGGGTACCGTCATCATCACCAGTAAACTGTTTCTGAATCCTCTGAAAATGTTAGTATTGGAGATTCCGTAGTAAATGCCAAGCAGTACAGCATGCTATATCCAAATTTCTGGTGGAGTGAGTTGCATCATGGTGCTCATTTAGTTAAAGATGGTGTCCAACTGACCCTATACTGTGCAGTCAAAATAAATAAAAAAAAAAAAAAAAAAAAAATGCGTATACATGAAATTAAAAATATAAAATGTCGACAATTTATCCATGGAACCATGTATGTATCCCAAACTGAATTTATTTCCCACGTATTTAACAACGTTTAATACAGATAGGTTTTTAGAAAAAAAAAAAAAAAAAATCCACTTAATGTGCAAGCAGGATATAATATGACTATTCAAAGAATTCTGTCTTGTGTTCTATTGGACCAGGAATCACTGAAGATATGTGTGAAATATATATATATATATATATATATATATATATATATATAAACTTCAAAGCGTACATTAAGCCCACCAAATTGACAAGCATATATTTTTTTTCTTTAGATGGGACTATTTTGATGTGTAGGTAGACAAGTCAGATTAAAATTGCAGGGGTGGGGGGAAACCATCCATTGGAACAGTGACAATTTATAGAGAGGCGGAATAAAAATGAAATCATACATAAAGAAGTTTTACATTCTAATTTTATCAAAATGACATTGAAATTAAATGAGATCAGCAGTTGAAAGGGAAGGAAACTTTACTATTTTGACCCATTTTTGCAGTGTAGCAGTTTGGTATACACACAGAATGTTACTTAATGCAAATAGTATCAAGGACATGAATGCTTAAGCATGAAATTATTTGTGTCAAATTTTTAAAAATAGTAATAGATATATCCATCTAAATGTATTTCCATACTGGCTTACATGAGAGCTTCTTTGCACAGATACAAGACCATTTAGATATAATTTATTTTCTGCACAGATTCCCATCAACAGATCATACCTGGCTTTAAGAGGACAAGGTCAGTATCATGCCAAAGAAAACCCAGGTCAGCCAATAAGCAGTTTGGTACCAGCTCACAAGAAACCAGAGCAGTTTCTGCAGGCTATTGCTGATAATTTTAAAAAGGTAAAAAAAAAAAAAAAAAAAAAAAAAAATAAACCCTAAATAGTTTACATTTTTCCCTATGGAAATAGGGCAAGTGAAATGAGTATAAATACCTTTGGAGAAATCAACACATTCATACATGATGGAAATCCATTTCTTAACAAGAATCAGTTTTGATTTTTCTCTCAGCTTCTGTTGATAATTAATCCATTCAAGAGCTCCACTCCTAAGTTTGATAGCCAAGAGAAGAAATGTTTTCCATGAGCATAAAGTGAACAAATTGCTTTAGCTGGAATTTCAACTGCTCACAAATTATATATCCTAAGCTCTTTAGCCATCCCAATCAAATTAATTTTTGCAACATGAATAGAGTAAAATAGGTACTTCCACTTTTTGGCATAAATTTCGATACCTAAGTTTAAAAATTCTTGCAAAAATCAAATAATTGTCGGATTTTAATGAAACTTTCAGGACTTATTCACAAATGAATAAAATTATTTGAAATTTTTTTTTTTTAAAAAAAAACATTTCCACCCACTTACATATTTTCATGAAATTTCAAAAAATTAAATCTTTGCGCGCGGGATTTTTTTTTTAGTTATAAACAGGACTCTTTGTAAAAAGTAAATCACCAGGTTTTTTTTTTTTGTAAAACATTAGCTGGTTTATAGAAAATCTGCTTTGAATTGTAAAAAAGTATGACATTAATTAATTAGAAAAGCTTCCACCTGTTTTTGTAGATATGTTATACTAAGGACATTTTGTGAAGAAATAAATTTTTCGATGAATAATGTATTTTTTGCAAATTTTTTTCATTAATGTCTTAATACTTCAAATATCATTTAAAATTCTTTTTCTTTCACGCACGTAATGCAATGATAACGTTAATGAAAATGTAAATTTACAAATTGAACTTTGAGAAGCACATAAGTCGTTTGAATGGAAATATTTTTAAAATAATTTTAAGAAATTTTTATTGGAAAAAAAAAAAAAAAAAAAAAAAGTTCATAATTTCTATGTATGGAAATGTATACACGACAATCCTTAAAAAGGTCACGTGATTTGCGATGTCTGGCACCGCAGTTATTTCTCTTCTCTCTCTCCAGTTCAGATCCACATCGTTAACGTGTTTGCAGAAATTCTTTTCAAATTTTAAAAGTTGTAATTATTTTTAATTACTTTTTATTAAATATATTTCTTTAAAGTATTTTTTATTTTGGATAGTATTACAATTATCTAATTAATAAAGTTTATATACAATTATCTAATTATTTAAAAAATTGTCTAAGAAAATATGAAATAAAAAATAAATAGTACATAATTGCTGAATAAAAATGTTAATGTTTAAAAAGTACTAGTTAAAAACGAAAAACCGCGTTCGCCTACTTTTAAAAAAGTCAATTTTGATCATCCATAGCTGTGTCATCACCTCGTCATTTGCGAACGCGATGAAAGACATGCAAAAAAATTCAGACACATCGTTAAGAAATGTTTGGATACAAATTTAAGCTATAAGTAAGTACTGTTTGTTTCATATCAGATTATTTTAACTTTAAATTTTCTAATTTTACTCAAATAACATGTCAAAAATATATAAATTTATTTTAGGAAGAAGTTTAAATTCAAAATTGTTTACAAATTTCTTAGGTATCGAAAATTTATGCCAAAAGTGGAGGTACCTAGAGTAAAAGAATCTGAAGGTGTGACGTTTAAGGATCTGTTGGAAGCTTGTAAGAATCAGTCTCTATAAACCCTTATTCCTCTTCATTATAATGCATTATTTTTTTGACAGTATTTAACCTGTAAAGACATTTTATTTTTCATTAGAAAAATTGTTTATAAAGATCTTGATCAACTTATATTTTTTTTTCTTTTCTGTAGCTTGTCCACAAGTATTACAAGGATCAGAATGAAGAGGATTTGGAAATCTAACCAAAGTGAAATCATTCTATCAGCACACAGTTAAAGCATAGTTATTTGAAAACCAAGTCTCATTTCCCTATCAGAGACTAGGATGAAAGACATTCATATAATTAGGGTGGAAAGACAAGTAAAATTTAAGTTTAATTACAAACTGCAAAAAAAAAAAAAAAAAAAAAAAATAAATAAATAAATAAATAATATCCTACCTGCATAAAAGAATCTTATCAGGAAAATACACAGGATAGCCTATATATATATATATATATTATATATATACACACACACACACACACACACACACTTAACAGAGACATCCCCTCTCCAGGATCCAATAAAACTATCAAATTGACCAAGGGAATTCAGAGCAGCATGGATCTATCCAGTTCTTATCTCAAATAACAACTTAAAAGAGACTGATTGACCAACACAAGGAATGTTAAAAGATTCACGTTAAGAGATAAATAAATGAAAAAAGTTCATTTTCTCTACAAACAAAATTTCTGTTTTCTGCTATCAAGAAGCATTTTCTTCTATATATATATATATATATATATATATATATATAAAACCAGTGTGTCAAGATTAATTCACATATATATATATATATATATATACACAATTAGTTGACATTCAATAATACCAGTACAGCAATATATTTACATTTTTTTTTTTTTTTTTAAAAAAGCAAATTTAGGCTTTATTAAATTAAGAAAAGAAACATTTTTCACTATTTACATTATTCAGACTATTGTCCTCATCTTTGTCACCATATTTATTACATTTCAGCCGTTGTACACTGGCCTTCTTCCAGTGGTTAGAATGTTGAATAGAACCCTTTATTTTGCTCACTGGGGTAGACTGTTCTAGTGCCATGTTTAATGGATGTCAGTTATCTCCTGTTAATTCCCCTCTCCAAGTTCTCCACTGCCTTAACCGGATATTGAACTCACACCCTTTGGGTCCTGTCACTGGATCTAACTAACGCCTTTATCCACTGTGCCATGTGTCCTTTAAACAGTCCATTAACATGTACAGTTAAGTCATTAACATTTAGAAAAGGCTAGAGAAATTTAAACAGATTTTTTACCATCCATCAGCAACATCTAATGTATGAAACTAGTCATTTTTCTTTATTGCCTGCTTCTGTGTATATCTACAGATCCCTTTAAAACTGTTCTTTTCCATTGTTGTCTATTGGGTAACAAAAGAGACATGACAAAAGAAACATAACGATTGGAAATAATCATTTGGCCCAAATCAGCAAAGTGAAGACAAATGCAAAAGTGGATAATATAGCATTTGATAATCAACTCAGCGAGTCTGACAATTGCTATTTGCTTGTTTGACAAAAGGTGGTTTTTGCATGATAATCAAAATGATTTTCTTCCCCAAATCAAATTTTTATCTTAAAAGATCTGCCTGTTGATTTGGTAGTGCTGTAATGGATTACTTCGTTACCTTGGAATGGCGATAGATTTCTAGCCAATTGAAGGATTAGAACACAGTAACCCTGGTTCACCGCATGAGAATGCCCAATGATTTGAAACTGGAAATAATTGAGAACAATGAGAAAAAAAAAACAAACTTTGGGAAACTAAGTGTCAAGAAGAATAAAGACTGGAATAAGAGCAATTCAAAAGCCATAAAAAGGAGTTTGGGGAAGGCTCCAGGAAGATTCAAACTTGATATAAGCCAGGACTAGATCTTTCCAGTTGCCTCCAGGACAGATTTAGTCCTCTGAAATGTCTGCAAATTCCAGGGAAGAAAATTCTTGCCACATCTATATGAAGCACTA
Source organism: Acanthosepion pharaonis (assembly GCA_903632075.3). NCBI lineage: Eukaryota > Metazoa > Mollusca > Cephalopoda > Sepiida > Sepiidae > Acanthosepion > Acanthosepion pharaonis. Next base: position 1,246,105 of record CAHIKZ030002423.1, on the reverse strand, counting down.
TTAAACTGTTTATATTGTTAACAAAAACAATATAAACAAGAGCTGAAGTAGAACAAAATCTCATGCTTAAAAAAAAAAAAAAAAAAAAAAAAAAAAAAGCAGTCAAGTTCTTTAATCAGATTTTTTTTTTTTTTAAATTTGTGCAGATTATTGGCAACACTACTAACTAATAAAAAGTTAGTTCAGTATTTACTTTTTATAAAATCCGTATCACCCTAAGCAAGGTAGTAATGCCACTAAAACAAGTGGGTTACAGGGTGTGGTGAGTTAGGAACAGAAACAATGAGCAGAAAGAGAAAAGAGTAATCAGGACAGTAGATAGCAATTGACATTGCATTTAAATTTGTTGGTTGGAAAGTGTGGAGCTAGAAGGAAGTTTCACAAGCAAGAAGTGCCAAAGAAACTTAGCATAGAATTTATGGCTACATCTAGCCCTAAGTTCAAAAGGCTAGGTACCATAGCAAAGAGGTCATCCGAACAATTACCGTGTGTGTATATATATATATATATATATATATATATATAAGGGGGGCAACCTTATGGCAGTGGGAAAATGACTGGAGCTGAGACATCAGATTAAGACCAATAATATTGCAGATTCTTTGAATCTTATCAAGGACCATACGTGGCAACAATATTCTAAAACTGGAGGAATGGTACAAAACATGCAAGAGATTCTGGAGAAAAATCTCGCCCAACAGTGAACTGATTTTCTTAACAGCTGACCTAGCAATAGACCGAATAGTCTTTCCACTTCATATCAGCAGAGAATGCAAGCCAAGGACACAATGAGTCACTTTCCTGGAGGTTAGCATCAGCCATGAAGGAAGGCGGAGAAGGGTCTCTCAGATGATTAATAGAGAGGAATTTAATTTTGGAGGTGTTAAAATAAACAAGCCATCTTTTGCCCCAGTTAACAATGGAGTTTGTTGTTTTGGACATCAGCTGACATTTTGTTGGACTGATAAGCCTCATTAAGGCAGGAGTAAATTGTTGTGCCAATATAAATATCAACTTTAGAGCTGAGGTCATCAGGAAGGTCATTAATGAAGATTAAAAACAGGGTAGGACCAAGGATGGAGCCCGGGGGACATGCACACACACACACATCTGCGTCAGTACAGAAGGATCAACACAAGTGGCCATTCAGGATAACTTTCATTTCATGATTTGATGGGAATGACTGGATCAGTTCAAAAATGTGTCCAGAAACACCATAACTTTTCAGCTTGTGGAGAAGAACTTTATGCCAAACTCTTTCAATATGTTCAATTCTACAGGCCAGGCTTCACCGTTTTTATCTAGAGAATACTCTTTTCGCAATTATTGTCAGTACATCAGTAGTTGACCTGGAGAAACAAAAGCCATATTGTTTGTCTGAGAAAAGGCTCTGCAATGAGAGATGAACTGATTTGGCATTGGGAAACTTGGACGTCCTCATCAAAGAGATAGAAGGCTAATAAGCCAATAGATGCAAAGGTCGGACAGCTCAGAGCTCTTAAGAACTGGAACAACAGATGACTTCTAGCAGGCAGGAAAGCAGGAGGCACTTATACAGTTTAGAGAGAACAGGATCCAGTTAAAAAAAAAAAAAAAAAAAAAAAAAAAAGAAAAAAAAGCACACTTAATGACTATTACAGGGATAGCATCAGGTCCCCCATGCCTTGTGGTGAAGAATCTAGATTAGAGATGATAGCAGAACCCATGGAAGGAGTTATATGCACATCACTCTACAGATTCAGTTCTAGGAGGGAAGTTAGAAAGGGATATTCCAGATGAGTCAAGTGTAGAGTTTGAGAATTTATGAGCAAAACATTCAGCTTTATCAGCAGAGGGTAATACATATTGATTGAAGGAGGAGGAATAGAGACCTTACACCTATTTAATGCCCTATCACAAGGCCACCAGTAATTGCAGGAACTAAAACTGTTAGGTTATGCAGTGCCTCATTCTCTCAGCAAACAAGGACTTTGCTCCTTTGAGGACTCTTACATTTATTGTGAGCAGCAACAAATAGGTACCTGTTGTAAGGAGAGCCGTCACACTGGTATAGGTGAAAAATAGCATCTCCTCTGTGCTATAGTGGCTGAGCGTGCTGGTATGAACCATGGAGAGAATCGAGGTTTCAGACATTTATGAGAAAGGATGAAAGCATCCATGTTGGCTTTGACCCAAGTAAAACCCTTAGTGGTGCAATTTTCAATTGGAAGTGTAAAGATTGAAGTCCAAGTGGCATCATGGACAAAATCACAGATTGAGTCCCAATAAGCATGCTGGTAACAGAAAGAGATCATTTGGCAAGGGGGTTCCGGTTTAATGGGGGGGTTGGAAGAAATGTCAATAGCTACCACAGAGTGATCAGAATTACCAAGAGGGCACTGTTGAAGTCTTAATGTTTGGATTTATTTTTTGTTTTCAAACTGAAAATGTTTGAAGAGAGTGATTACTTAAGAGAAACAAATATTAGCATTTAATATACATTTATTCAAAGTCAAATAGAAAATACATAAAACTAAGTTTATTTGCCATGTCAAGATGTTATTATCAACAATGAGTTCAGGAAGTGAAGGAATAAGTAAAGATGTTGAGATTTTTTATGCGTCCCCCACTCAATTACAAAAATTCTGGATTATCGTCCTTCACTCCAAGAAGAGAAATGGTCCCATGCATACATTACAAAAAGAGGCACCTGCCATTAAACATTTGTTCAGGAATCCTTTGCTTCGGTTTGTTCATTTGCTTTTGCATCAGATGATTCCGTCTGCAAATAAGAATTACTGAAATTCTAGCATTTTTATACTGTAGAGAAAAATATATTCAAACAAAACAGACATTCAAAGATAAAAAAATTAAATGGCATTTAAACTTCAAGGAGAGAACAGAAAATATTCTGTACAGTTACAAGGAGCCCGACAGGCAACTTTAATAAAAACTAAGCAATTAAGTTGCATTTAATAGTGTGAACTGGCTTATGTTGAGGTTGAAATCTTATGAAAACTTGGTAAGACATTTTCTTTAGAAAAAAAGGCTTTAAAAGCTCAAAATTAAATGATCCTAATTGTAGTTAAATGCCAAAGTTTAAGGTTTAAAATCAGCAAAGGAATTATCAGACTTTCAAAGATTTAAAAGCAAAATTTCAAGTCTAGAAAAGATTCGCTAAGCAAGCATTCAAATAAGAATCAGACAACAGATAAAGCTAAAGAGTTTAGCAGGACTAAGTGGTTGCATCTCATTGAATAGCAAGGCAAGAATCAGAAAGTTCCAATTATGGCAAGCACCCCCACCCTGATCTTACTCTGCATTCAGGAAACGCTAAAAATATTCAATTTGACAAATTAGTCCTTTTACAGCAAATGTCTGCATTACAATATTATAAGTTAAATAGCGAAAAAAAAAAAAAAAAAAAAAAAAAATTAGCAAGCATTAAGACATCAAACTGAGCTGCAAGTAATTTTGAAACTATTTGAAACAAATTAGCTTAACTATTAATCAAAAGGAGATTTCTAAAGATCATTTGTTGATAACCCTCATAATGAAGGGTTTAATAGATTTTATGGTTGAACAAATCATTTGTTGAATTAGATTTATACCAATCTGATTAAAATGCACATTTAACATTACATAACAAAATTAACAATCTATACAGAACCATCAACTGAAAGTTATTTCTCACCAAACATTCAAAATTAAGTAAATGCTACATTCAAATCTAGTTTTACTGTAGATTCTTTTAGGCTTCTAAGAAAAGGATCTACAAACAATTGTCTGGGCAAAAAGATAAATGAAATTTGTGTTATATAAAAAAAAAAAAAAATCACATTTAGACAAGGTACATAAAATGCTTGGCAAACAAATGGGAGGATAAAAATTAAGTTTAGATGAAATGAAATTGACCAGCCCATAAGAAGCCTGGCAATAACATTGAGCTACCTTAGTGTGTTGTGCAGATGACAGTGGGCCATTACTTGTATCTGTGTCTTGTGTTTTCGCTGACTGAGTATCTGTTGAGCTGCCAGACTCAGACTTCTGTTTTTTCTCTGCAGATTCATCAGTTGCTTCTTCAGGTTTACGCTGCCAACAGAGCGAGCCAGGAATTAATTAAGGAAGTTTAGGTGATAAAAGACTAACACAGCAGATATCACAATAGCATAATTTAAAATTGCCAACTATACGCGGAGAAGGGGAAAGTACCTCGTCCAAATGAGATGCCAGGCAAACACAAGTTAAATATGTTATGTAATTAGAAGAGAATTCAATTAGAGTTAAATATTCAACAAGTTAGATGTTAAGAAATTAGATTAGTTAACAGTTACTAAATTCAGAAATAGTAGACCAAGGAGAATTTACTGGAATGCTTGAAACATTTATCTAAAAGCCCATTTCAGAATACAGTACTAAGGAATTTTAGATATGTTTAGTTATAAAATTTTTAATAAATTAAGACATTGATTTCACCTATTATGATTACTCCAAAGAATTTTTTTTCAGTTGGTGATCTTACAAATTAACTTATTTTGTAAGCTCAGCACCAAGTGTTCCTGACTTGTATAACAAATTGGTAAACTTTCAGTGGAAGAGGGAAAAATAGTTGCATTTGCAGCATTCACAGAAGCAAAAAGAACATTTCAGATATTAACTTCAGAGTAAGAGCTTTGAAAACATTTTATGCATAGCAAGAAGCGGGTTGCCAACTGTAGCCATGTTAGCTATCCAAGAACAGCTATTTTTTTTTTCCCTCTTAAATAATTCAGAGGAACTTTTCAAGGCTCAATTCAAAACATGCAAACCATACATCAAGCAAGTAACTTGACCTTTAAATTGCATGCCATTAAATTTGCTACCCTTTAAAATGGTTACCAATCAAGCACTGAAAACCTCATAGGACCAAGAGTTCAGTTTCACATATAGCGAAAAGTTACCATCAGTCATATACAAGAAGAACAGATTAACTTACCTTTCTTCGTACCAAATGAGAAATATCTGTTGTCTTGACATCCTGAAACAGAAAGCCATTTTAATGTCAATATAAATGAGGTGTACTAACAGGGTTGGGAGAGAAGAGACACTGCTAAATGTTTATTCATTTTGCTAAGGTCATCCATTTTTAGTTGGTCAACTAAATTTGTAAAGGCTAACCTCAATAATTATATAAGAAAACTGAAAGAGGAACATGGCTTCCACATTCAGTAGAAAGTTGGATAAGTAACCAAATCAAAGAGTATATAGCATCTTGCTAGAAAGATGCTTTGCTCGTGTTTTTATTTATCAAATAGCATTAAATTTAACAGACTGCTTTTTAAAGTTAGTGACAAACCAGAGTTTATCAACCAGAAAAATCAAAATCATAGTTACAAGTATTTTAAATTCTTTAAGTCAGGCGTGTCAAATTTAGGGCATATGGAGGGCCATATCAGTCATGTCTGCAGCCTCGAGAGTCGCACTTACTTACAGTCTTACATTAAATCCCAGCTAGTGGTAACTTTAAAGACAAAATACTTACAACACAAGGTAATACAATTTAATCATTTTTATGTTGCCCTAATGATTGGCATTGATTTAAACTATTCCCAATATATCAGGTTGGAACGTCTGTAGATCCTGCTTTGATTAAAGATGACAAGTTAATCTGGTTCTGTGGGAGGACGTATATGGAACCAAACATCGCCATAATCTTTGTGGCAAACTTTCTCAAGTTCTTAAATGCCTGAGGAAGGTATGAAAATAATCTGGGTACCCCTACTTCTAGGTACTTTCCCTTGAGTGTTGCATCAGTCTGCATTTCCAGTAATTCCATCTGTAGACTTTCCTCTGCCTGAGCAACATCAGAAGTGAATGGTGCTAAGAATAATGCAAATGGATTTTCACAAGATGAAAAATCACAAAATCTTCACTGAAATTCCTTTGACAGCAATTCCAGGTAATTGCTGTACTTAGCAAAGATAAATACAGACTCAGTATTGGCAGTTTTTTTTCAACTCCTTGCACATAGGAAAATGAATCAAGTTTTCATGTGACAATTGGGACTTCAATAAAGCTAATTTTGCAATGAAACACTTGATATCACCATATAACTGAGTGACGAGCTTATTTTTACCTTGTAATTTCAAATTAAGGTAATTTAATTGGGCAGTAATATCCACTGAAAAAGCTAAATCTTGGAGCCAGCTTTAATCTTTCAGTTCATCTGTGCTTTGATCCCTTTATCTCAGATTTTTTTCAGGGAACTTCTGTATAGAATGGGACATTTGTGAACTGAGGATTCAGGTTTTCCAATAACTGGCTAAGCTGACAGTGATGCAGAGCACGATCTGATATAGTTCAGTTTTTGTGACAAAACTCAACACCTGATCTAATTTTAAAATCTTAGAACATAAGTTCTGTTGATCAATTATACAGTGAAAATGCTCGACTGTTTAATCTGGATATAGATTTTCTATTTTTGTACCTAACTTAGCAACACCACCATTATGTCTCCCAACAATATTGACAGCACCATCAGTAAATAAACACAAGCTTACTCAAATCAAGGCCATACTGATGGAGAAGCTGTTCAACTTTCTCAAAAATTTCCTGAAGCCCTGATGAAAATGGCCAGCTGTGCTATTCCACCTGTTGACAGCCTCATCCAGAGAAATAGAAAAAAAATGTTCAAAACTTGGTAATAAAGTCTAACTGTTGACTCAAATCACCTGCCATTTCATCAATTCATTCAGCAACATCGTTCCTTAATGAAATGTCTTGAAATAAATGACTTCTCTGGACATACAATTTCATGTTTTTACAAGACATTGCTTTACGAAATCTGCTTTACTTAAGATTTTCCACTGATGGCAATCATTCTGCAAAGTTCAAAGCAGAACTAACATTGCCTTTCTGAATTTTTGTAAAGCAACTGTTGTGGTGTTAACTTAACCTTGAATTCCTTCACTTTTGAAACATCTTCATATTTATAATATTGATGGTTCATTTTCTTTTCACATTCTTTTGACATTGCAATGCAGTGGTTGCAAATCAAAGTTCATCTTTCCATTAACATGGGTACAAAAGTACTGTAATTCCCAATTTTCTTGAAACACGTCTTTCAGAAAATTTTTATGGAGATGAGTAGAATGACATTAAGGCGAAATATTACAAAATTACAAACATTTTCCCTTTACATTTGATCTTATTTAGTTAATGATCACATGATTAACTAGAAATAAAAAATAGTTGCCGACATTCGAAAACAAAAAACCATTGAGATAGAATAAACAATTTAATATCAATTGAAAAAAACAAAAAAACAAACAAACTGTTTTTTAATAATTTGCATTACCAGACAAAATTCTCAATATACTATGGCTATAGAAAACTTTGCGAGGACTGCCAGTTTGACATCTGCTTTAAGTGCATAAAAACTAACCTGTGATTTACCAGCATCAGTACTGCTAAAACCAGTGGTTGTAGTGCCAAGACTTGTAATACCAGAAATATTACCCATTGCTTCAAATCCTGATGTTCCAGGTTTAGGAGTCTGTAACTACAAAAAGGTAAACATGAATTAAAATACATTTACCAGTCTGAAATCAAAATAATTCAAAGTCTTAAATGCTATTTTTCATATTTTAAACAAGATCTTGGTATCTACAAGGAAAAAAATATTCCCTGTCTGATGAGAAAAAGGAGTCAGTCCTTACTAAAAGAAAAAAAAAGTTTAAATAGTAATTCTTCCAGTGATTAGCCCTTATATATAAATATAAAAAAAACAAAAACAAACCAATTTCTCTTCTGCTTCTTTCTTTGCCATAAGTTTCAGATCTGCAACAGTTTTCTTCTCTTCAATCGTATCTGTAATCTGAAAGAAGATTAGAAGTGATTTCATTAAATCTACTTACAAAATAGATTTAAATACAATAAGACATAAAATTTTTTGAATTTACCTTTTGCTTGATGTCAGGGACAACTTCCTCTAATTCCTTAATTTCTGTTTTTGCATTGTAGACAGCTTCTACATCAGCAGTTTCTAGAATTACAAATAAGCATATTTTTGTAACTGATTAAAACTTATTCCAGAAATTGTTTAGACAATTGAAATGTTCACCTTTTTATTAAGTTCCCTTAACCCACTGGCAGACATCAAAATTTATTTACTCCCATAATTTATGCAATGAAGTAGTTCTGTCCATGAGACATGGAAAGTCAAATTTTTCCTTTGCACCATATCAAAAGAGAGACACACGCGTGATCCATGCAGCAGGAGTGTCAATGGCAGTAAATCAATCATGTAACTTTTGTGAGCTACTTTAAATACCCGAAGTGAGCTCAAATACAAATGCTAGATTGTAACTTTCAGCAACTTGGCATAATCATATCTCAACTGATTATGAAGAGGTGCTGTTCAAGAGGTTTCTTATTAGTGACATGTTTGTCTTTGTTGATACAGACATCATGTAGGGGCCCCCAATTTTCTGTTTCAAATTTTTCTTTGATTTTATAAAACAGTAATTAAAGTATAGTAACTGAATCTTTGTAACAAAAAGATCAAAAACAGACGTTAATACAAAATTTAAGTAAAACAACTTTAGCAATTTTAAATCTGAGAAGGAAGGAAGGTAGATAGAATTATTGTACCTGAAGATTGACAATATAGCTTAGGTAGAGAGAAGGGGGGGGGGAATCCCATTTTAAATACAAGATATATATATATATATATATATGAAACTGGGCCCCTCGACGTGATGTAATGGTTAGAAAGCTCGTCTTGCGAGATCAATTACGACTGAGTAGCGGGTTCAATCCTCACTGGGTGCCCCCATACTTTCGGCCTTGTGCCACATCTAAGCTGGGCTTAGAAAAATCACTATATATATATATATATATATATATATATATATGTATGTGAAACTGAAAATTGTTTGTAGTCAATATTTGTACTAATTTATCTTAGGATTAAAAAAAAACAAAAAAAACTTACTTACCTTTGCTATCTTTATTTGCTTCTATACTCTTGTTTAATTTTTCTGGAAAATAAAAAAAAAAAAAAAAAAAACTTTATTCAACGAATATCTTCAAGAGGAAAATTCAATAGACTTGATTGTGATTTTGTGTTACACATTATCAAGATGAGCTAATTTAAATCTATCAAATCCTATAGTGGAATATTTATTCAGAATTCAGTTTTGTAATTTTAATGTGCTCCTAATTGAACATTATATAGCTAATTCACTTGACAAAGTTTAGTAAGGTCATAATCTTAAAGCCACCCAGAGTTATAAAAAAAAAAAAAAAAACACTTACCAATTCTTGCTTCTATTACAGACACTGCTTTTTCAAAGTTCTCTATAGAAGAGTCATGATTTCCAGCAAAAACATGTACCAAACCCAGTTGGTAATAACTGATTGGAGAATTAAGAGAAAAATTGACTTGAAAAGAGATATTTAAAAGCACATAACATGAACTATAGATTTTGAGACAAGACTACTTTTTGTGTTAAATAACAAGTCATGAAATATGCAATCCTCTAGAAAGATACGGTTAGAGGATAAAGCTCCAAAACAGAATCAAGTTGTTTTGTGTAGAGTTCATTAGAAAATTTTTTCAAAAGGATACGACTCTGCTATTTCCCGTTCTTCAGGTTCCAAATATTCCTTTTGAATTTTAAGGCACTCTTTAATATCCTCAATGGCTTGATCATAAACACCTGATATGTATAAAAGCAAGATGCATTAAGGAATAACTGTCAAGCCCTTTTCAAGATCACTACCCATAAATTTCTAAGTAGTAACTTACCTGTTTCAAGACCTACTTCCCCCAATTTTAAAAAGGCCTGTGCTGCTTTCAACTGAGATTCTTTATCTTTTCTTCTACAAGAGGGAAGAAAAAAAGAAAAAAAAAAAAAAAAAAAAAAGTTAACTATCATGGAATTTTGAAAAGGATTTCAGTTTTAATAAAGACACTGCTTATAATAATTAACACAAGATGCTATTTTAGTGTTTTGCAATTAGATTTAATTTTGCTTAAAAAAAAAAAAAAAAAAAAAAAAAAAAAAAAAAAATACTTGAGGTAGATTATCTTTGCCAACTCTAAGCTTTCCCAAGCCAGTTGAAGATTTGTCACATCATTACCAGCAATCTGGAAAAATTAAAAATTCCGTTAAAATGTGCAATGATTTCAGAATGAAATCATTTTGAATTAAACAGATTTGACATGTAATGATAAATTGAATTGCTCACTTTTCAGTTAAGTCTGTTAAAAATAATTTTCAAATTCAGCAAAAATTGAAATGTAAAAAACAAAATCAAAATTACATGTTCATCAACATTTTCATTTTTATCATCATCAGCAGCATCATCTTTAACATTTTCATCTTTTTCAGTTTTTGCTTCCTTGTCAGTTCCTTCATCCTGTGAGGAAAGGGATTCAGACTTGTCAGTACGGTCTTCATCTTCAGTTGTACCAGGTGTTTCACCACCTATAAAGACAGAATTTACAGAGATACTAAAAAAATAAAATATGATTTAAGTTTTTGTTTAGCCTAAACTGTAGGCTACAAGAGTGCTCAAAAGGTTCATAGCCTAATACTGATTTTGGCAAATTGGTTGAACAGAACTTCACTTTGTATATTCCTTCATTAATTAACTTTCACCAGCTTAATTGGACAGAAACAGTACTTTTAGGGAAAAAAAACAAACTCATAGCCAAGCTAGTCTCAACATAAAACCTATTAAATATCCCTAAGCTATTCTAAATTATGCAAAATCCCCAGATTTTGCAGAAAAGGTTTTAATATACATCAGAGAAGGAAGACCTATTGAGTGTGAAGAGCAACTAGAGCTGGCTCAAAGTGCAAGTTAAAATGAATTATTTAGATACATTTTCCTTAAACTAAGCAAAATTACTTTTGTGAGGTTTCAGTTAAAAAAAAACAAAAAAACCCAAGTTATTCACTAGTTTGGCATATATCTTAAAAATCATTTCATAATGCTGCACAATTACCATTTTACGGATATAAAATCCAGAAATCTCTTCATAAAAATAGATGCGAGACTTATTCTAGTTAAACTTCAACAAAACAATGGTGTATTTCATAAGGTTTCAGTTAGATCTTACCTGATTTGCCATCTTCAGATTTTTCACTTTCATCCTCCTCATCTTCTTCAGCTTCAGCTAGAAGAAAAAATTTATTGTTAGCTATCAAAGCTTTAGTTAGGAGACAACGAAAACCTTTTGTGAACTCCACTTTTCAAGTAAAATCTAATATATTGTTAAAAAAAACAAAAAAAAACAAGATAAACAACAACATGCTACTTTTTAGATCTTTGGAGCTCAAATAAAAACTATAGGTGAAGGCATGAGAAGACCTCATGCTGAAGAACATCTGGACCACCAGTGAAGTCATGCAACTACAAAAATGCTCTATTTCAACTAGAGTCAAATCTGCTTTGTAACATGGAGAAGGACCAAAATTTTGCTGCAAAAATTGCAGACATTCAACATGTCAAACATTTAACATCAGGTCGCACGAGAACACAGCAAGATCCCATTACCAAGCAGATCTTGCAGAATAAGTTAGGTTGAGAGTACACTCTCGGGAAATCAAGCCCTGACTTCAAACCTGCAGAGGAAACGAGAAGATAGTAAAGTAACACTAAGAAGCCTGATACTGAAGACTAATCAAAAGCAATGAGGAGAGCTCACAAATAGAGTTCAATGTAGTATTAATGTCAATTGTGTTTAAAGAAAAAAAAATTTGAATTTGCTTACCTTCAAGGCTCTCAATTACTTTTGAGTCCATTCTAGCTAATTCCAACAAAGCATGTCCATAAGAAAAATAAGCAGGAGCACATTCAAAGGCCATCTCACCATAAGTCTGAGCACTGGAGAAAAAAAAAAAAAAAGTTATTTTTTTGTGTGTGTGTGTGTGTGTGTGTGTGTGTGTGTGTGTGTGTGTGTGTACGTGATTAAAGAAAAAATTAAATATGATAGATTAAAACTGCAGTCCACTAAGCCTATGGCAACTATGTAACCCTCAAAGCCTACCAGTAAATATACCCATCATAAACAGTTTCACTTTCCACAGAAGCATTAACTTTTGCAAGTCCTATCTTTTACAGTAGCAAAAGAATCAACACAAAAATACATTAAAAAGAGTGGCATGTAAAGCCATTTAAAAAAAAAAAAAAAAAAAAAAAAAAAAAACAAAACATTCATAGTTGTAAAGAGCAAGATCATTAAAAGACAAAATCAAAAGTGTGGAAGCAGGTCAGCAATTATAAATTGCCAGACTGAAAGGTTGATTGATCAGTTTCAACCCAACTAAACTCTTGGTTTTTTTTTTTTTTTAGTTACAAAATACAAGCTAGAATTACAAGCTTAGAGTAATGTTTCTGTAGCACTCACATATGGAATACACATTTTCCTACTAGGGACAAAGTTATAGAGCGAGTCACTGGCAGCAAATAGCCACAGAAGGCAGTTGGACAATATGATGAGGTGAGAAGAGCTAAACTGATGGCTCTTTAGTTTGACAAGACAGCCTGCATTCTTAGAGTGTTGTTTGAACACTCTCCGGCAAAAGAAATTTTGGGAGAGACTATGTTAGATATACTTTTTTGTAAAATATATCTAAAGTAAGTATACTCCAAAAATTTGCATACCTAAGGTTTAAATGTATTTTTCATAAAGGAAAAATCCTTTTCGAAGCTTTCCCCCAGCTTCACTTGAAAGCTAAAAGGATTAAATTTTCTAATTCCAGAAAAAAAAAAAAAAAAACTTTAATTGCCAAAAGTTTTGGTGGCATGATTTGTATTAAGCTTTTAATTTTCACTTAGTAAATATAGTCTTCACTTAAAATCTTAACCTACCTCATACTCTCCTTGGAAGAATTTTAAGATAAAAAAAAAAAAAAAAACTAAAAAAAACTAAAAGAAAAATGCAAACAATTCTTGTAAAAATTCTTTTTTCATTGAAATTTTTTTTTCTTCAGATAATGTCCTTAATGTATATTATTTATAAAATCAAATAAAAGCCCATCTATAATTTGATTGATAATTAGATCAGCTTTTATTGCAGTTTTTATTTTACTATTTGGAGCAAATTTTTAAAAAGCTGGCAGTAGTTATGAAAAAAGATTTCATTTCTCCAAGTTGCCCTTCTTATAAGTAAATATAAAACAATTTGCAAACTGTTTGAAATTCTAGAAAATTTCATAAAATTAAGTAGAGGAGGGGGAACTTTTTTTTTTTTTTTTTTTTTACACAAGATTTTCTAAAAATAAATTCATTCATTTTTGAACAAGTCCTGAAAGCTTTGTTAAAATTGGAGGATTTGAGTTTTGCAAGAATTCCCAAATTAAATGGGTTCCCCCCCTAGATATTGGTACATTAAAATGGCCATCACCACAAGTAGTACAAAGTTGAAGAAAAAAAAAAAAAAAAAAAAAAAAAAAATTTGGGGCCCGAATTTAGAACATGTTAGAAAGGAAAAAAATTTTTAATAATTAAAAAATACTTTGTTCTTAATAACCAACATTTTAACAATAAAACTTTGTTTTTAAGTTTTGGGCCGTTTATCACTATAATATACTGATTTTTAGCGAATTATTGGGAGGTACCTAAAAGTAGTCTGCCAAGTGACTCTCACAGTCTGCTTAATATACATTTGACTGTGCTTCTCGTTCCTGTAGTAAGTTAGGACAAAGCCAATAGGTTTCATTTAAAAGAGGTGAAAAAAATGCTGCACTTAAGTCATTTATAGTTTTCACTCTCCCTACCATAGAATAAAGAAATGTTTTTGGTGTCTATGATCCAGTAATAACCAAAGGTCCTGTGAAATAGAGCTTCATTATCCCGACTGGATAAGTCAGGACTTGCAAGTGAAAGTTCTGCATGTAGATGTCATTTAGCATTAACAAATGACTGGGATAATTTTTTTGCAACTATTGACTTTCTTCTGACCCCACTTCAATCCTACTGTTATTTATTTCATGTTGTATTTTTATTTTAAGTTGACTTTAGTGGGAGATGGTGGGAATATTGTCCCAATCTAGACTGCAGAGTTACTTGAATGACAGACATTCTGGTTTTGGTTCGACTAGGAAGAGTTTCAAAAGCAGAATGCAAAAAGGGGCAGAGATACGAGATACAACTTTCAAGTCACATTAGTTTTAATTAAGCTAGTTGGCTTAGGTTTGTTTGGGTCTCCAGATCTTTACACTACAGCAGATTCTGATTACTGGCATGTTTAGATTCAAACATGGATAGGTAATTCTGGCTACTGGACTTGTTAGATGAATAAATTAATTACTTACTAAGAATCTGGGTTTTTATATGAAGGATTGAAAAGTTCAAGCATGGTGGCAAAATTGCATGTAGAAGAGCTGCTGAATAAAAATGACTTACTACAAAAATAGTTAAAGAATTTCAAGATTAGATAACTAACAAAACCAGCAATAATTCACTTCATTGCTTCATTAAGATGAAATTGACATACATGTACAAGCAGATTTTAGCAAAGTTCCTGTTAAAATGAAAGCTGAGTGTCAGAGGTATTGATTGAATCATATCTGGATTGATACTTTCAACTGAAGCAGATTTAATGCTTATGTTCATTATGTCTCTTAACAAATAATGAAATTGCCAAGATTATCTGCAACAAATCAGTTTGGCAAATATGTTGCTACCATCTAGTAACTGTCATTTGAAATGCTGAACCATGCAAAATGCTTAGCATTTAGTATGAAAACACCACCCTTTGGCAAATTAGAGAATCTGTGGAAGATACAAGGCTCATGGTTTTGAAGGAAACTTTCTTTGAAGGGGAGAACTGAAATGTGCAACTGTCACATTTAATTCATTTCCTTTTTTTGCCAATTTATATAATACTGTTATAGAGTAGTTTCACCGTGGAGGCTTGTATTTCACTAAGTCGGTCCTAAAATAGGTTTGACATACAAAATGTTAGGAACTTGATATAATAGTTAATGACGCAGTAATCTAGTTGTGGTGGCTGATACTTTAATATCCGACTAATGGTCGTCCAACATCAAATGACTGACCAACTCACTTAGCGACTGCTACTACTCCTACTTATTATAGGTGGGAGAGTCTATTAAAAAAAAGAATAGGTGCGTTCCAGTATAACAAATACTAATAAAGATAAGGAGAAAAACAGTGTTCTATGTCAGTGGATATGGAGTTTTTATAATGGCACTCCCTGACTATTTAGGTAAAAGAAATAGATAAGATGTGACAAAGTGTTCCTGAGTTTGAAAATATAGTTGCAGTCAAGGCCAGTCAAAAGATCCTAAAATAAGTGTTTTAACAGTTGTAGATTACATGTGAACCAAATTTTTATCAAGAAGATATATTAGTGAAGAGGAGATTGCATCAAAGACTAGTTTATTGAATGGCTTTTTTTTTTTTTTTTTTAATTCTAAATGTTTTTAGGTACAGTAATATGATACTATTGTTTGAAGAGAAGAGGGGGCTATATTTCTTCATGCATATTGGTTGTTTTGCAAATTGTAATTTGGGAAGGGATCCAAAACTGGATGGCACAAGATCCATTCTTTCTTCCAATCAATTGATCAGTTGCTTTAAACAGCTGCTGAATGTGGAGATGGAAGGGTGTTATGTGATGAAAAGAGGGGGCAAACCTGAGGATAGATGATAAAACAATGAAAACAAGAGTGAAAAAGGGTTTCATAAACTTTTTTAATGAGAAGTACAAAATTACAGAAGGTATTTTTTTATACCTTCTGTAATTTGGAGTTACTTGATTCTTAAACACAATTTTGTAAAATTCTAGAAGTGAAGAATCGAGTCAGTTTTAGTACAATTGTATTTTTTTGCTATCTTGGTAGTTATGTCCTACATTGCAGAAAGTCTTAAAGAAAAAACAGGAACTGCAAGTAGACTTATGCTTATAATCAGAAAGATTGTAAGTCTAAGAGTTGGAATTTCTGGGTCACAAGAAAGTAGGCCTAGAGAATTTAACATACAGGATATTTCAACTAAGAGAAGGGGGGAGGGAACTAATCTACTTCATGAATGTGAACAGATGGCAGAATGAAGACAAATGATAAAAAAAGTTTGATAGAAAATGGTTTAGCACAAATGTCTTACTTACAGGAGTCAAGAGTATCTGTATCAAATAATAGAGGACTCATTACTGAGCAACTTTGTCTACGTTAAGAGATCATGATCCCCTCCGCTTAACAGATTGTAATAGGGTAAGTTTAATCCAGATAACACAAAATGTTTGACATCAAATGAGAAAACACACTCACAGCAAATGTTTAAGCAACAATTTTCAGTCAAAACTTACAGAATCTGACAACATTCTTCAAACTGAGTTACAGCCATTGGAACATCTCCACAAATTAAGTTCCTCCTGCCCTGTCCCATCAAATTCACAGCTTTGGACATTATTTCAACTCTGAAATTGAAATGAAGTTATAATTTAAAGAAAAACAAAAAACTACACTAGTATAAAAAGAGAGTTAAATTTAACACTAAGGGGCGATTGATTGAGGTTTGTAAATTGTTAAAACAAAAAAGGTGAACATTTTAAATCAGAAGATGTATAATTCTGCAAGATGGAATTGCGATAAAAAACAAAACAATCTTCAGATATGTAACGCAGATACGTCAAATTTCCTGCTTAAAAAGTTCAGAAAATTGACAGCAACTTCTTCCGCGGAATTACAAATTCACTATGGTCTCTAGTTTCAGAAAGCCGTTTCCCATTGCGCTAAAAATCCCTAGTGTCACAAAATGGCCAAGGGCAACTGAATTTTTGTTACAAAGCCTATGAACAGATGAGATTCCCCATTTTAAACAACCTTGTGCCATATTCCATTTGAGAGGTTGTGCGGATAAATCTGTACTACCTTAGCTTCTTCAGAGTTTTACATCGCGAAATGCTAGTTTTTCGTTCACTGGATAAAGTCAAACAACAGTTTAGATTGAAATCTGTCAAGTCGAAAATTAATCAAAATAGAATGGTCACTGAATTATGTAAGTGTTTTAGTACAATAACCATTTTAATGATAAGTCTTAAGAATAGCCTTGCAATTGTAAAAACAGGTTATTGCTTTTAGTTTTTTAGTCTAGAAACAAGAACAAAAAAATTTCAACGACGAGGATGAGCGTGAAAAAGCTTAAATGCGAGAAATTAAACTAAAAAAAATAATTGCAAAAATCAAATGAAAGCAAATGTAACTTAGTTACATTTCCTTTCATTTTTGCAATTATTTTTTTAGTCTAATTTACACTACACAGTAACTAAAATTTGAAAAATAAAAAACTTAGAATTATTCTGTAAAACAAAGAATTCAAATAGCTACAGAAGTATTACAAGATCGTAAGCATGCAAGTTTTAAAGACGATGCGTCAATACAATAATTAGGGATTTTAATTTCCGAGTAAAAGTTATTTTGAATTCATCATGTACGCAATACAAAGATTCATAATCAGTTTTGAGCGGGAAAGGGAGAGAATAAGTTTTTTCGCAAGAGGAAGGACGGTATCTCTTTAAATGCTACTTTTGTGCACTGCCGCCAAAAATGGATAAATCAGCTATAAAACTAAAAGTATAACTTGAATAGGATAACGAACAAGAAATCAACAGCAGATTAGCCTTAATCTGATAGTTATAGCTCGCTATTAATTTTGGAAAGTTATGACGAAGTCTATGAAAGATAACTTAAGTTAACTTAAAAGTAGTACCGAATTTTAATTTACTTTTTTTGTTTAATAGTGGGGTGAAATGAGAGAGTAACACTTAGGTAAAACCTCTTAAAAGTATTACTTTATTTTGTCAGTGTTAGCATGTTATTTTTGGACTCAAACTAGCGAGTGATATTTAAGTACTGAACAGAATACTGATCGAGAATAATAATTTTTCAGAACGGTGGTAACAAATTGAAAACTAGGGTAAAAATGAAAACACAAAAGTTGTAAAATTATGATTAAGGCCTCCGTTATAACCACGCAGGACACGTGCACAGGTAAATAAAATGTCAAGGTAAGGGAGAGAAGCAAAAAAAAAAAAAAAAATAAAGACTGAAGAACTCCTTTGTTACTCTTTCTTTCATTCACCATTAAATTTTCCGTATGTCATAAACAAACTATTCGGTATTACACTTTTTTTCATCCTTACCTTTCCTTACTGGGAGAAGCTGTTGAAGTTGAGCTTGATGGTTCTGCAGTTGTAGACATTTTTTGCCAGATTAAAAATTCGAAGAAAAGCCTTAGAACCGTGGGGGCTAATCTGTTTTGCTTAGCTTTGTTTTTGTTTTGTTTTTATCTTATTTTTTTTTTTAATCTCAGACACTATTCAACACGTTTTCGCGCCAATATATAGTGACGTAGTTGATGAGAGTTAAACGTAAGTGAGGGAGAAGGAGGAGTGGAATTTATAGATATTCTCAAACCCAAAATTTGCTTCCCCCTCATCCTCCCATTATAAACATTTATTTTGTTTTCGCTAGTCTAAACTTTTGCATTCCATTCTTCAGCTGCAACAACAATAACAAAAAAAAATAATAATCTAAATTAACACTTTCACTTTAATCAATAAGTAATTTGTTGTCATACGCTCATTTAATCTATTAAAAATAATAATAAAAATTTGTATTTAATGTTATTTTGTGCTATATAGATTTTCCGGGCGTTTTGGTTAGGGGATATTAGGCATTAAGTTTTGACGTCACATTCTTTTGGACGCCTCGTTTGTACAAACCTCGTGGGGTTTGCAATTTGCTGGTGGATATTCTAGGTGAGCATAAATCATTCAAAAAAGTATTAACATAATTTTAAGTACAGTTTATGATTATTTGTGTATATAGAAATAGCTAGATTGGTAGGTTTTGCTTGGAAATGTAATCCAAATTTTAGATTTTCAGCGTCATTAGTGTGGTCACGTGTGTCTAGCCTTTTTAGTTAAGAAGAGTGAAAAGGGAGAAGAGCGAGCAGGACGACGATTTATTGCTTCATGAAATCGTTTTGTTGAAAACAGCCTACGAAAGTAGTAAGAGCGTATAAGAGTTTATTATTTTAACAAAATAAATAAAAATCAATCGCTTAATATATGTCTTGATCATAGCTGAACTTTATTTTACTTGGTCCATCGTCCAAAAATAACTTTTCTCAACCATCTTTACCTACCCAAAGTCTCACCACCTTTCCTTTTAACTTAGCATTTTTTACACAATATGGACTCTGTGTAGGTTCTCTGTCATTTTATTTCATTTCATTTTATTTTGTTATTTGTAATTTTATAAGTATTCATGTTGGCTTTCGAAAGTACAACAGACTTGGGTATCATCCATTTTCTCCTTAGTTTTGCATTTATTGTTAGCAATCTTAGTCACTACTACATGCTTCTGTATTTTTTGAATGTCCTTCGAACACTTCAACTTGTGTTTTTCCTTTTTTCTTTGTGTGATAATTTTATTTCAATTCTTTATGCGAGTTCGTTTTTTTTGTTTTTTTTTTAATCCATCGCAAACTTGAGTTATTTGTAAATGTATTACCACTTTTTAATATAAAATTTGAACAGAATTGTAAGTTTTTCAGCAATAGAATATTTAATTTTATAGTTGATGGTAAAACTTATAACTTCCTATTTTAAAACCTTTTCACAATCCATTTGAATTTATAAGTTCTAAAATTGACAATTACATTTTTTTTTTTTTTCGATATAGGTCATTAAATCGTTTCATTATATTCACTTCATACTCAATTTTTATCGATCGTCTACTTAAGTCTTAAAGTGTTACTATTTCATTTTGAGACTTTTTAACCAGATCTCTTAAACTTTTAAGTTAAAAGTTGTAAAAAAATAGATAATTACATCATTCTGTTCACCTCCATAATATTTTATCTCTATTGTAGAATATAGTGGTATATCCGTTTATTAACCTTTTTGCATTTCCTTTTTTGACATGGAGTTTCTCATTTCATGAGTGTGCACCCCTTCCAAAGGTTTGGCTTGATCGTTACTTGGTGGCTCGCGCCTGCCTTTAAATTTACTATTCGTAATAAGTAGCATTTTTTTTCTTTTTGGATTAGGTTCATTTTTCACATTTTTCCTGTTTTATATATTATATATATATATATATATATATATATATATATATATAAAACGATGCGATATAAATTTTACATTTAAGAATGGAAACTACATTCGGTTCACTCATTTTACAGTTAAAGTTTTAGTTTATTGAAATGAGTTGATCAGCAGAACCTTTTAAATTAATTTAATGTAAAACTCTTTTTTTTTTCTTTTTTTTTTTTTTTCGTGTTTACTTATGAAGAATCGGATTCTCTAAAAATTCATAAAGGAGTGCTGAAAATTTGGACCAAGCAAGAACGGATTAAAAAAAGTTCTGATGCTTGTTCGTGTGGTCTGATTGTGTATCTGGTTGAAAACTAGTAAATAAAGGTCTATTTAAGAATTCAATGATTTTTTTCAATACTTTTACTATAATTTATTTTCACTGATACCTTACTTCAGTTTATTTCTTTTTTTATTTTCGTAAAACTATATAAAAAAAAAAAAAAAAAAATGGAAATAAAACACGCATGATCCCGGTGTGAGCAGGCCTTTTCTTTTCTGCTAATAAAGTTTTTTTTTTTTTTTTTTTTTTTCTAGTACTTTAGATAATTACACTAACAGTACAGATCAGTGGTTCCATAGTCGTTCTTTAAGTTAGAATCTGTTAAATCAGTGCAGATGTCATTGTTATCACTTTTATTAATGTGATCACTTGAATTCGTGGTGTGGTACTTGTTCCCGGATTTTATTGTCAAATGTACTAAGAATAGCTTTTCATAAAATCTTTAACAATTTTTTATGGCTGTATTTTTGTTTTGCATCAGTTTAAAAAAAGTGTTTTAAATGCTTTTATTTCTGCAAATGTTATATTTATTTATCTTAAGAATTATAAATATTTGTCAAAAAAATGTAATTTTTTGTGTTTTTGTAAGCTTGTTAAAAAAAAAAAAATAAATGAATTATTAAACACACGATTAAACTGACAGTGAAAGGGCTGCAAATTTACCTTGCTGATATTTTAAGTTCATAGACTTTAACATGTACTCTTGAAATTGATTTTTAAAATGTCAAACGGTATACTCGTGTATTTTTCCCAAATATATTTGTTTCATTGTGCTGGCCTATAAGATCTTTTTTTTTAAGAATCCTTAATTTATATTGTCTGAGCAATTGCAAAAGGAACTGTTTTTCTTGTGAATACTGTTAATGTAATGATAATGTGAAGTTAAAGCATTTTGTGTTTGAGTTTCAGATGAAACTAAATGGATTCATGAATATTAAAATTACCTAAATATATGTATTAGGTTCAAGTGTAGTTATAGTCTTTATTTCTATTGCAAAAACAGATGTTCAGATGTAATGTAATTTTTATCTAACGGTTTGTAATGGGGGGGAGCAAAGACTTTAAATTGTTTGAACTGATGTGGTAACTGCTGAAATTTTTTCTGGTATGTCTCTGCACGAAGTTACTGTACTTGAAGGACTAATCAATGGTTCTCTGTAAATTGAGCTTGTAGCTTTTCAGCCATGAATATTCTAAACTTTGTCACAAAAGTGGTTAGCATTTGTTTCCATATGCCAGCTGTTTGCATAAAAATTGTAAAAGTGACTAAAGATTTTTTTCTTTTTTAATATTTGAAATGGGTGTAACTTTCATTTAGTTTGCAGGATATGATTTAATACTAATTTATGAATAAATTGTGAGTAATAGCATTATGAGGCAAAAATTCAGACTTAAATAGATGTTTATAGATTCTAAATATGTTAAGTGATTTTAATTACAAGAAATACTCTGACAAGCTTTTTGCAGATGGTAGGTAATGACAACTGAAGATAATTTCATAGTATGGCTGTCCAAACTTGACCCGAGATTTCAAATGTCATCAGATAATTATCTAAAATGGTGTGAATCATTCAAATGATGTCAAATGATCCTACTGACAAGCTGTGAATATCTAATGGGAAATGATTTTATTGCATGGCAGGGCCTTTACACATGCTAAAGTCTTAATAAAAAATCTATTAGGAGGTTATGATATTGGTGAATTTCTTTTTCTCAAAACCCTCTAATAAATTTTAGAGAAGAAACGGCAAAAAATTATTTTTCAATGAAAGAATATTTAATAGATTTAATTAATACAATGCTATAAGTTTATATGTATATAATATATATATATATATATATATATATATATATATATATATATGACAAAAAAATCAGAAATTTACTCATTTTGGTTTCAATTTTTTTTTTTCTGAGAATTCTTTT
The DNA here is from genome assembly GCA_903632075.3 of Acanthosepion pharaonis. NCBI lineage: Eukaryota > Metazoa > Mollusca > Cephalopoda > Sepiida > Sepiidae > Acanthosepion > Acanthosepion pharaonis. Next base: position 1,223,795 of record CAHIKZ030002423.1, on the reverse strand, counting down.
AAAATGTGAAATTTATTTGATTAAATATTTTAGCCAAAATTCTGTGAGGGATGGTAGTTTTCATATTTCTGCTAATCTTTTTCTATTTCTTAAGAAGAATTAATGCAACACATAGAGAAAGTTTAAAATTTGAATAATTAGCTAAATTTCTATGCATTTTCTAAAAATACAGGTGACAAACCATTTTAATAAAATAATATTCAATTTACTTTCTCATTTTTATAAAGTTTTTCAAAATTGAATTAATTTTTATGTAATTTAAATGGCTTTTTCTTCAGGTCTCAATCTTGAATCTGCTACCACCTATGCAATATTAATGTGCTTGTTTGTAAAGTTTTTCTAGTAAAATGTTGTCTTATATTTGAGCTTTATGGTATTTATCCATAAGCATGTCTTTCTTTTTTCTTTTATTAGGTTTTTATCTTGCTTTTCAGTAACCTTCAAAGATGAATGCTGAGAAGCTTAAACAACTTCAGAACCAAGTAAAAGACATTCGTATTGGTGGCAAGGTGAGCATGGTAACCTAGATACAGATTATTTAGTAGCATTTAAATATTAGTTCTAATCAGTTAAAAAGATCATGTACTTGGTATAGTAGACCCATTACAGGAATTATTTTTTTTAAACTATTGGTAATTTTTTTTTTTTCATTTAAACATATTTGCATAAAGGAAAACTTTTGCAATTAGCATATATGGCTCTTGCATTTTAAAGATGTGTAGGTGTTTTATTACTTAACTAATCATAGAATTAGTTTCTTAATGTTAAAGTCAGAACTCTTTACCTGCATTTTACTGGCATGTTTGGTAAAGTCAGTTTCATGCTTCTGGCTATATTGACTTTCCAGTTTCTATTAGGAAAGTATAATAATTTAGTTTGGCTTGAACACTTAATCTCAGTTTTGTGAACTATTGAAGTTAATTTTGTTCGTTGTCAGGGAACCGCCAGGAGAAAAAAGAAGGTTGTCCACCGTACTGCCACCACTGATGATAAGAAGCTTCAGAGTTCCCTTAAAAAATTAACTGTGAGCAATATCTCTGGAATTGAAGAGGTTGGTTTTCTGAATCTTTTATTTGAATTTAAAATTAATCAATTTTGATATTGAATAAATCACTGAAATCATAGTGATCTAGTCTGTTACTTGTGTGTGGTTAATTAGTGTGACTATATTCACAGAAGTTGTTTATCTTTTTAGCATTTAAAGTTCAATTTGTTTGTGTTGGAAGGTTTTTTCTTTTTGTATTTTCTATTTCAGGTCAGAGCTGCTTTTAATTGAAACTTTCAAATTAAATTACACAAAGAAATAAAACCATTCAGATTTTTTTTTATCTCTAGCCTTATTTCAAATGATGTTTAATTATATGGCTGAAATTTACTTGCTGGCTTATTTCTCTCACTTTTTCTTTTAATTTCTGTCTTTGTGCAGTTTTCATCCAAGTGTCTTAACTTAGTAAGATAGTCCTTTGCATATGTAATTAGTGTAAATTTTTAGAAAACTTTCATAAGTTGGAATATTTTTTTCTCTCTATTCAAAACTTGCATCTTTTCTGTATTTAATTTTTTTTCTATTTACATTATTCAGATTGTTATCCCCTTCTTCATTGCCATATTCACAACAGTTCAGCTGTTGTATGCTCTGGCCTTCTTAGGTGATTGGAATTTCAAACCATACTCTTTGTCATCCACTGGAGTGGATTGTTCTTGTTCCATGTGCCATGCCTCTTTCAGATGTCTCAATTATTTCTCTTTAACTGAACTCTCCAAGTTTTGGTTCAGCTCTGCTGTGGCCTGATATTGAACTCCCAACTCTTTGGGTCTAGTCACTGGATCAACTAACTCCTTTATCCACTGGGCCATGTGAACTCGAGAACTAGAACAGTCTATCCTGGTTGATGTAATAAAGGGTTAGGGTCGAAATTCCAATCACCTGAAGAAGGCCAGAGCATACAAAGGCTGAAACATGAATATGACGATGAGGATAACAGTCCAAATGATACAAATAATCATAATACCTCATCTTAGAGATATAGACAGGTATTAAATTTTTCTGTAATATTTTTGTTAGTGCTAGCATTTTCTCATCAGTGCAAATGAGAATAGAATTAAAAAAAAAAAAAAAAATCCCAGCATCAGCTTTGAAATCCTTTAAAAGAAGAAAAAATTTTAAAATAACTATATGACTTGGGCTTCTATGTTTATGTAGTTACATAATTATTTTCACAATTTATTTAACAGGTAAACATGATCAAAGAAGATGGCCAAGTCATTCATTTCAATAATCCTAAAGTTCAAGCTTCTTTGACAGCTAATACTTTTGCTATTACTGGCCATGCAGAAACAAAGCGTAAGTACAACCCTTTTATATTACCTTTTATCTTAGTTGTAAATTGTTACCTGTGGGCAGGTATTGAAAAGTTTTTGACTTGGCTTACTTTTCAAAATCTGACAGTGACCAAATATCAGAAACTTTTCAACAATTCTTGATATTAACCATCTTAACATAGTGCATGTACATTTTGAAAAAAATATATTTTGTTATTCAGTTCAGTGTTGATTTATGGTTGCCAGTTTTGATGTTATACATTCTTGTAATATTAGTTACTTGGTAAGTTTTTGCTAATCGTTTGATTTTTGTATTCTCTTGAAATGATTTGCATAGGTTTGTTTCCTATTTATACTTTATCTTTTATAGAAATAGCTGAGATGCTACCTGGCATTTTAAACCAGCTTGGAGCTGAAAGTTTGAATAGTCTGAAGAAGCTAGCTAACAGTGTTACTGGAGGTAAGTTAGAGCATTTTATGTTTGAAATTTTCAAGATTAATGTAGTTCATTGTTTGTTTATAATTTGTGACACTTGCAAAATATTTTACTATTGTGTATTTAAATAGAATAAACTGCCTGTAAAATGTGACATTAATAATTTAAAGATTCTTTTCATCTGATTTCATTTACAGCCCCATGTTGGGTGTATTCCATGAAGAAAAATTTCAAAGCCACAGCAAATATATAATGAGGTCCAATTGTTTGAAAATGGGCATATTATTGATATTTTTAGTTTCTTTACTCATGTGATGAAAAGCTATGTAAATTTACAAGTGTTTCTGATAACCAAAATTAACAAAATCCAATATTAATTTTCCCACAATGGCAAAAGTATGTTCCTGACATTATCATGTAGTTGATTTGACTCCCCCCCAAAGTTATAATTTAGTATAATTGAAAACAATTTTGTTTTAGTTTTTATTTTATATTTGGGAATCGAATAACATGCAATTAAATATAAAAATGGCAAATACATTTTTTTTTTTTTTTTTTCTTAAACTCTACTTCATATTGTAGCTGGTGGAGATTCTGGTAAACCTTCAACAGAAGACATTGATGCAGATGATGATGAAGTTCCAGGTAATTTGTTCTCATAATTCTTTGATTTTAAATATTATTACTTATGTTTAAAAAAACCCAAAAAAGACTTAGTGTTTGTTAATAGTAGTGATATTATATATTTATCAATGTGCAGGGCCACAGCCACTGAAAGAGAAGGGGCCTGTTCGATAGTGACGTGACATCACAAAAGTAGTCCAGGCAGTAATCATAATGTAATGAATAATTGTAAGAAAAGAAAATGATTTTAGAAAACTTTTTAAAGATACATTTATAAAAGAAACAGAATTGGATTTTATACAGAACTTTATTTCATTAATTTTTTAAAAATAACCGATTAAGAAAAAATTGTTGCTGAATCTAGTGACTCTCAAGAAGTAGTCAATGAAGATAAATATGAGACACTTTGGGAAGATATATTTTTTGTAGTTTAACAGCAATTGCGACAACTGTTTTCTCATCAAAAGCTGACTATTCTCTCCTAATGTCCTCCAGTCGAAAATGTAGTTCACATACCTAAAAAGATTTTAAAAACCAAACCTATTTTAAATTCTTGTGAAAATCTAAGAAAATCAATCAGCAAAAATCTACAGTATGAAGCATTTTTCTAATAATTTTAGGAAAAGTGAAGAGAATTCAACAAAAGATTATTAGTAATGAAATACAAATAAGAGAATTTTTAATGTTTATTCATATATTTTTTTTTAAATTAAAATGATAACATTTTTATGAATATAACAATTCTAAATTATCAGATTTATTTTTTATGCCTATAAAAAGATTCCTTTATGAATTATATAAAAAATTTCTTTAAAGTTTTTTTTTTTTTTTTTTTAAATTAGATTTCAGCTTTAAAAAGAAAGTTGCAAAAGTTTTTAAATGTGTTTTGTGAATTATAAAGATGTGAAATTACTTTAATCCTCAAAGTTTCGATTGAATTTAATAACTTTTTAAAACAAAACTGGTTTTAAAATGTGTTGTGAATTAGACATGAAATTAATTCAATTAGATTTGTTTAGTCACAAAAAAAACAATTCCAAAAAATCGTTAAAATTATTAGAATTATTTTTTATGTATATGAAATATTCCTTTATGAATTCATGAAATTTATATTGAAAATTTCTTTAAATTTCATTTTAAAAAAAATGAGGTTTTAGCTTTTAAAAATGGCACTTGCGATAATGAATGTCTAAACTTTCTCACTAGATTTATGTCTTAACTTTATGAATTACAAAGACATGGTATTAATTTTATTATTAAAGTTTCAATAAAATTTACTCATTTTAATACAAAAAATACTCCCTCTGCTGAATTTAGTAGGTGAAAAATGATCTCTTCTGATTGTACAAATCCAAACATCAAATAATTCTTTCTTTAGGAAAAGAAAATACATGTACTTTGGGGGCATTTTTATAATTCCCATTGCAATTTGGTACAATGCATCTATAAGGCATTGTTTTTGTTTTTTTTAAATTAATTCAATATTTAAAAGAAAATATTAATAAATAATTTAAAAAATCTGATACACAAAACAAATGACAAGCTTCTTGAAAGTCAGACTGAATATGATCATATCACGTTTTTTTCCCCTCTCCAAATGAAACAATACTTCTCTTTTTTGGTGGCCACGGCAGAGCTAAGTACAGTTGATTACTTTCAACAATTAATTTTTGATTTCTTTTCTGTCTTGAAGTTTTAGTAGGAATAATTTCTATTAATTTTTTTTTATACTTACATGATAATGCCATTTTTCAATGAAAGTTGTACAAAAATAATTGTAGAGCATGAAGATTGACAGTGATATAAAGGCCTGTAATTAGAATGTTTTTCTTTTGGGTGAAGGGGTACTTTTTTAGTTTCATGGCAATAGGATACATCTAGTTTCAAATTGGTTTTGATTGCATCAATCAATATAAAACATTTGTAAAGTATCCGGTTGGATAGACTTTTTCTTTATGTATTACAATCAATTGTATGCTTTGTTCACTTGATTTGAACATTCGTGAAAGCAAAGCAGGTAAAGATTAGCAACTTTTATCATCAAGTTTCCTCATGTTTCATTGTTTCAAACTTGGCATTGTCAGTAATGACTTATGGTGGTAACTGTTTGATTTTATGTCTACTCTTTAGTTACTGAAACTTTCAGTACTTGTGATCCTCAACATGTTATTAAATATCCTTTTATTTACAGATCTTGTTGAAAATTTTGATGAACCATCCAGAGGTGAAGGTGTTTGAGTGACTTATTTAAAAAAAAAAAAAAAAAAAAAAAATTAAAAAAAAAATAAAACTGATAAATAAATTTTTGGGTTTTCACTTTTCTATTTCTTATTTTATTTTTTTCTGGGTGGATGGGAATATTTCATAGACTGTTTTCTGCTCTAATTTTTCTTTGATAGTAAGAACTTGCACCCCCCCTTTTTTTTTCTTTCCTTTTTTTTTTTTTTTTATACACACAGTAAACTCATTCTGTCATGTTTTCCTTTTGTGATTTAACAGAATGAGATTTAACAATTACTTAATATTGCATTTTTTATCTGTCTTTATTTTCCTTTTTTTTTTTTTTTTTTTTTTTTCCCCCTTACCATCAAGATAAACTCTTAATTTAAAAAAAAAATTCCTATTTCCACATTTTTTTTCTTTTTAAATGTATATGTACATACAACAAACACGAAAATAAACTGAACTCTTTTCGGAATTTGTGCTTTTGCTTTTGTTTTGACCTGTCCATGACTTTTGAAGCTTCAAATAGTATACTGCTAGTAAATTTAATGCGTCTTTCAACTTGATTTTTTTTTTTTTTTTTTAACTGACAATTGTAATTCTGAAAGCTTACTACTTAACTAAGCCATTGATTAGAATATTGTAGACACAAAAATAATTTAAAATAAGTACCGACTCCTACTTGCTTCAATTTTTTTTTTTTTTTTTTTTTTAAGTAAAGTTTGAAGACTATCAAATCTGAGATGATAAAAAGCTTAACGCAAACTCTAAAATATAACAATTACCTGCTGAGTTATGCTTATATTAGGATGACAAAACTGTTAATACTGCCCAATTTTCAGGGCAGTATTTTTTAATTTCAAGTTAATATTTTTCACCATAGCAAATCTTAAATTTCAGTCTGGAAAACGTCACAAGCTTATAAATCTTACAATTTATAATCTTGTAACTTTTTATAAATTCCCAATCATGTTTAAGTTACAATTTAGAAATAAAATTATGAATATATGAATATGCATTTTTGGCAGATATTTATTAAGCTGAAATTTGGGAGTAGGGAGATTTTTTTTTTTTTTTTTTTTTTTGCTTCTCAACCATGTGAAGAAAACCTGCTTTTACCTGGTCTCTAATACTGGTCAGTGGGGAATAATGCCCTCAAGACACAGGCCTGCTATTAAAATTTAAATGTGAAATCTTCAGTTTTGAAGACAGAATTCTGTATTAACATTTATCAATAATTGTAGATTAAATATATTGAGGCTTGGTCATTGTTGGAGGCTTTTGGGATGGTCATTAATGAGCACCTGGAGAATATGACCACCAGTCTCTTTGGATGCAAAATGGGAGTGACATCACTCAGTGAGGAAGCTGTTTTGATCCAAATTGCAAATTAAAGTCTCTCTCTCTTTTTTTTTTTTTTTTTTTTTTTTTTTTTTTTTTTTTTTTAAAAGGCTGCATTTAGTTTTGATATGGAAAACCATCTTATAGTGCCCTCATATCTTTCAGTCTGCTTAGTTATGCTTGCTGTAGATACTGAGGTTAACCTGTTAGCATTCAACGCACTCAAACCCGCTCTATAAGTATTGGCTTTGAATCTCACTTTTTTCATGATTTCGTATACCATTACAAAGGTGGGTTGAGAACCAAAATTTTTTTATAAACAGTAGAATTGAAGGTACTTGACATAAATTTTCATTTACAATGTATTTCAATATCTGATTTAAAAAGAAAAATTATTTCTTTATAAAACTTAAATTAGTGGGGATTAAAAATAGATTTAAACTATTCAGAATTAGTGTGGTTTCACACATTGCAATATTTTCTAATTTATAAAATTGCAATTTGTTAATTTCATGATAATCATTTTGATTTCTGGTGTAATCTATTCTAGAATATAAAATGTGACCATCTGTCCTAGTTTTACCTAAATGAAATCTTCCTGTCAACTACTGGGAACAATGTTACCAAGTTGCTAATATTTTGATCTTTTCTTTTTTTTTTTTTTTTTTTTTAAAGAATAAAGCCTACTCAGAATTTTATAGATATTTTGTTCAGTTGTATTGGTGTATCAACTCTGTTATTTAATGCCGAGAATATATATACAAATAAAAAATGTACAGGTACCTCCAATCAGTATTGATACTGTGGTTTAAAATGAATTTTTATAAATGAAAGTTATTTTTAGCTTTAATTGAAAACTAAATGATTAAATTTACTATTTCCAGTAAGGAAAATACCCTGGTGTATTCCAATTATATTGGTTGGGATCTTGACTTTTGGGTAGCTTTCAAGAAAATTTTAAATTGCCATCACACATTTGTAAACAATTTAATTCTCAGTTTTAAAACCTTCCAAAAATAAAATATATATTTGTGACATTATTTGAGGAAAATTAGCAAATTTAAGCTGATTTGAAACAAACATTACAGCATAAGACTTAGTATACAAGCATTTCTTAAACACAGTTTTTTTTTGTTTTTTTTTTTATGTGCTAATTGATTTGTTGACTAAGTATGGTTGATCAGAATTGACAAATTTATGAAATATAAGAAGGCTTTTGGGGTTTTTAACTACCTAGTAATTTTTAAGTTTGAAGATGCTTTCTGAAAACATAAGATTTGAAATACTATAAAAAACACTAATCATAAATGTTGACTGCTAATGCAAAAAAAAAAATAGGGTTTTTAACAAATTTTGAATGTGTTAGAAAGGGTTAAAGTTTAATAAAATAACACTGGCCTTTCCTCTTAACGCAAACATTTTGACAATAAAACTTTGGGGCTTTTCCATTCTATGCTGTTTTTTGTTATCTTTTTTCTTTTCTCAGTTGAAGTGTCTCTCTCTCTCTCTCTCTCTCTCTCTATATATATATATATATATATATATATATATATATATATATTATATATATAATATTAGTGGTAAATATACATACATATGCAAAATATATAAATACCCATGTATATTTTTTTTGAATAAAAATTCCAAGAGGAAGAATCCAGCTAGAACTCAATGTCCAGGACAGAGTAAGGATATAATATATATATATATATGGCTTGTAAACAATATCTTGGTGTCATTGGTTATGCCTCTAAAAGAGTTTTGTGCTATAATTTGTTATAGACCAACCTCCTTCAATTAATGCTAAATTAGTCTCTTGAAAAGCTAGACTAGTCATATCAAAAAATGATTGACATATAGGAAGGGTTATTACAATCAATGTTTTACATTATATGCATTTAATTAGGTCACTTTTTTTTTTTTTTTCTTTGTAATGAAGGGTGTAGGTGTATCCTATTCTGATTCTTGATAGGACAACTTCCAAAAAAGGATGCCATTCTAGAATGGGTTTAATTTTGTAAAGTTTGGTTGTAGTGTAGTTTTTGCCACTTTTTTTAGAATGAATTTTAGGTATTCATTTAAAGAAAATGTTTGTCTACCTTGTTTTAGTTTTTAATTATTATAAACAATGTTATTTAATATCTTTCCTCTCTATAATTTACTATACAAACCTCTAAATTAATATTTTGTACTCCCCCCCCCCAAATATAGGTTGACAGTCATTTCTATAAACTCTATAGTCTATTACAGGGGTTTCAAATTTGACAGGGATAAAATACTCGCTAACCCACAAAAATGGCCATATATAAGTCTTAGACAACTTTACATGTTAGAAGCAAAGGGAAGTAACTTATTGAATTTGCATTTTAGAATTATATCAGCATAATTTGCATTAACAATTGAAATCATTGTTAAAATCACAGAAGGAACTAGAATGAAGATTGTGGAAATATCTGAATATGAGCCAGAGAAAAATAACTATAAAACTTTGAATATCAAGATATGAAATTTCACAAGTTCTATAGAAGTTTCAAAAGAGTAGAGATGTATCGGATCAATCAAAATCTGTTTATCCTATAAACTGATTAGAACATCAAAAATGATTGAAAGAATGAATATAACCTATCTAATTTGGTGCCAATAGATGCCATTAAAAGCATTCTATTAAAAAAATGCATTGACGAGATAGGGTATATAGCTGTTGAACAACAAAAACTTGAAGCTCAGATTAAAGTGGTGAAAGATGTATGAAATGTAGGATATTGGAATAAAATTGTACTTAATGATGAAAAAAAAAAAATTGAATTGTCATTCTAACAAGATAATTTGTTAGAAGACAAAGGAAAAAGAAATGACCACCTGCTTTGCTCCAAAAATAGTAAAGTTTGAAAGTCAAAGTATAATGCTTTGGGGATAAATAAAAATAGGTACCTCCATGAGATCGCTAAAAAAAAAAAAAAGAGCATAGCATGATGAAAAAAAATTTTATCGTTTAAATGTTTATGCTATTATTAAGAGGAAAGATCAAAGTTTATTTTAATTATTTAAAAATTTTTTTCCTTTTTTTTTTTTTTTTTTAGAACATTCTAATTTTTCATTTAAAAATCCTTGTTTCTCTTTGTATCACTGGAACTAGTAAAATAACATACAATTTTTGGCACGTTTTTTTGTTTGAAACATTAATTTGGAAAATCTTGCAAAAATAAAAAAAAATAATTGTCGGATGTTAACGAAACTTTCAGAAACTATTCACAGATGATCGAAATTATTATAAATATGTTTTTTATTCTTTTTTTTTTTTTTTTAGTCATGGCAGAAATATTTTTTTTTTTTTTATATTTATTACACCCTCTCCCCCCCCCCCAACTAATTTTATGAAAACTAGAAATTCGGTCGAGTCCACTTTAGTAATTACAATAGTTAAAAGCACAAGTCTTTGAGGAATGCAAATCGTTTTTTTTTTTTTTTTTTTTTAATTGGAACCTACCTGAAAATCAGCTCTGAATTGTAATATGTAACAAAGATATTATTCAATTTCAAATGCTTTTAGTTGTTTTTATGAATATGGACAATATTTTCTGAAAGCAAAAAATTTTTCTGATAAAAAATGAATTTTTAACACATTTATTTGTTATTTCTTTAATTATAATAGATTTTACATTTAAGTTGTTAAAATATTATAAAATTAGTTAAAAGCGACATCCACTTTTGTAAGTGTCTTTATGAGATAGATCATTTTTTTAGCGTGTTATAAGTTTTATCATTTTGACTATTCAGACGACCCGCAGTAATTAAGAAATGTAATTTTGTATTTATAATCGGGCTGTAATTATAAAGTACGGAAGATCAACCAGAATACAATTAAGTTGCATTATTTGAGTTGAGCATTGTCTTCTGCTGTTAAGGCCTTTACTTTTGCAAAACACGTGTGGAGAAGTTAATTTGATTTTTCAGTTTCAACTGAGAAGGGGACCTACAAATAACACAGTAAAATGTAGTAAATGTACATAAAATTATTGTATTTTATGTACACTTCTGATAAAATTTCATAAGAAAGGTATCTAATTTATAGGTACCTTTCTTATGAAATTTAATCTCACTCTTAAGTCTTATTTTAATTTCTTTATAATAGCTTTTACCATTACATTACTTTATGGAAAATATAAGTACAAAAAAAAAATTAGAGCACTGAAAGTTTTCCTTAAAAATAACAAGTTAAATAATTTGTTTACTTAAATCTAAATAATTTCACTTTTCTTCTTCCATAGAACAAATTATCCTCACGTAATCTGTCAATGTCACCTGTCAAGTGACTGCTTTGTTTTATTTTCAAATTACATCTTTTCAGTGCAGAATCTAAGCTAGGTTTAGTTTAGTTCAAGATATTTTAAATAAACATTATAATTTCTGATTTTCTTAAAATAAGTTTTGAAAAAATAATTGATTTTTAAAAGAATTTCAAAGTGAGATTCTTTTTTTTTTTTTTTTTTTTTTTTTTTAAAATGGTGGCCATGATCGATTATCTGTCAATTTTGCTGAATCAAAAAAAAAAAGAGATTTTTAATGAAAATTTCAGATGTGCTAGGAACAAGTAAAAAAAATACCCCCAAAATACTTTGATCTTTCCTTTTAATAACAAACATTTAGACAATAAAATTTTGTTTTCGTCAAGTTTGGTGCTATTCTCTCTTTAGCGATCTTATGGAGGTACCTAAATAAAAATGGTTCTTAAAAGTTAATAAAAGTGGATGAGAACTTAGTGTTAAATGCACTGAATTGTAGAAGAAACACTTGATTCCTAATTTGAATGGCAATAAAAATTTTCAGCCTGACATCCATACTATAAAACATGTTCAACTTAATATCTGGCTGGCAAAAATGTAAATGTACTAAGATTGACTAGCGCAAAACCTGTATATAAGTAAATGTGAACAGAATTAAAGAAAAGAGTTTGAAGAATTATGGTAGCACTGCCAGTGAGAATGGAATCCTATACTCACAAAATTAATAAAGGATTTGTACACATCTGTGGTAGATTAATTCTATTATTCAAGCTAAAGGAAAACATGAAATACTAACAATCTAATATTTTTTTTTTTTTATTAAAAAAATTCTGTTTACAGGGCCAGTTTTGTAAATAGGATTAATATAAAAAAAATTCAATTTTTCTCTTGCTATTGTGAGATGAAAAAAATGTTTTCCTTATGACAATTAGACATGGGAAGAAAATGGACATGAGCATGCATATGTAGTTGGGTGAGATAGACTTGTGGGAGAAATAGTGCACAAATTATCACAATATAGTAGTTGAGTCTCTGTTGGTTTCATCACTGACCAAAGGCATTGCTATTAATGGAAGCACATTGATGTTGCTTCAGATTTGGCTAAGTATAACTCTGTTGGTGAAATTGGCATTGGCTTCATATAAGCTGTGGATGTCAAAGTTAGCACTTCTGTTTGAGTTAAAGAATTGGAGTTCCAGCAGGGTACAACAATAGCATATTCTCACATATTCTTTAATTTTCAATAATACAATTTCACAGAAAATCTATATTTTCTGAATTAAAATTTAGGGCTAAAAATATCTTGCAGTCAATATTTTAAAAATGTTTTCTTGAAAGTTTTGCATTTTGATAGAACTCCATGCAGATGTATATTTTAAGGAATTTTAATGCATATATAAATTTTGATTTGACATATTTTAAAAAGATGATAGTGTCATAGCTATAAAAAATATAGGAAATTACTCTATATTCAATTAAAGTGAATATATATATATATATATATATATATATATATATATATAGGCAGCATATCTTCATTCAAGCATGTTTGGTTGAATAATCTAGACATATGTCTATTTTTATTTTAATCCTCTCAAATTCACAAATCAATTTCTTAGTGCTGTTACAAAACTGAGTAAGAAAGACTCTAGTTTTGGTTAATTCTTTTATTTCCCCAAGTACTTTCAATCTCATCAAAGATCATCTTCAAGCATGAATTGTTAAGACAAAAATTAATGCAATTGATAGTTGTGAATTTTTTTTGTAAATTTACATGAAACACTCTGTTATAGTCAATTTATGTTAATAATTTTTAAGAGAGGTCACTTAGTTTAAATTTTGTATTATTAAAAAAATAAAAAATAATTCTTTTTAAAAAATACTCAACCTGCATTTAAAAAACTTTTTTTACAATTTCAGCATTGCAAAACATTGCTTTTATAGACATTTTAAAACATTGTTGCTATACTCAATTAATTTTATTTAGTGTTGGTTTCATTTTTTTTATATTGATCACTTTGACAATTTGAATTTTTTTTTTCTTATTTTCATGGTGAAGTATACATGTATTGTTGATTAATATTTCTCTAAAATGTTAATGTGGACAGGAATGTTCTTTTAAAGGTTGTGCAATAAAACTTGGACCCAACATGTGTAAAGTAAGGCTTCTTGATAGTGTTGTCGTGAAACCAGCATCTATATTTATGTTTTTGTCAGAAATACAATCTCCCAAAGGACGTTTAAATTGATATACAATGTTGGTCTTTTGTAAAACATTAGTTGACAGTGAAAAGTCATTGTGGACAGTTAAGTTGGTTGTATTAAATTTAGCATAGTATATAATTAGTTTTATTTTTTTTTTTTTTTTACTGGGATCAGTGGGGGATGTATTAGTATTTGAGCTTTTTTAGGAATTTTTCATCTTGTTTCTAGTGAGAGTGTATTTGATTGTGGTATAACAGCTTGTTTCATGCACATTTACAAAATATATTCACAACTATCAATTACATTAATTTTTTATGTGTATACATGTTTGAGTTGCTATCCCTGTTTTTTTTTTATTTTCTTGAACAGTGAAATTAATAACAAGCAACTTTGATTGAGAAGTTCTACTAAAGAAAAATTGTGCTTCCCAACAGGAATCGAACCTGTATTCCTTTTTCCCTCAGGGAAAGCACTTCTATAACTGAAGTGTGTCACTACCATTTTGGCAATGTGAGATCATCTCGATAGATCTTTTTCTTGGGAATGTTAGCTAATAACCAACAATTGTCTCTGGTGGATTTCATACAATTATAAATGTTATTTTCAACAGCATTATTTTCATGATGTTTATGTTTATTATGATTTCTACTTCAATATTGCTCTCCACTGTCTTAGAATTTATATTTTCAGTAAACTTAGATTTGATTCTCCTCAGTTGCATATTGCATCCTTTGCTGCATATACCTTTCTGAATGTCAACCAAAGATAGTGAAATCTACTCTGCTCTTGACCCCATAGCTAGTGAGAAGAAGAAGAGATAGCTTTTTTTAAAAAGATGTCAGTGCAAAATGAATACAAACTCAGCTGTAATTTGAACTTGGCTTGCCAATTCCGTTTTCTGTTAGGCCAATTCAATACTTGTTATATGGGCTGGAGGAACTGCTGTAGTGTAAAACATGACCTTCTCTTCATGATATCAATGAGATAAACTTAATGAGTCTCATTTGAGTACCAAATCACAAAAGTGGGACATTCTGTGACAGAATCAACCTCTAACAGCTTGCTGGAAAGAAAATAAATTCTGGCACCCGTTTGAGTTAATGTTGAGGTACTTATTCTTCAATGGAAGCTGCAGATGGTAAAGAGAAAATATTAACTGACAAAAAACAACAAATGGAGTAATGAATGAACTGAGTATACCATAATTATGATAAATACAAAGACCAAGATGAAGAGAGTGCAGAAGCAATAGAAAAGCAAAAAGTGAAAATAGGGGACAATAATAAGAAAAGGTTTGAAATATAAATAGATGAGAACCTCAAAAGAGCAGATCATTTATGCTTTTGTAATACTGACCAAATATATTTTGCTCTTTCTTTAGCATTGTGAACAACTAAGAAAAGACGGCTATCATCTAGACATTAAACTAGCTTCACAAAAACTTTGGAGTTCATTTCTCTGTAATTTTCATTGTTTGGATGACATTACACTCATAAAATAAGTCTCCTGTATCCCAGAAATTTTATTTCCTAAAACTCGTGATTATTTTCATCATAGTCAAATAATTTGTCAGTTCTCTGCCCATAACTTGTTAGATTTTGACCTCAGCGAGAGACTTTTACACAATAAAAATTCACATATGAATATCTCAAAGAGCATAAGGGACAAAATAAAATGCAGTGGAACATTGATTCTTGAACTTAATTTGTTCCAAAAGGTTGTTTGAAAAAATGAAACAATTTTTCTCATAACAATCTGCTGCTTTGATCACATATTTGTTCTTCTGTATGGTTGATTTTGGCATTGGAAAATTCACCTCTAGATTAGCGACACACATTCCACTTTTATGTTTCACTATTATTTGCTTTTTCTCCTCAATTGTGGCTCTCATAACTTTCCTCTTAAGCTTGCTGCTATCACTAACTTTCTTCAGAGCCATTTAGACATATAATAATGAGATAATACATAAAAATAAAACAAAATTCACACTGATGTCAATGGAAGTCAATGAGAAACTGATGCATCTGCCTCTTTGGGGCTTCTTTAGTTTGATTCATATTAGGCTTGCCAAACATCCTGCTTAAGAAAGGACAATCTTGCTTTTGAGAACTCTGTCCTTTATCCTGCACCACATTAAAACAGATGTTTGTTTATCCTTCTTTTGGGGTCCTGTCTAAAAAGAATTATATAAATAGCCTTAAGCATCTTAAAACAGTGGGAAGTTTGGGAACAGAAAGCCACAATAACCATTGAAGTATTTTTATTAAAATTCTATGGGGCTGTCATTGGCAACACTGCACACATGTCAAGCACACATCAGAGACTCAGTGGATCAGTTTGCCGAATTGGAGAGTGGTAGACAATATTTGTTGTTTTAAGCCCCTAAAGAAATGCCAAAAAGAAAAACTCCATTATCCATGAAAGAATTTGGATTTATTTCTAAAAGCAGATAAGCTAACTTTCATGCATTTTGTACATTGTGCTGCGGATATTAATGGCATGAAAAAAAAATTGAACAGCATGCTGCCACAGATAACCATAAGTTTAACACTACTAAGTCGTAGTACTGGTACTTCATTACTGTTATCATTTTTCCCCAGCTGAATTGTGTAAAGTGTATTATGTTGTGAGATGTACTCTGCCATACAGTTGATTGTAGAGTAAAAGTTGACAAAGAAATATATAGTGACTCATTGATAATGAAAATTGTAAGATGTGGGAAAGCTTTGTGTGAAAATATTCTAGCACCGTACCTTAGGTCTGGAACAACACCAATGGAACTCTCCTCCTCACCAAATGTGTTGAACACAACCTGATGATCACTAACACAATGTTTTATCAGTAGAACAGATACAAAATCTTTTGGCAACATCCATACTCCAAGCATTAGCACTAGAATGACTGTCATTATTCAATCCTGAAATCACAAAAACACAAAATGAGTGGCCTCACCAGTTCAGATGAATGCTGGGCAGACCATCGTCAGATCTCATCAATTATGGAAATGAGGATCAAGCCCAAAAGAAAAAAGCATGAACAATATTGTCAAGAAGTTGACAACTTGCAAGACACAAAAGTTGTCTACAACTTTCAACAGAAACTTCTAGATGAAGTATCTCAACCATCATCTGTTGGAGACCACTTTGACCATCCTGTAATGATAGCATTGGATTCAAGACAAAGAAAAATCAAGATTGGTTTGATGACAATGATGAACAACTACAACTATAAATTACCAAGAAAAGACAAACCTTGATTAACTTGCAAAACAATCAACAGTCTGCCACAAAAAGGAAGCTACACTCACAGGCAGTCAAAAGTTCAGAAGAACAGTCAAAACCTGAAAAATCAATGCTGGGGAAGTTACCAAAATTTAATAACTCACACATACCTATAACATTCGTGGCTTGTTCAATGCTACAAAAAACATCTTTGGCCCAAAAGCTCTCAATGATACTGAAGACCAACGCTGACTAAATGCTAGATGGAGAGAGAGCACTTTGAAGACCTACTGAACCAATCCATCACCTTTGATAGAGACATCATGCACTGTCTTTGAAAGCATCCTTTTGATGAGTCTCTAAATAAACTACCAACACTTAATGAAGTCAAGGAAACCATCAGAGCTATGAAGAAAACCAAAGCCTGTGGACTAGATGGAATTCCAGCAGAAGTCTACAAATATAGAGGTGATCTTATTCAACACCAACTGCGTCAGTTCATCTTGAAAATCTGGACAAATGAAACCGTCACATAAGATTTTATATACTCAGCAATAATTACCATCTATAAGAAGAAAAGAGACTGATCTGTCTGTGGAAATTACCATGGAATATTTCTACTTTGAGAGTAGAGATATTCCATGGTAATTTCTACAGACAGATCAGCCTCTTTCAGAGCTGGAAAAATTTTCATCCATATCATGAATAGCTTCCAGAAGCATAAGCTGGTTTCAGATCATCCTGTGGAACAAAAGATATGATCTTCACATTGTGCTGACTACAAGAGAAATGTCATGAACAGCTTCAACCCTTGTACATAGTATTCATTGACCTTAGCAAAGCATTTGATTCTGTGTTGAGAGAACACTTATGGGCCATTCTTTCCATATATGGTGGTCAACTAAAATACATTCATATCCTGAAGCTCCTGTGTTGCAGCACTTTCTGAATCACATCTGCAACAAATACTGAATGCCTTCAACAATGCATACATAGGCTAAAAATCAGTGCAAATGAGATAAAAATAACAACCACCACCAACTGAAATTGTCTGAACTGAACCAAAGATGCAACTTGATGAAACAGTCTTTGAGAATGTGGATCACATTATCTTGATAGCCACCTGTCTTCCAGCATTGACCTTCATGATGATGTATAACACCTTTTCAAATTTGCAGGATCAGCTTTTGGATGCCTTTCAAGTAAAGTTTTCTAAGATTGTAACATCAGAATAGTCAATAGTGTATAAGACAGTAGTCATTCCAACTATGCTGTATACCTCTGAGATCTGGACAACTTATTGATGACATCTGAAATTCCTTGAAAAATTTCATCTGTGTTGTCTTTGAAGTATCCTGAACATCAGTTGAGAAGAATTAATGTCAGCATACTGGAACAAGTTAAAGCTAAAATGACCAGCATTGGAGCCATCCTCATAAAAAAAAAACACCTTTGATGAGTGGACATCTGGTGTGAATGGTTGCCACCCATATACAAAAGCAAATATTTTACTCCTAACTTAAAGAAGGAAATCAGAAAAGAGATGGTCAAAAGAAGAGATTCAAGGACATTCTAAAAAAAAAAAAGAAATGTAACATTGATATCATCCAATGGGAATTCCGTGCAATGGACAAAAATATCTGGAGATCTATTGTCAGAGACGAAACAACAATCTTTGAATCCAAATGATAAGCCAAACTAGAGTAGAAAAGAGGATTTCAAAAAGAAAGACTACAACAACCAAGGCCTTATCCACTATCTGGAACAAACTCTCCTCAATGTTAAAGGACCTTTCAAGCAAAAATCAGTCAGAGTTCGCAAACAGAATAAGACTATCATCCTTAAGTGATAGCCACAATGAAATTATGTAAAACACAACTGTGTTTATCAAAAACTGAAAATTACTCAAAATAACTTTATTACTACAAATGTATGACTAATATTTTACCCAATGCAACAAAATTTTCTACAGGAAAACTGGAAATTGATGTTTGAAAATATTGTACTGAAAGTGTATAACCATTTCAGCTCCTCATCTCAAAGAACAGCACAGCTAAAGGAATTCTGTGAATTTGTGGAGGTTGGTAGTAGCAGTATGTTGTAACTGGTTGGCTTTCTCTTTTGCTAACTATTGATAAAATACTTAAGTGTTGGGAAGTCCCAAAAAGGTACTATGAAATTTTGAAGACAAAAGAAATGCCTGTGAATTGTCAGTATTCAGTCACAGTCTTAAATTATTCACAGGAACTACTGAAGTACTAGAAGCCAAGACATTCAGCATAACTTCAGTATTCAAGCTAATGTCTGAATTGAAAAGTAAGTTTGAGAGAAAAGTAAAAGTCTTTTTTTAGCTTTGCAGTAAACATCAGGCTTGGCTAGCTTATCCCAGAGGTGTCTAAAATATGTGAAGCAGACTTCATTGTTTTTAATGAAAGAGCCATAAATTATTTAAGTAACAGGTATGACTTCTCTAAAAGCAGTTTTCATAACAAAGTATCAAAATTGGACCTAATAATTGCCATAGCATTTGGAGAATTCTGTGATGCAGTTAAAGCCTGTAACTTTCAAGATGCAAATATGAATGAATAGTATGGGTTTGTGCAAGCAATTATCCATCTTCCAACCCTAGTAATGAATCCTATTTCAAGCTATTCAGTAAATCTGAGGTTCCTTTCACAAACTCAAAGAAGATATGTACTTATATCTTCTCTATTCTATGCAGCAATGCTCACACAGAACAATTTCTTTCAATGATGACCTCATCTTGGAGAAATAAAACTGCAACTGTACTCAGTCAAAGTAGAGCTCCAAATCTGTAACAGAAGAGTGCCCAACCATGTACTGAAAATTTTTAGCCAATAGAAAACTCTTAGAGATGGTAGGTAAAGGCTAGAAATACAAAAAGGTTATCTATGATAACCGTTCACACACACACACACACACACACACACACACACACACACATATATATATAGATAGATTAAAATATACGTGTATATATCATCAATTTAAAGCTTATTTTTATAGGATGATCATATTTGAGTAGACGTTAAGTAGGCTACTTCAATTAATTTGGTTAGCATATGCTGTTCCAGCAAAAGTAAAGATAAATTATTTCTTTCTTCCAATTCTTCGTTTTTACTGAATGAATGACTGCATGAAATATATACAGTGTAGTTTAAAAATTCATTTTAGAAAAAGAAAACACAAAATAGCACTCATCACATTATACTTGATAAGTTCCAGAGGCGGATATGCAATATAATTAGCCCTGTTCTGGCATCTCGTCTACAGTTGCTCTCTCACAGATGCGCCGTTGCCTCTGTCTGTCTTTTTTACAAATACTTTCATGGTAATTGCTCCGAGGAGCTGCATTCGCTGGTTCCCAGACTTTATGAGTTCAAGCGCCCTACGAGGCTGGCATCCCGCTCTCACCCTTTCACTGTCGAAACTACTAAATGTAGCCATCTCTTCTACTTCAATAGCTTCATGTCTCACACCTCTCGCCTGTGGAACTCCATTCCCTATTCCAGTTTCCCTGAGAGCTATAATCTCCAACTATTCAAATGTAATGTCAATCGACATCTCCAGTTGCCTTGATCTATCCACTATCCTTCTCCTCATCCTTTCCTCTATCACTCCTATCTGATCTTGCTCCAAATCTTCTGTAACCCCTTGCGTCCTAGTGGCTTCCCTCCTTCCTTGGGGTGAAACGCTAAAAAAAAAAAAAAAATTGTCAAATAGCTTCTAAGTATATTTGCTATGGCTTTTAGATAACTTCAACTCATGATAAAATGTTTCATTTAGATTGAATCTTCCAATTTAAGACTTTATTAATTAATAATTAATTTGTTAAATACTATAATTTGTAATTTGTGTATTATGGTTATTATAAAGTAAAAATTTGTATTATATATATATATATATATATATATATATATAATAAATTTGGGTATGTAATTCTGACAGTGTTATATATTCTCCAACTTAAGTGTCCAAGTTTTGAGATGGAAATCCTTCAGAATGGGTAGAAAATAGATGAAAGAATTGTTTTTATTCATGCATTCTTCATATTGGCAGTATGTAATAAATTTGGGTATATATACTAGCAGGCTTTGCCTGCTTGCTATCGCTTCACAAAGTAGATATATTCACAACTTGAAATCTTTGAAACAAAAATTTTAAATGAAAATTTCATTCATAAATTGGTTTGTTACAGTTAAGGAAAGTTTTACAAATAGATGCCAATTGTTGAAAGCCAAGTAAAATGCAAATTTCAAACACTTTTCTGCTACTATATAAGGGGTTGGGATCAAGTAAATCAACCACTCTCTTGAGTAGTATACACATTCTGATACTTGCCAGGCACAGAGATCCATCACTGCACTGGTAGTATCACAGCTATGACTAGCTTGGACTCCCTCTGACCAGCTTGGACCAGCTAAGACTAGCTATGACTAAGACCAGCGGCCCAAATGAGGACACTCGGGTCCCCACATTAAAAACTGGCCTTGTGTCACAACCTGATTCAGTAGGGGGTCAAGTAAATACAAATGAATCACTCGAGTAGTTTGTAACACAATGATACTTACCGGGCACAGGGATTTGTCTCTGTGCTGGTAGCATTATAGCTATGACTAGCTTGGACCGGCTCTGACCAGCTTAGACAAACTATGACTAGCTACGACCAGTGGTCCGAGTGTCTTCACTTGGGTCCCCATCTTGTATCATAACCTGACTCAGTGGGACATCAAGTAAATACATGTTGCTCTCTCAAGTGGTTTGTAACACCCTATTTATCATCTCTCAGTTGCATCTCTGTCTTTGGGCAGAGTGCCAAAGTTTCAAAGGACAGAGTCACAACTGAGGAAAAATATACCGGCGAGGTGCCGGCGCTGGGGAACAGCTGCCCGAGGCCATGCCCTCACATTTCACTAGAGAGAGGGATCAGTGCATACACTGAGGCCAGTGCAACCAATGGTTGTGGGGGCTTAGAGAATTTTTGTTCCTTACCTGGGTGTATGTGCTTGGGCTACCTACATTAAACCGACCTTGTGTCACAACCTGACCTTGTAGTGACTTGAGTAAATACAAATTGCTCTCTTGAGTAGTTTGTAACACATTATTTATCATCTCTCAGTTGCATCTCTGTCTTTGTACAGAGTGTATTCACAGGCAACTCTGTCAAAGGACAGAGTCGCAAATGAGGAAAATCATACTCAGAGGTGCCCAGCCCTAGGGAACAGCTGCCTGAGACCGTGCCCTCTCATTGCACTGAGAGAGGGGTTGGTGCTTGCACTGAGGTTAGTGCAATTGGCAGTTGCAGGGGTTGCAGGCAATTTTTTTTCCTAGCACAGGTGTAAATGCTTGGGTCTCCACCTTAAAAACTGACCTTGTCACAAATCATCTTAGTGGTGAGACAGAGTAAATACCTAGTGTGTAAATTGCTCTCTTGAGTGGTTTGTAACACATTATTTATCATCTTTCAGTTGTGTCTCTGTCTTTTGGCAGAGTGCACTCAGGGGCAACTGAGGAAAATTATAATGAGTAGTGCCAGCCCTGGGGAACAGTTACCCAAGGCCATGCCCTTTCATTGCACTAGAGAGAGGGATTGGTGCTTGCACCAAGGCTAGCACAACTGACAGTTACGGTGACTCGAGCAATTTTTGTTCCTAGCCCGGGTGTACACACTTGGGCTCCCCACATTAAACTGACCATGTATCACAATGTGACTGTGGTGGTTTGAGTAAATACCAAATTATTATAAAGTAGTTTGTAACATGTTTATTTATCATTTTTAAGTTGTGTCTCTGTCTTTGGGTCTACTTCTCCCTAGCTATTGTGATGATGGCCAAACCAAATTAGCTTAAATGCCGCACAATAGGGCAGCTTTTAAGCTAGTTTATAATAAAAGGTGAACTGTAATTTTGAATATAAAAGGAAAATAAGAGTTACTTCCCTTGAACCATGAAAGCAATGATAATGGCTAGTATAATAAATTAATATATATTTTTAACCTTGCATAATCTGGCAACCCTGAATATTGGAACGAAAATTGGAACAATTTGTGCCTAGCTTTTCTTTTGTGCCTAGCTTTTGAATGAGCTATGAATCATTGAAATTGGACCAGTGGGAGTGGAAGAGTTGCTTGAACACACACATGCACAAACACACACCCAGATACATTGTACTTTATATATAAGATATATATATATATATATCAGTTTATCCTTCCTTTTGGAGATTTGGAAATGGCCACTCTAATATGTATTCATTTGACTGATGTCGGTTTCATTTGAGAACTGAATTTTTGTTCAAAACTTGAAGCATATTTTTCTCAAAAAATTCATTTGAGAACTAATTTATTTGAGAAAAGTGGTGTTCAAGAATCAAGATTCTACTGTAGTCATAAGTATGTGTACCAATATCAATTGTGGACCTTGGCAAAGGAAGAGAGTTATCCCCCTTTGACAGGGAAAATGGAGGAATATTTGTCTTCTTATATTGGCACTGCATAGTTGCATCATGTTCCTTCTCTGAACTGGATTTCACATCATGAAGACATAACTTTCTCTACCCTTACTCCTCCTTTAGAGAACAGTTGCTCCAACACTCATCCTAGTGTTATCCATCCTTTGAGGAATATTTCTATGCTTTGTCTTTTACATTTTGTTTCACAGTTATCATAATTGTAATAGTTATAAGAAGTTAATCTCCCCTTATTAGAACTCTTCACTGATGTCACTCCAGAAATAGAAATGAGTTTTCAGCCTTTTTTTCATCATGGACAACTGTCAGTTCAGACGTGTAAACACAGTTAATAAAAGCATGAAGTGGACACCATGTGTATTCTCTCAATTCCTGATTTCAGCCTTGTCCCAATATATTCCATGGTGTCAGAAGTGGAGAATCAGCATGGACCTTTTACAACCACCAACACAAATGTCCTGGACAGGCAACATCGAAAAAAATTTCAAGACCCTGTTCCAGAAATTCAAATTATACCTTGCAGCAGTGTTGAAGCTTGACAGTGTTAAATGTACACTCTTCTTACATATAGCCAGTGAAAAGGCAATTGAGGTATACAATGCATTGTTGTTCACAGATGCAGAAAAAGGTAGCTGCAGTGCTTTGATTTGCAAGGTTTCAAAGTTTGTGGGGGGTAAAAAAAAACTTAGCCCACAAATGATAGATTTTCAACAACAGAAACCAGAAAGAAGGAGAAACATTCCTGTCTTTCTTAATGGACATCACCTCACTAGCCAGAAAATGCAGTTTTGAACAACTAAAGGACCAAATGTATGGAGTGAAAGAACAAAGTCAAAATTGAGAACAAAACATGAATACAGTGATATGTCTCTGTAAAAATGATAAAATTACAAAAAACACACACAAGACAGAGAGGACATTGCTGTACATAATATAAGGTCTAGGCAGTGTTACCAGCAGAGAAAGAATTTATAAAAATGACCACAGAAAGGACTGAGAGAAAAAAAGAGCACATGGGACAAAATAAAAAAGAATGTGGAAGATGCGGCTATCACCACATGGACAGCACATGCCCTACTAAGGGACAGACATGCAGAAAATACCAAAATGTTAGACATTTTAAAAGAATGTGCTGAGGAAAGAAGAAAATTCACTACATCAAAAAGTAAATACTGGCACAGAGAAGCAATGAAGATGACTATTACACATCACTTTATTGTTGATAGGGTGAGGAAGCACATGTGATGAGCTCTAACATGGAGTGCTTGGTGAACTTGGCATTAGAAGGTTTGACAGTCCCACTGAAAATTGACACTGGTATTGATGTCAACATTCTACCGATATCATATTATAAAAAGATGAAAAGAAAATTGAAGATAAAGCTGACAAAAATATGGCTGACATCATACACTGGCAACAAAGTACAAATTATGGGAAAGGCAGACATTATCATCAAAAGAAAAGGTTTGTTACACAAACTATGCTTTATCATAACACCAAGAAACGTCCAACCAATACTAGAGAAAGACATGCGTGACAAGCTGAAACTAATTAGGTGGGTAAACACTATCCAAAACTTGGACAAAAACAACATATTATCTGCTTATCGAGAGTTGTTTACAGGAATAGGATGTCTGTCAGGACAAGTACACATAAAACTTGGACACGATGCAGAACCCGTTATTGAGGCATGCAGAAAAATTCTGTTAGCCATTTCGAAAAGTCAAAAGTAAACTTGACAGAATGGAGTAAGCAGGAGTTATAGAAAAAAGTAACTCAGCCAAAAGAATGGGTGAGTGTGATGCATATCATGCACAAGCCAAACAGAAAACTAAGGATCTGCAAGGACCCAAGAAACCTGAATAAAGCAATCCTTCATGAACATTTCAAACTATCAACATGTGAAGAGGTAATGGTGAAAATGTCAGGAGCAAAAATATTTTCCAAGCTGGACTGTTCAAAAGGATTCTGGCAGCTCCAATTGGATGAAGAAAGCTCCAAGTTATGCACCTTCACAACACCGGAAGCTAGATACAGCTACCAAGATTACTGTTTGGGATATTGTCAGCTCCTTAAATATACCATAGAATGATATGGAGTATGTTCAAGGGTATACAGAATGTAGAAACCTCCATGGACAATATAAGGATTTGCGGAAATCACATTTACATATGGTAAAGAAAGTGCTTGATATCTGCAAGACAAACAACATAACTCTCAACAAGGAAAAATGTCAAATTGCCATGACAGAATAACATTCCTGGGCAACCGACTCACAGACCTTGATTTGAAACCAGACCCAGCCAAGGCGAAGCTGATAGTTGAATTTACAACACCAAAGGAATAAGCAGAGAGCAAGATTTTTACGCATGGTTAAATAACTTGCCAGATACACAGAAAATCTTTCTCAATGGACATTTCGCATGAGGAGTCTACTAAAATCTAGCATTGTCTTCACATGGGGGCCAGAACATGAGAAAGAGTTTAATGAACTGAAAAGGATGCTATTATCACAACCTTTGATACAATTCTACAATCCACAATCTACTCACAAAAATATCCTGTGATGCAAGTAAAAATGGATTGGATGCCATACTGGAACACAGAAATCAGTAATTGCCTGTGGCATATGCATCCCATGCGATAACAGAGACACAAGGCAGATATGCCCTGACAGAAAGCAAAGCCCTTGTAATACAGTTTGCTTGCAAATGCTTTCATCAATACACATGCAGAAGACCAGTGCAACTTGAAACTGACCACAAACAACTTGTAGCCATATTTATAAAAGCACTGAATCAGTTATAATGGATCAGACTTAAAGTGCAAAATTATGACTTGCCTATCAGCTACATACCAGGAAAGTCCTTGTATGCAGCAGATGCATTGTCATGTGCAGTGATGACTGAAAAAACAGTAAATACTGACAAAAGAGAGCTTGACATTGAATCACAGGTAGCAGCCATGATAAAATATGCACCAATGATGACAAAAAAAAATGAAGGAAATAAAACAAAAAACATTATCAGGCTCAACAATGAAAATGCAAAAAAATTACATAAGGCATGGTTGGCCAGATACAATAAAATATTGCAAAACTGAAGCACAACCTTATTTTAACCACAGAACAAACCTGACACTGTTCCGTGGCATAATATTAAAACATTGTAATATTAATACATTGTAATTCCAGCACAATTACAGACTAATATCCTTGAAAAGATGCATGCCACCAAGGCCAAGAAAAATGTAAATGCTGGGCCAGAGAATCTGTTTTTTGATCTGGAATAAACAAAGATATTGAGGGGATTGCCCAAAATTATGACTTGTGCATTACTTACAAACTTATTACTTACTTGTAAACTTATTACTTACTTGTAAACTTATTACTTACTTGTAAACTTATTACTTACTTGTAAAAATATTCAATTTGTTTGCAAAAAAAGAAGAAAAGGAAAAAAAGAAAGCAGATAAAGTATAAATCAAAAATTTTTATATTCCTGAAATTCATGATGTGTTTTACAAAAATTATTTTTCTTTTTTTATTGTCCAGTGTTTTCTTATAAAGACAGTTTTCATTCTACAATGAATAGACTAGACACAGGAAGATTTCTTACTCACATTAACTCATTGTTTACATCCAGCTGCTACTCAGGCCATCATATGCTCTCTTAATCATGATACAATTTTCATGTAGCTGTAATAGTAGTCATAAAAAGTGCACAAATATTGAGCAGCCAAATGCTTGGCTCAATTCTAAAGTGTGTTACTTAAAGAGAATAAGATTTCTAATAACTTAATAAAAATACATGCTTAAAAGCCAAAAAGTTCTAAATGCTGTGTAATTTTTATCTTTTTCCATAAATTATAATTCTATTTTAATTTGGTATCCATTAAATAGGTGTACTATATATTAATAATTTTCAATAAAAAGATATTTTTATTTTGTTTGAAACTGATTAATTAACAGAATATTTTCTAATAATGTGTCTGCTATAATTTGAATCTGTTTAATTTGTTCATTTTACCAAATCTTTATATATGTTTTTAATTTTTTTTTTATTCACAATCAGTACAGTAGCATGTTGTAATAAAGTCAATGTTGTCCAGTTTTGGAATGTTTAGAGAGACAGCAAAGTACTGCTCTGGATGTGCAAATGTTAGCTATGCTGCTGGTTGTAGGTTCTAGTGTTTTTAAAAGAAAATCACAATCTCTAATTTTCAAAAGAAGGAAGATTCTAGGAACAAGCACATACCTAATAACGTCAACAAAAGCTTCTGACACAAGAGTCTTTGGTGGGTGTAAACTAATGCTTAAAGGTTATATGATCATTTCCAATTATAATTAAGACTTACCATAATTTCCAAGCTTCAAACCAGGACAGTTATCAATTTTTATTATAGTTTTATTCTTGTTATACTCTGCTGCATTTAGGTCTCTTTCTGATTCCCTCTACATATCAGACAGATATGAACATTAAGAAAGCAAAGCACAAAATTAAAAAGTCATTTTCTGCTCAGGGGCTCTGATCTCTGCTTAAAAGAAAGCCCTTTGTAATGACTGACACAGTTGCAGGCCAAAAGTCACCATCATCATGATGATGGCCTCTCTTATCACCACTGTGATCTCAGTCAAGCTTCATTAATTTCACCTGACTCTTCATATATGGAATGTAGCTGACAGGCTAGCTTTGACACTGTCAAACTCCTGTTGCCAACCACTCTGTCAATGTTAACATCATCCAGCTCCAGGTCTTCCTTGTCATCACCACCATGATACCCATCTCATTGATATCTCATTTGACCAGAATCCAATAGAAACATTCTGCTTGACCCACTCCAGACCTCCCTCATCATCACCACCACGACCAAGTTCATTGATCTCCAAATCAACCAAAATCCGCTTCATCAATGTTCACTATCTACACCTAATTCCTCATTGCCACCAACATAACCTCGGCAACCAATGCACCTCACCATGAATCAACCTATCACTGTGACCTCGATTGACCAACTTGCCAACTCATTTTACCAAGTAGTTTGGCTTCAACATCTTGGCATCGCATGACTGTCAGCCCATCAAATATGCCACAGATGTTGATTTCAACCATGAAGAAGAGCATATGTGAAATGTCACCAACAATTAATCTGCTCCAGAATTATCCTCTGACCCCAACTGTGACCTCGGCCAACCAACCCAAGAAATCAGTCAACTCCTGACCCTATAGACAACACCTTTACACCTAACTGCTTTCCTTATCAACAGCAACACATCAACAATTTTGTCAAATTTCAAACAACTATGTATATATTCTGAATTTTGAAAATGTTAATCTTTGTTTGTTCCTTTCCTTTGCAACGAAAAGCTTTTTATAACATTCTTCATGTACAATAAAGTATTTTCATAACCCAACATCTCTTAAGCTTCAGAACTGATACAAAAAATGAATACTGGTCACTTACATCACTGGAACATGCCCTTCAAACCAGGACAGTCTTGACCAAACCTGGACACATGGTAAGATTACTTATATATGCATGGTATTAGATTTTAAATACTTTTTATTACTTTGTAGCATACATACTTATGATCTCCTATGTTTCACATTATATAATTTTTCTCTGATTATCTTAATATGATAATAAATTGCCTTTACTTTGGCCTTCCAGTTTCTCAGTACAGAGTTGTTAACTTATCAGCATCCTATTCTACTTGTAAAATTTTTGTCACTAATTCAAGGTTTCTAAATGAATTGAAATAAAACTATAATAAAAATTATTGTAATTGTCAGTCATATTTAATATTAAAACTTTTCCTCATTCACAACTTTTTCTTCCTTCATTTTTGAAAAGATAGACAGTTGGTGGCTATAGTGTGTGTGTGTGTGTGTGTGTGTAATAATTTGCATAGTGCACACAGATATTAAAAGAATTAGTAGAATTTCTGGAGTGACACTTTGATCCTAAACAGAAATACCAATTCAAAAGTAAATAATATTGTCATTTTTACAGGTACTACATAAATTAATAATATCCAAATTTTCAGATGAAGTACTATGTACCTTATAGTATCAAATGCATTTAAACCAGGTGTACATAGGTAAGTTTCAGACTTTTTGATAAGCCATTAGCATTGACATAACTCAAATACTCACTCTTTTAGCTTTCTTTCTAGCATTTCTGGAGGTGTTTTAAAATATATGACTTAAAGTTTATTTTAGCTTTCAGCATATTGTTAATCAAAAATAAATTTCTAGTATCAGAATTATTTTCATCAAACTTTCCCAGAGGTATTTTACATATCCTAAACAAACAATTTGCTTAATGAACAAAATATTTATAATGGCAGCTTTTACTTGACCATTATATTATCCTTCAGGTGTTTAAGATATCAACATTAAAGAGTGTTTATTGAGTTGTTCTATGACAAGTGATTAGTAGTCAACTTCTGCTTGTCTCTTACTTTACTATACACTTTATTTCTCTTCTACTTAACATATGCAAATCATATTTACCAATCTACTACAAAGAAAAAACATCTTTAAATACCCACAACAAATCAAATAATCTAAAACATAAAACAATTAAAAATTTCAGTTTTATACTTCAAATTAGTAGTAAGAACTTGCCACTAAGATTAGCTCCAACAATTTTTTCACAAATAAAAAAAACTGAAATGATAGGAATAATAAGTGTTCAATATTTCAAACTATCGTCTTTTGTTGAAGCACATATCTATTTAAAATCCTTTAAAATGACAGCTGCATCTTTGACCTAATTCTCAATAGTTACCTTCTATTACAACAGCCAATATCTCTATAAAACAAGCTGTAAAGAATGTTTTCTTTTAACAAACTCAACATTTTGAGAGGAAACGAAAGATGCATCAATCTTTCTTAATTGTGTTGACTCTATGCTGTTATTTTGGAGGTATGTATACATTAATATCAAGCATTTTTGAATTTGACTTATCAGTCATTATATATGAAAATAACTGACAATCTGTGATATTCATGTATTATTTAATATATATATATGGTAAAATTAATTATTTAATATATATGGTAAACTAGTCAACAGAAAATATTTTTGTTTGTTTTCATGGCAACTATTCTGATGAGCTTTCTCTAGTGCCTTGACTACATGAATTTAAGCTTGCTACTAAATTGGAAACTAGGGATCACCATTTTATTGTTGAACTAGCTAGATGCAACTACCACTTCTATTCTAATAGTTTCTTTTCTCGCACTTCTCACCTGTGGCACTCCCTTCCAATTTTTTGCTTCCCTGCTACCAACAATCTTCAAAAATTTAAATGCAATGTCAATCACCATCTTCTGAATTCCTGAACCCTATTCCTTTATTGTCCTTTCCTCACTGCTCATTCTCTTTCACTCCCTGTGACCCCCTATGTCCTAGTAGCATTATCACCTTGCTTGGGGTGAACAATTAAAAAAACAATTTGAAGAATATTACATTTGGAGTAGAAACTGTTAAGAGATCTTCAGAGGTATACACTAATTTTGTGAGACTAATAATCACTCAAATCTCTTAATGGTATTACTGTTATATTTGGGCTTGTCTCTTTCTGGTGGCACTATCAGACATAGTGCTACCTAATTTTATATAGTACTCATTGTAGCATGAATATATGTAGCTGGACATTGACTCACTGTTAGGTGAACCTAGAATAATTCTTATTGATACTGGGATCAATCTCTCAAGAAGTAATTTTTCATTGCACCTAAAGGCAAAGCTTAGGGGTAATTATCACTGGACTACTATAAATAGTTGACAAGATTTTAGGATAAAAAAACCACTGTTTGATTGCAGGAAACTACTTAATCTAACAGGTGGTAATTATTTGGAAATGGTCATTCTTATGAACAAAATGTAGGTGTTATTTGTCCTCTGAGCAAAGTACAATAAGATCACATCTTAATAAACATAGTATTTCTATCAATGTAAGGTCATTAATGGTTGATAATACTTGCATCTTATACAACATTAACTATAAATAGAAACTTTAAATTCTCAAAACTTTTATAAAAAAAAGACATATTAATTAATGTATAATTATATGGAGTTTTGAATATTTCAAATAGTTAATTAAAAAGTAATATTTTTTTTTAATTCATTTTACAGGGCTAAAAATACCAACATTGTAATAAATGGTTTTTCTTAATTTCTCCAATGATGTCTTCTGATGAAAAATCTTTAAACATAAAATAATGTTTTCTAACAGAAATGCTAATATGTTGAGAGTTTGAGATCATCTCATCTTCTCTTGATAAGTAATGACCAGAGAATAGTTGAAAACACTGGATCCAATGATAAGAATTATGGACAATTTGTTTCTTTGCACAAAAACAAGAGAAACTGCATAAAAAAAATAAACAAAACATTTCTTGTCTGTTATACTCAGCAATACATGTATAAATGCAAAAAATGCTATCCAAATCTCCCCTCTCTCTATATATATATATAGAGAGAGAGATAGAGATTTGGATAGCATAAAATAAATTGTTAAAGTAAATAAAAATAATTGATTTAAAAAACACAAGTTTCTTGAGGATGTTGCAGTACCACAAAACCTCTGTGATAATTTAAGTCCTACTTATTTTGTATACAAACAATGTGGAAAAATAACATCTTAAGTTAGAAGAAAGGTAAAACTTAAGTGATAGGTCACTTGGGATGTGAAGTGGAAGATTTATCTAAGGTTAGATGAAAGTTAACAGCTGAATTGTGATATGTTGTTAAGTGACAATAGTAGTATACAATAAAGATGTTTAAAGCAAGCAGAAAAATTTTGGTAAAACTAGATTGAGTGAAAATGGAGAAATCCTATAATAAATCAGGCTAATATTTCTACACAGTGAATAAAAAAGTTAAAGAATTTCCTTATTGCAATACATTTATAGATTTTAGTAGAGACTCTGGTAGATTTTAGTAGATGTAAATGAAAGCATAAAGTATTTTGAATAATTTGTAATATTAAACTGTAATAGTGTCTTATTTAAGAGTAAGTCTTCTATCTCTCCTCTTTTCACTCAATTTGAGACATTAATCTTCTACTGATAAAGCAGACTGTTTTCTATTCTTGACTCATCTGGAGTACCTTTGCCTGACTTTCCATTTAGAACTTAGTCGTTCATATAACTCCGTTCATGGTCTCTGCTATCATTTCTAAACTGGATCCTCACAAATCATGTAGACTTGATAGTGTTGCAGAAACGAAGAATGGATAACCTGGTAAGGCAGAACCTATCACTGTTGTTGTTTCTGCTGAAGAGGTTAATTTCTTCTTCACCTCTGGAAATGTAAATTCTAGGAAAAGGAATACATCATATTTTGGTTAAATAAATGTATAATTTATTTACATATATACAAATCCAGTATACTACTCATTGCTGTTGTAAAAGGCAACAGAAGGAAGAAGAAAAGAGAAAGAATGTTGGTCATGGCTGTTGGCTGATGTTTTGTGAAGACGGCGGCAGCTATAGGATGAAAGTTGAAAAGTATCGTGTTCAGTCTGTCTGTGGCGTTCTTGACCAACCTCTGCATGTCGAAATCTCAGTCTGGTCTTTCTCACTGTGTCTTCTGCAGCATTGAATCAAGAAATTTATATCCGTTGTATAGGTTCCAAATCATAGTCTATGTTTTTTAACGGGAGTTATTTCCACTGGCCAATATATAAAGTTCATTTTTTTTATTTAATACCGAAAACATGCATCGAGCCATGATGTGCAGAGATGTGTTTTTGCATGCTACCTTGGGTCATTGAGCAGTCAACATACAGTTTAGTGTAAGAGACACAACAATAATATCTTTGCAATAGTACTTAAAAAATATGCTCTTGAAATGTCTCCTGTTCTTTCTAAACATTATAATAAATACCTTGTGGCTTCTTGCTTTCCTGCTTGTTGGAAATCATCTTCTATAGTTCCAGTCTTTCTTGAATATCCACTCTAGATCTTTTTGCATAAATATAAGTGTTCCCTAGGGTTATGTCCTTGGACCTATGTTGTTTCTAATTTACATAAATGACTTTAATGATGTCATCAGTATCCATGCTGATGAAACAACTGTCTTAATAGTAAGTCAGATTAGTTCAATATGGTCAAATTGGCAGCTGATGACCTACAATATGTTGTTAAATGGGGCAAGGAGTGACTAGTTAATTTTAACACCTTAAAAGTGAACCTACTCTCTTTTAATTGTCTGAGAGAACCCTTTTAACTTCCATCAGCATGTCTGATGCTGATCTTCAGGAGAGTGACTCATTGCGGCTTCTCTTACAAATGTTTTCTGCTGACATGAAGTGGAAAGATTATATTGAATCAATTGCTAAGTTTGCAGCTAAGAAAGTTCATTCTCTGTGTTGTGCTAGACAATTTTTTTTTGCCAGAATCTATTTTACATATCTGTAAGTCTATCACTCGTCCTTGCTTTGAATATTGCTGCCATGTCTGGTTCTAGTGCTTCTAGTATATATTTAAAGATTCTTGATAAAATCCAAAGAAGAATCTGTGATGTTATTGGTCCTGACCTGGCATATTGGCTTCAATTCCTTTCTCACCTACATAAAATAGATTCTCTGTGCCTTTTCTATAAATACTTTAATGGTAATTGTTCTAATGAATTTTTTGCTATGGTACCTAGACTTTATGAATTTAAGTGCAATAATAGATTGGTGGCAAGGTCACATCTTTTTACAGTTGAATTGGTTAGATGTAACCATAAGTTCTATGCTAACAGTTTCTTCTGTCACACTTCTTGCTTGTGGAACTCTTTTCCAGCTTCTTGCTTCCCAGTCAACTTTGATCTTCAAAAATTTAAATACAATGTAACTCGTTATCTTCTGTCTCTTTAATTCTTGTTCTTTTACTGTCCTCTCTTCTTAACAGTAGTTTTTCTAATATTCTCATATACCCGGTAACCTCTTGTATTCTCATGGCTTGCTTGGGGTGAAATAATTAAAAAAAAGAAAGAAAGGGAAATTAATTTAAATCCATTATTTGTCAATAAACTATAATTCCAATTGCACAAATATGATTTGTCTCAGAGCTGCTACAATTGAAATTTAGATTATTGTATTTCACCTTTATTTCTGGCCACATTACTTTTATATTTCAATTTATCTTATTGTATTTCATTCAATGTATTCTGATTAAATTCTTTATAAAAGAGCAGCACAATTAATTTTTAATAATACCATTAAAAGATAAATATATTATCACTTTGTTAATTAAATTGATTACTTCAAAATGACTGAGAGAAATTAATTCAATATTTACAGATAAAAATGAATTAAAATTAAAAGCAAAACCAAATAGGTATATATATTTTTTATCATTATTATTATTAATTGCAAACCTGATAATTATTGATCTAAAAACAATAAAAAAAACATTGTTTGTTATTTTGTAATTTCTATGAAATGGATATTTTATTTGATTGTACATAAAGACTTTTAATTAGCTTTTATTGTTTCTAGCATTTGAATCCTTGTGAAGATTAACCTTGAGCTTTCATTTGTAGAATTTAGTCTGTGTTGATTAAACTGACAAATCTGTTCTCATCAGCAATTAAAGAATCCTATTTTTCAATGTATTGAACATTTCTTTTGTGTTATCAGCCAATGCTGTTTGAAAGACTGAAAACGAAGAAGCAAAATAAAGCCAGTGATAATGACAATAACTTAAGTCTGATACAAAAGGAATTACTAATGATACACTTTCTTTGAAATTCTCCAGACAATAGACACTCTTTGTAGTTAAAGTACACATCTGTCCTACGGAATGCATAAAAAGGTTTTGGCCATTGTCAGCTACTAGAACAGATTTGATAATCTCATGCCTTGTTAGAAGTAGCATAAGTGAATTTTTTCTAATTGTTTATATGAATCTGTATGTATATGAAGAGCTGCTGAACAGTTCAGAACTTGAGCTACTTTCCAAAATCTGTATTTCAATAACTAAATAACACAATGCTGATTTTGAGAAGTGGGTTGGATGGGTCAACACCTTCTTCTATATATGTGTGTGTGTGTGTGTATATATATAGGAGGCATGGTGGAGTAATGGATAGTAGCTTGAATTGAGGAATCGCAGAGCTGAGTTCAAATTCCATTCAAATCCATTACATTCACTTACGTGCTAATACCCTTGGGAAAGATGTGAATCCTCCTCTTCTCCCTCCAGCTATGGGTAAATAGCAGAACAGACTGGGTTCTATAGCCTTGGATGGCAACTGGTCTAGGAGAAGGACAACTCTGAATTCAAAACCTGCGGAGGGTCGTTTGGGAACCTTGTTGCACTTAGTGCACCAGGTCTCTGTATTCAGCCCTTCAAAAAGTGTGGCTGGTCCTGCACAAAACCTTCACCTCTATAATCAAATCTCATGTGCTGTTGTCGGGCTGTCAGTTTCCTGGGAACTGATCTGCTTAACCCTCATACGTCGAACTCGACAGGAGAGTCAACTATATATATATATATATATATATATATATATATATATATATATATATAAAATATCTATACATAGATTTATGTGGAAGCATATTATGCACATTAATGTATATGTATCCATACATTGTCTCTCTCATTATTGGTCCCTTCATGTTTAATATATATATATAAAATAAATGCTTATTGAAATGTAAAGGTTTATTTGATGAATAATGGCAGTTAGGATGAAAAGTGGTTCATTCTTTGCATATGTAAAGAGTAGTCATTTGTATAAAATGTCCTGAATTTTGAAATCTCAAATTAATAGATCTAATTGAAATATCAACACTGGGTGGTGATTGTAGCTGATGTAGTGGTGGGCTCATGGCGAGTTTCAGATAGTGTTAACATAGTAGCTCAGATACACATTGATTTTTTGAAGACACATGTGAAGCCAACATGATTCCACATGTGTTTTCAAAAAGGAGAATCAAAACACTTTAAGAAAGTTGATTTTCCTTCATGACAATATTCCATTGCATTCAGTCAAGAAAACTAAAGAATATTAGAATAATATAAGTATCAAAAACAATAATTTAATGAAATAGCTGTCTTGTTTGCCCAAATTTAATCCAAAATTAATAGAGTATTCTGAAGAAGAAGGTTTACATTGGTCAATGAAAATTTACTCTTAAAGATGGGCTTCAAAATGCTATTTGTGATGAAGTATAATTTGTTTTATATAAAAGGAAATACAGTAACTTGCAAAATCAATGGATTTATGATTTCTAAAACCAGTTTCCCAATATAGAGCATATATTTCATATTATTAATTTTACATTAAAAATATTTGTTTTTGTTACTTTTGTGCAATTATAATTTTTAATTTCAACAAAACATTCTTTGTTGTTTCAGTAATTTGAAACTTCAAAAGTTCAGTAAAATGTTCTTATATCATATAATGTGTACATATTAAGTAGTAGCAGTAGTAACTTTCTGTAGTAGTACTGGAGAATGACAAAAGAGGATAACTGAGGACCTAAAGAGAAGAGATATTGAAAAAAAGCAAAAGAAACAGCAATAGGAACTTATCAAAGTACCCTTTTCTTATAGCTTTTATTTTGACAAATTTCCTAAAATTTTGACCAACAAAGGTTATTCTTCTAAGCAAAACAACCAAATATTGTAAGAAAATTTTAACATTTTACCAATTTAAAAGTTTGGTAAAAAATTGGTAAAAATGTTAAAATGTTTCTTATAAATTTTTAAAGAATTAAAAATAAATAAAAGAAGCAAATAATTAAAATTTACTTTAAAAATTAAAAAAGAAATATACAAATTGTTCAGTGATTACAATATCCAGTTCAATAATTAAATAAGATTTAATGTCAGTCAGTTATCATGAACATAAAATATAAAATGGCCGCTTATATTTAATAATATATTATGAATTAGTAGTTAGATATAAATAACCAAATTGGTGTGTAAAAGATTTCAGTATCTTTATTTGTTTTTACTAAACTAAAAATAAAATTTAAAAATACACTTACAATATTAAGTAACAACTTATCTATTCATAAATTTGCATATACTTCATTAGTAAAATACATAATTGTCTTTAATTATGAAGAACTAGAGAAAATATATTTATTAAAGCTAAATTCACTAGTATGAAGGGTGTCATTTTTTAAATCTAGTGAACACAGAAATAATTCTTGAGAATACAAGTAGTTTATGGTCCACTCTATCATAGATTTTTATTCAGTGGGTGCCAACACTGTGTAACTTGATGCAAGATGGTCAAATTATTATTATTATTATTTTTAATTTTTTGTTATTATTATTTACTTCCAGAATCAACAAGGGCGTAATTTGATAATAATTTAAGACAATCCATTTTTCTTTTAATTAAGAGAATTATCTTTTTTTAATGAATATTTCTGTACTTATTCATTAATTAATTTTATAATAAATAGGTTCCTTTTATTAAAAACATCTAAGGAGTTGTTTTTTTTTGGGGGGGGACCAGATAAATGCCCACCAGAAAGTTGAAAAACAGACAAAAGCCCACCACAAGCAAGATACATTCATTAAAATAAATAGAAAAATTAAAATTATATTTTTATGTTTGAAGTTTTAATATTACTTACAATTTTAGTAATCATTTTAATAAGATTATCTAATAATAATATTTTTATAATTAAATGTAAATGTATATAATTATACCATATAAATTAATAATAAAAGATAACCTCATAAAAATATACTGCATTTTTAAGAATAAATATTACCTCATCAATACATATACTATTTATGAATAATAACATTCTTTAATCCTAAATAAGAAAAAACAATAAAATTGTACATTATTCGGACTATTCATCTTTGTTGCCATATTTATTACATTTTGGCCGTTGTACACTGCGTTCTTCAGGTGGTTGGAATGTCGAACAGAACCCTTTTATTTTGCTCACCAGGGTAGACTGTTCTAGTTCCATGTGCCATGTTTAATGGATGTTATCAGTTGTCTTCTGTTAATTTCTCTCTGAAAGTTCTCCACTGCCTTAACCAGGTATTGAACTCACACTCTTTGGGTCCTGTCACTGGATCTAACTAACGCCTTTATCCACTGTGCCATGTGTCCTTGAATGAAAAAACATGGCATGTGAAACTAGAACAGTCTACCCCAGTTAGGGAAATAAAGGGTTCAGTTTGATATTCCAACCACCTGAAGAAGGCTGGGGTGTACAACGGCCGAAACGTTGTAATAAATATGGTGATAAAGATGAGGACAATAGTCCGAATAATGTAAATAATGTACATAATACCTCCTTCTCAGAAATATAGACAGATACAATAAAACTGGTATTATCTTTAAGAAAATATCTGCTTTAATAAAATAAATTATTTATTAAAGAAAAAATGATTTAAAAATTGTTTCTTGAGGTTGTTGCCGAACTATGGCTTCTGTGATAATTCCACAGAAAATAGATTTAAAAGAACACAAGGTATGGAAATAACATTCAATAACAGTGATTTTTATATAACAACAATTTACAACTGATATTTGATGAGTGATTAAAGTTCCTCATGTTCAAAAATGTCTGTATGAGTGTTAGTAAGAAATATCAAATAAATTTATGTGTTCTGTTTTTTGTATTGAATGTTTATCTGAAAGAAAAGTAGTGTGTAATATTTCTGTAGTTGTGTGTATGAGAGAAAAAAATGTTCCGAGCAGTTGAGAAAAACAAAGTCCTACATGTTGGGTACTTGAAAATGTATTAAAGAAATGTCCAACATGGCTTCCAGTAGTTGTGGTTGAAAAAAGGACCCTGAAGCTAATTCTGATTTCCTTTATATACACTTTGTTGAAACAAGTGCTGGATCTTACGACTTATCCAATCTTTTAGGTAGGCAATTCTTTGATTGGCTGAAATATGTGATCTGAATTTCTTATTTTTCTAAGTTGAAAGAAATGGAAGTTCTGTGTCAAGTCTACCTGCATAGGAATGTGTATTTGTTATTTGCATTTTTTACTCTGAAGCGTTAAGAAAATAACAGTGTCTTTTCTGTAATTATATCTCTTGTTTCAACTCACACAATATAAAATCACAGTTCAAATGAATAAAACACTTAAGACAAAAAGATATAGGTGTGTGTGTGTGTGTGTGTGTGTGTGTGATTGAAAGGAAAATTCATGTTGTATTCATGTTGGGAAATTTCTCTACTGCAAATGAAGTGACACAATGTTCTATTAACAGGTATACATCTGTAGGTGTCTGCACACAGAGACATTTATAACAGACACCCAGATATTGTAATAAACAAGTGATTAAAATTTGTACTTTATTTTTGGACCAACCAGTACAAGAGCTCTAGTATTGATTTTTAGCACACAGTTAGTCAAAGAAATATCTTTCTGCAAGAATATTCACAATCCATGTCCTTATAGTTTCTGAGATCTTGCAAAAAAAAGGACAAATTTTGTGACTTTTTGTAAGTAAATTTTTTCAGGAGGCAGAAGTACCAAACAATTGTTGTTCTGATGATATGTTGGCCTTGTCTGAATGTACTTCTTTTTTATATATATGTAATTTTATTTGGAGGTTAAAAAGACACTATCAACCCTACAATGGAAATATATAAATTACAAACAAATCATACAAGATACAACACAATAAGCATAAAGAAAAATGATGAAAGGCTTTTGTATACATTTCATAAAAAATTGTATATTTTAAAGAACATATATGTATACAGAGATATAAAGTTTGTGCTTATTTGGTGGTAGCCAAATTGCCTATCAGAGAGTTGTCTGTAGACATCTCCTTTGTTTGGCAATTGAAGATGAAGTGAGAGAAACTTTTATTTTTGTTTCAATTGGCAATAAAATGTTTATTCTGGTGCATCATGGGAGGATCTTATATTTATTTAACTATTTTTTTATAATCTACTCTTTTCTTTCTTTATTGATAATTATCATTCTTAACTATATTCTAAAGTAATTTTATTAAATTTTAATTATTCTTTTATTATTAATTATTTTAGTTTCATACTCATACATAGTCTAGTACTAAAGGTTAGAGGTTATTTAGTGATTCATTTGTTGCTATCACTACACAACCTTTCCTTTTATCACAGTTTTGATTTTTACTGTGTCTTCATTTAATCTATCAGGATTTTTTTTTTCCTAGTCTGTCATAATTTACAAGCTTAAAACCTTGTTTAAGTTTTTGTATAATAAAGTATTTTTATAACTCAACATATAAGCTTTATGGCTGTAACACACACACACACACATGGGCAGTGACCTCATAAGGTTTAAACAGGAGGAACCAGGGTTGGGGAAGAAATGCTTCCTAAGGATTTTGGTGAGTTCTTGTTGGTGTTCAAAAAGTTGTTTGATGTAAGGTGGAAACTTGTAAAGGAACATGCTGAAATTATGTGTTCAAGTGTTTTCAACTTTCATTGTTGGTTCTTTTCAAGGAAAGACATTAGAAAGTTGAAGTGTAGTATTTATGTTGTTAATGGCCTATAGTTTGAAATGAATGTAGATTCACATGTAAAAATGAACCTTTCAGTTCAAAGTCATTTAATATGTGTGTGACTGGACTGAAGTACATTTTATTAATAATAGGTTGATGTTATTTGATGTAATAAGAGTTCATGTTTTTTATTCAATTTTTATAGACAGATTGTCAGATTATTGTTTTATTATTGAACAAAATGTAATGAAAATAAGAAGCAAGGATATGGATTTATGCCCCTTTGCTCAAGGAAGAGAAAAGTCAAACTTTTTATGAGGTACGTTGTAGTATCGCCAATATAGATATTGTTTTTTTATTTTTTATTATCAACAGAAACAAAGGACAAAAGAATTGGTGGTTTTTGCATGCTGAAGTAATACACTTCTGATGTTTATTCTGAATAGGGACATCAAAGAATGAGATTTTTTTTTTTTTAATTTTTTATGGATGATTAAGTTGTATATAAGAAAGGTTTGCCGTTTGCTTTAGTCCTTTGGTAAATTCCCTTACAAGTTTCCCCTTGACATTGGATGACTTATTTACATCAGGAGAAACTCACCAAAAGACTCAGCAAAAATTTCTTGTCCATTCTATTTAATAGATCATCTTTAAACATGATTGCTGCCTAAATATACTAGGTTTATATATATATATATATATATATATATATATATATATATATATTTGGATATTTGTTAATACATATACAATATATAATAAATTCAATTTATCTTACCCCTGGTGTGTGGATTTGCCTCTATGAAACTATGAGTCATTGAACTTTTATTTATTTATTCACTATATATAACCCTTTTGCTACCACATTGGTCTTCAGGTTCCTTTAGACCACTGTGGTTACCATCTAGCTCACTCCTCACTTGTTAATGAACTGCTGGTTTGTTGCTGGTATGGTGATGATGAGCTCCTTGATTTAACCAGTGTTCATCTTCATTTCTTTGTCACATTGTGTTTTTGATCTCAGAGGGTGTGAAGATTGCTGATGGATTAATTTGAAGTGAAAAACAGGTTGATAGCTAGCAGCTATACAAAAAAGAATTCTTTGGAAAATAAATTAGGTTAAAACGTAAAAATGCTTTTAGTTTTTATATGATTTGTTGTATACAGATTTTTTAACACTTCCTTCACCTGTTATAATCAAATGACACTAGGATCCCCTTTGGAGTTTACAGCATATGTTAGATGTAACTTGAATTTCTAAATTCTGGTCTTCAGAGTTGGCACAAAGTCTTGCTCAGGAGTCCTTGGCAAATGATGTGGATTCCAGTAACAATAATGTGGGGACTCTCTAAGTTGTTCAAACTTCTAGCTTATAGAGAGTCTGGCATTTAGCTGGTGTGGGGTTGACCAGAGTTCGGTTATATCAACCTTTTTCTAAAATCTCATATTTTCAAAATATGTTTACTTGAGTAATTTTCTAAATTTACATTGTTTACATTTGGATGCACATCGTGCAGATATGAATGTATGAGAGAAAATCATGGAGAATTGTAGTTTAAAAACAGTAAAATCAACCTTGCTAACTGAAACGCTCCTCTGTGGCTCAATTGGTAAAAGCACGTCAGATTATATGACGGTTCCGTATAGGATACAGGTTCGATTCCTGTTGGAGGATGCATATTTTCTATGAAAATTTCTCGGACATTCAGGCTGGTGAATGTTGTTAATACTGTTTATTATAAACAGAGCATTTACTTAAATATTTGTATCTATAAAAAGAACATATAAACATTAAAAAAAAATGTCTTAAAATAATTGTCGGACTTTGTTCATTTCACAATGTGTGATGTCATATATATATATATATATATATATATATATATGTGTGTGTGTGTGTGGAAAGATTTATTCAATTAAAAACTTTGCTTTACAAATATGCTTTTCTAACCTTAAATGAATTCTCTTCTACTCCTATTTATAGTATATTGAAAATTATTTGAATAAATATAAAAGTATTAACAAAATCAGTCATATTTCTTATTTGTTAATATTAATTACCAGAGTATACTTTTGGAAGTATTTAACAATAATTTTAGAAATAAAAAGATTCATGAAAATTTGAAGTGAGCAATATTTACAATATAATGATTTTTGTAGGGTTTCTCTTTTAATACAGCCATTTTCTTTTTATTCAGTGTCCTCATGCCTGAAAGTAGAAACGATTGACAAGGCTCTGTTTCGAGCACAAGAATATCTTAAGACAGTTAAAGAACACCCAGAGAAGGACAATGGCAATGTGATTCTTTACAGTCCCCTGGTTGTGGATTTTGGTAATATGCAAGTAGAAGACTTCTTAATGCTTAAATCATATGAAAAGGTCAGTAGATTGTCATATATACCTTCAGAAATAAATATATATGCACATGCATGTGAATATAAATGAGTTTTTTATGTTTGGGCTTCGGTAGATATATGTATTAATGTTATGGTGAAACACACCTATTCTATTGTTAATAGACTCTCCCACCTAATATAAGTAGGTGTAGTAATAGAAACAAGAGGCAGTCAGTCCATGTTGGATGACAGTTAGTCGAATACGAAAGTAGTCAGTGACCACAACAAGTTTACTCTGTCATATCAAGTTCCTAACATTTTGTATGTTGAACCTATTTTAGGACTGACTTAGTACAAATACAAGCCTCCACTGTGAAATAACTCCACAACAATTAAATATCTAGTTATTTTTTCAGATTCTCACAAGAATATCACAAGTTTCTGTTTATGAGTCTATCTGTAAAAAAAATTTCAAAAGATACTGAGTCATTTTTTACACTTTGGAAGATATAAAAATTATAATTCATTTTTTTTTTTACATTTAAAATCTTAAAACTTTACAAAAAAAAAAGAAAAAAAAGAATGTATATTACACTTTATTTTTAGATTATAGATGTGGGTATTTCTCTTTTCATTATAGTTGTTTATAACAGTTTTTGGTGTAAATGGTATGTTAAAAGTGGACATGAAAATATTAAAATAGATAACAATCTTGTATGATGAGTTAAAAAATAGCAATCCTGGCTAATGTTTGCGCAATAACCAAATTATGATTTAGATTTTGTTTAAAGAATATATAATCTTATTCATTCAATTTTTGACTATTAAAAATATTTTTTGCAAATATCTTCATTTTCTTTTTGTGCATGTTGGATTTATGCATTTTTTTAATTTAATTTATTTTTTCAGTGCAGAAATAAGTTATACGTCTTAATGTATTTTTCTTATTTTAATATATATATATATTTTTTTTTTTTTCCATTTTCTATCTCCTCCTTTTTCTTTTTAAGGTTATGATTGCTTCTGTTCATTCTGTTCTGAATGAATCTAGCAATAATAATTATTATCAATTCATAGCTGCATTGAATAATGTTGTTCTACTGAAGAAACCAAAAAATAATGGATTGTTTAATGAGAAAGATTTTTGGCCATCAGTGAAATTTTGGAGAACTAAGAAGGAAGAAGTGAAATCCCATAAGGTTAAGTTTTTATGCTATATTTTTTTAATGACCTTATATTGTAAATATTACTTATTTAAAACGTTGACAGGAATGAAATTATTATAATAAAAGATATTTCAAAATGATAAGCAAAAGAGAACTATCAGAAAAAGAGAATCGCCATTTGATTTAATTTTAAAATCTTTAAAAAATTCTATATTGTAAACATACTGTATTTTAACACTCTTTTCAACATTATTAATCTTTTAAAAGACATTGAGGAAGAACATGAAAACAGCAAAAGTTTTCAAAAGAGCCAAAAATTTATTAAAAAATGTCTTATGTTTGTATTGTTTTGCTTAAGATCAGACTTGTTTTTTTGTAATTGTTTTTTTTGTGTAGGGAAATGTGTTGATCTTATTCAGATGGGATTTGTCCTGTAGAATTTAATTCATAAATGTAACTCTGAAATGCTTGGTCAATTAAATCCATAATCTATAGA
The DNA here is from genome assembly GCA_903632075.3 of Acanthosepion pharaonis. Taxonomy (NCBI): domain Eukaryota; kingdom Metazoa; phylum Mollusca; class Cephalopoda; order Sepiida; family Sepiidae; genus Acanthosepion; species Acanthosepion pharaonis. Next base: position 1,179,218 of record CAHIKZ030002423.1, on the reverse strand, counting down.
GATTTTTCTTTTATCCAGACTGCTCTCATTTTATACAAATTCATGAAAATGAAAAATATGCGGCATTATTTCAAAGTCTGTTTCAATTTAAATAAACACATGCACATATATTTTTTATAATCTTAAAAATAATTAATTCAATAAAATTTTTTACATGAATGCATGTGATGTTAAATGTTATTATCTGTAATGAAACAGAAAGCACAGACTAGTGAGGATTTGGATTAATTAATAACATGCAACTTAATCTTTCATATTTAGCATTACATTTTATTCAACTCCTGATTTTGTCATTGTGTGTGTGTGTGTGTGTGTGTGTGTGTGTGGCCCTGGGGCCCTGCAAACTCACCACAACTCAGCTCAACCCTGAACCTGGCTTCCTTGACCATCTGGTGTGATAAGCATAAATTCTATTCGGGCATGATCTGGTGTGAAACCTATACTACATATATTTTAACAGGAAGATTTATATAACTATTTCTTCATACTATAGAAGTATTTCTTTGATATGATTTTTATTAAAACATTATTGAAAAATCGTTTTTATCATTCTTTTTAAGAAAAAATAAGTTAAATATATTACGAAATAGAAGGAAAAGTAATCAGAGAAATAATAAGAATATTAAAAGAAAACTTTGTTTATTTCACTATGAAGATATTTACCTGATGAAATTTCCAAAATCATACAAGAAATGTTGTTTTTATTATTCATTAGAGAATATCTGTTTTCTTGATTTGAAAATGAAAGTTTAAAAAGATGTTTTCCTCCAGATTTAAGTTTCTCACAAAAAGTAGAAACAGCATTTTTGAGAGTAGAGGAAATAAATATTGTGCATAACTTCTCTTCATTGTTTTGATTACTTTATTTCTCACACATGCATGCACGCACGCGTGCACACACACACACACACACACACACACACACACACACGTGTGTGTGTAAAATTAGCTTAATGATTGCATTAGTGTGAAACTCAAGTAGTGGTCTGTCTGAGCTTTGTCTCTTTTTGAGTTATGTTGCTGGATATACATATATATATATATATATATATATATATATTATAAATTAATTGATTTAAAATATGTTTTTTTTTTGCTACACAGTTCTAACCGTGTTTCAAAAATGGAAGCTAAATGCCCCGAATTTAATTTTGTAATTAAATTAAAGACATTAGTTCCATTTCATCAAATGGAACTAATGTCTTTAATTTAATTACAAAATTAATTTGGGGCTTTAGCTTCCATTTTTTGAAACATGGTTAGAACTGTAAAAAAAAAACATATTTAAATCAATTAATTTATAATATTAATGCTCTGTAAATTTACATTGAGCACTATTTTGTAAAATAAAATATCTATAAGAACACCGATTATATATCTTACTGTTCTTTCTTTTTATATATATATATATATATATATATATATATATATATATATATATATATATATATAAATAAAAAGGTATATATAGACACCAAAATATTAATTTCTGGAGTAGACATTTTAAGATGTATTTAAATTCTGAAAGACTAAAAAATAACTTTTAAATCTAAAAGTAACATCATGTCCAGATGACATCATCACAAAGATGCAAACGATTATTAAACAGATTTTGAATCTCATTTAATTTCTTTTATTCTTGATAAGAACTGCAGCCTGTTGAAAGCTCAGAATGTTTACAAGAACTAACATAGACAGTTCTTATTTTCCTTAAATCCAAAAATATCTCTTAATCTGTCAATGAGAAAAATATATTCAAAATATAATTGACATTTTTCAGTGTACTTAATATTTATTTATTAAAACCTGAAAAATATTTAATGCTGTCAGTTTTTTAATGATATTTCAGTGATACATTTTAAAACAAATACCACTACTTTATAACTAGTATGAAGTCATCATAATGAAATTCTTTCCAATTAAATTTGAAAAACTGATATAAAGATTTTCCTTGGGTGCAGTTAAATTCCACATGATGAAAGACATAGACAGATACACTTGAAGAAGAGAAGCAACTCACTTAAAATTAAATTGGAAAGTTTAAAGTACAAAGGGTTGTATGCACAAATAGGTAAGAGGCTTGAAAATATAATTTATATTTGCGGACTTAAATGCTAGAAGATTGTCCAAAGAAGAAGTAGGATTTGTGGCTTTGTGGTTTCTGGACCCCATTAACATTGGAAAGGACAGCTTCAATAAATGTGTGGTCATTACGACTGTTACTTTGCAAAGAGGAAGATTTCAGGATTGAATTTACTGCGTGGCTCCATGAAGGAGTTCTGATTGGACATTAATTAGCCAATCAGAGTCTCATATTAGTAATAGTTTCAAGCTCAAGATTGATCTTTGAATGGTAAAGGGTTAACCACTTTTCAAGAGCAGTGGCCAAGTTAACTTTGTTAGCTCTGATTGATTTGTAGTGTCATCTGTATAGATGCCTATTTGGGAACTGAAGACATCATGAAGATCATTGATGAAGATCATTGATGAAGATTAGAAACAGTGTAGAATCCAGGATAAAGCCCTGAGGGACACTTGGGTTCGTGTGAAAGAATCTGGAAACAAGCCTATTCAGAATGACCTTCATTTCATGATTTTATAGGAATGATTGGATTAAATCAAACAATCGTCCTGTAATACTGTAGCCCTGAAACTTATGTAGAAGACAAGAATACCAAACCCTGTCAAATGCTTTTCAGATAACTAGATCCACAACTTGAGCTTCACTGTTATTATCAAGAGCTTGATATATGTATTCAGTGAAGGCTGTAAGCACATCAGTAGTTGACTAGGCAAAACGGAATCTATATTGTTTGTCAGAGAGTAGGTTTTGAGAGGTAAGACACTTAACCACTTCAGCATTGATTAAAGCCTCGAATATTTTGCTGAAAAGCAGTAGGAGACTAATGGGTTTGAATAATTAGAGGGGTCAGAGTTCTTAAAAACAGGAATTACAGAGGAGGACTTCCAACAAGTTGGAAAACAGGAAGCAGTGAGGCAATAACTGTAGAGTATGGAGAGAAATGGAGCCAGCTCAGGAGTATATTTTTTATGACAACAGCTGAGATCTCATCACCTCCACTTGCCTTATGAGAGTCTAAGAAATGATGTCCAAGACCAGCAATGGGGCTATGCACATACCACTCAATAGAGCCTCAGTTCTAGTGGGGAAATCATGTGTGGATACTCCAAATGAGTCAAGTATTGAGTTGGAAGAGAATTTCAGAGTGAAGTATTTAACTTTATCTGCTATAGATGTCAGGATTTCAAATTGATTGAATAGAGGATGGATTGAAGATTTTCTGTTGTTCAGCACACTCTTACAGAGCTGCCAATAATCTCTAGAACTGAACTTGTACATTGTTTTATTCTATCAGCAAACAGTAACTTTGCTTCATTGAGGACATGCTTGCACTCATCACGAGCAGAAACAAAGAGATATCTGTTGCAATCAGATGTGTTGCTCTGGTACAGCCAAAAGAAGTGATTCCTATGGGCTATAGTGGCTGAGCATGCAGGTGAGAGGCAAGGAGATGAATGCAGTTTAACTTGGTATTTCCTTGTTGGAATGAAAGAATCAATGCCAGCTTTCACCCAGGAGGAGACATCAGACATGCATTTTTGAACAGGATGATTAAAAACTTCATTCCAAGGGATATCATGAAGGAAATTAATCTGCTTGTTGATAACAGAAAGATATTCTGTTTGTAGGAGGTTCTTGGCTGATAGAGGTAAAAAAGAGAGTGAGAAGAGAAGTTAGTGTTCCTGGGGGAAATGCGTGGGGAAGTCAACCACTTGCGTGAGAGGTTGAGTGATTGAGAAGTTAAGGGTTTGGATGCTAGTGAGGTCAGTGACAGAGTATTTAGGCCACCTGGTATGGTAGGCATTAAAGTCACTCAACATGAATATATGTGCAAACAGATGTAGGGAGATGGCCTTATCTGTATTATTGGAAATACTATCTAGCACACAACAGTCATGAGAGGAAGGGAAATTGTAGAGAAAGAAGAGATAGCTGAGTTAAGTAGAGAGAGATGGAGACACGTGTAAGAATCGTCAGGAGATTCAAGAGAGTTCCCTAGCCAGGGGGAGATGTTTGCAGGCATAAACTCCTAGGCCATGCATGTGGACATTAGAGTCCTTCCTAAAGAGAGGAAGTTAGCCAAGAATCAGGAAATCAGAGGAGGAGATTGAAGAGTTAAGATTAGCTTTGCAGATAGCTAGGATGTCCGGAGACTTTTTGAAGAGGAACAATTCCTCACTGCAGAAGTTGGTATGAATACCACAAATGTAGGAGAAAGAAAGGTTAAGGGACTTCATTGAAATATAGCAGTCATGTTGGAAAGTGTTTGGAATTTGTAGATAATTTTCTAACACTTAGAATAATCTTTATATCAGTTGCAAAATACATTTTCTTTTTATTTGAATATCAAAAATAAATTTTAACTCTGTAGGTTTTTCTGAAATTAAACTCTATTGGAATTTCCATTAATTTTTATTTTAAATATAAAAAGAAAATGAATAAGTTTGGTATAAATGTTTATAATAGGATATTTAACTTTTTTTGTATGTGTAATGTAAGCATAGGTGACAATTGTAGATGAAATGGATAATATAACATTCTTCTATTTGCAATCAAAGATAATTTTAAAAACTGATTTTTAAATTTTTTTTTCAGTTGGAAAGACTAACAGAATGGTTTCTCTCATTGTTAGATGATGAAAACATAATGAATGCAACAAAATTCATGAACTCTAAAAGTCTAAATCTTTTTGAAATGTGCAAAACATCAATTCCATATCTTACAAAGGCTTGTAGGAAGAACCGAGAGAAAAATCCCTACCATGAGATAATCAACCTGACAGTCCTCCAATATCCAACCCTCAAAACTGCTCATATCAAAATCTATAATATTGAAATATCTCTGCGGAAAATCTGCTCCACTGGGCAGTTAAATTTACATGGCAAGTATCAATCATACCGGTACGAAGCACGGAAGTTTATCATAAAATTGATGAAGAAAGAGATTAGGAAAAAAATCCGGAGAGCAATGAAGACATGGATAGAAGATGAATCAGTTCGCCAATTATTTAATGATGACTTCTTCATTATTGAAAAATGGTATCTTGGCTCTCACTACAACAGAGAGGAATAAAATGAAAACAAAAAGTTGAGTGTGTTAATCAATAAAAGCAAAGCAAGAAAAATATTTTTATGCATTTTGATTGTGTTACTAAAAGTAAATTAATTTACATACGATTTCTGATATTGTACAATATTCAGTTTTGGTTTGTTTATTTAATTCAAGCATGTTTTTTTTTAGTATATAGGCATGTTTTTGTCTCTGGAAAAAGATATAGAATCTTTTGGGATGGGTTGCATGATTGTTATGGGATTTTACACATTAATTTAGTTCTATAGTTGTAGTTAAGATAAACAAAAAGTACACCTTGTTAAATGATACTACAAAAAATGTTTAGAGTTTTATTTGTTCCAATTATAAAATGGAAATCCAAAATGCACACACACTCACACAAACTGTGCTGAAAATTTCTTAGTCAATCCACTTCCCAAAATCTGTTTAATATTATTTTTGAAATTTATTCTTTATCAGTCTGAGAAATTTTCAGTACCTCTTTGTGTAATATAGTAAATGTACTTAAAAAATAAATAAAAAAATCTGCTTGATTTTTTTTCATCTGCCTGTATGTCTTATATATATATATGATTCATTTCTGTAGTTCCTTGCCAACAGCAAGCAGAAATATTTCGCCTCCCGATGATGGCCATTTCGGTCAAAAAAACTAGTCGAGGAATCTAAATGGAATAATAATAATAATAAAAAAACGAAAGAATATTAATCTACAACCCAGTGTGTCTAATGATTTTAATTTTTAATTTTTAATTTTCTTATTGTTTTCAAAATATATATATATATATATATATATATATATATATATATATATATATATATATGTATAGTTAAGTTATGAAAAACTTGGTAATCCGTATGGGTAAAACCTAATTACAGCTTCTGTCTCTTTACTCCCCCTCTTCTTTCTTTTTCTTTTTCTTTTTCTCTCTTCTCCCCTCCCATTTCAATATATCACTTCCATTAAGTAAACTGTTTAAATAGGTCAAGGTCTGGGCCCTCCTCCCCCAATACTAAGTATGATTGAAAGAAATATTAAAATAAACCATCTCTAAACTCAGCCATGTCTCTCACACCACTCCTCGCTACCCTCTCTATTAAATTACATAAACTTAATACTACCCTTCAAAAGTGTGAATTTTTATTTCATCTTTCGTTTCATTTTTTGTAAGTGTTATCTGATGATCCAGTGTCCCTTAAAAGGGCTCTGGTGAAATAAATTATTATAATGGAACCTTAAAGTGGTCTATTTTTCTTTAAAATATATATATATATATTTTGTTTAGTAAATATTTAAAAAATATTTTCACTGAAATAATTTACAAAAAAAAAATGCTGTATTGTTGTGTTGTCCCAAAATGCAAAGGAAATTATCAAAGTGGAACAAAGATCAAAAAGTAAATGTATTTTCATTTACAAAAAATAAGGAGTTATCAGATGCATGGATATTTGTTATCAAAAGGGAAAATTTTGTACCAAACAAAAATAGTAAAGTGAATTTTCAATTATATTATTTGTAAAAAGCATTAAAACTTAATGATTAAATTAATTTCATGACTTTATAATGTATGATACATTGAAAAAAAAGATAGTTTTTCTATGCTGAGACCAGGAGATAGACTGCAAATGTACAGAAAACTAAATCCTAATTTGATATGGAGAGGAGGGGAGATAATTTTGTTTCTGGAGACTAGTAGAATAATTATCACATTTTTCTCTTCAACTTTTCTTTCTATTCTGACTGGCCATCCTTTTCTATCACACTGTTGATCTTTGGCTCAAAGGAATAAAGGAAGCATGTGAACTTTGTGTAGCTTGATTACTGCCCAGGTAAATAGTTAACCATTTTCAGGTCAACATAAATCATTCAGTTATTGTTATGGAGTGGTTTCACAGTGGAGGCTTGTATTTGTACTAAGTCGGTCCTAAAATAGGTCCGACATACAAAACGTTAGGAACTTGATATAATAGGTAATAATGCAAAGAAATCTAGTTGTGGTTGCTTATACTTTAGTATCCGACTAACGGTCGTCCGGCATCGACTGACTGACCGACCCCCTGAGCCTCACTCTACTCCTACTTATAGGTGGGAGAGTCTATTAACTATAGAATAGGTGTGTTCCACTATAACAGTTATGATGAAAGTAATTTATTCTTTCCATTAACTTGTTGATGGGTCTATGCTTTTCTTTCAGTGTTATGGAGTGTCCACTTGAATTCAATGCATATACATTTGTGTTGTGCAGCAAAACAAATTTGAAACTATGCTTTGAGCTATCATTGAATTGTCTCATTGAATTGTCTCATTGAATTGTCTCATTGAATTGTATCATAGTCCTGAATACCAAGATGGAAGAAAACTCCTTTGACATTACAATATTCAAGTTCATTGGTTTGATTGAAGTAAGAGACAAATTCAGCATCTCTATTGTGATAAAATATAACTTTTGTTCCTTCCTTCAGTCTTGAAGCTAAGAGTTCCACTGTTTCTTTTGATAAACTCAAATCCCCCTTCTTGATCAAACAGTATTGGTTCAGATGTTAATCCTTCAAAATCATTGTCATTGTCATTTTTGCCCATTTTGATTGAGTCATTCACATCTTCATGGTCTGATTCTTCAATGTCATTGGACATAAAACCTTTGAAGATAGGATTTCATCAGAATGTGGTACAGGTCTGATAGCTGAATTGAGAGAATATAGTTCACAGATTTTTGTTTCTTCCTGTTGAGGAGAGCAATGTCAATTAAGCAGAAATATTAGTCATTGATGTGATTTTGTGTCTTGCACCAAATCATCAGAATGCCAAACTTAAGTGAAGTTCCAGTACCCCTAGTCTATTGTTGTAAGTGCTCCTGGAATGTTTTGCAGACAATATATGGTCCCCACAATTTGTCCTGATTGCTTCAAAGTAAGTATGATAAGCTTTTTTGACAAAATCTTTGATCAGTTTTCTGTTATTCATTGTTGTATATATATAACTGAAGAAACTAGAAAGGGTTAAGCATCCTCTTATTGAGGTAATTACCTTGGTTTAGAAATAACACAAAGTGTGATAACATTGTATTCAGATATGAAGTAAAAGAATATTTTACTTTTCTTCTCAATTCATACTTAACACATTATACATTACATATAAACTAAATTCAACAAACTCATATAAAACACCAAACCTATTTTATATAAATCATGTTCATAATTATATCGTATGTGCAAAATTACACACCTGTGTATACCACTGACAAGACTATGAATAATTTGATTATGAATAGCCTTTAATAGTTTGAATACTGATGTGCACTGAGATACTTTAGATTAAACTAATCTTGAAAATAGTGATTTCTCATATCTTCATGCAGACACTGAAATATTTTGCAATTGTCTTCCATGTAAAACTCATTTTCTGATTGTTCTAATACTTTTCTTGTTTATAAGCTATAAGATTTTTTGTTTTGAAAATAAAATAGTTTGCTTCACAAAGTTTTCCCCCCCAAATTTTATTTCTTTAAATACCACAGTAATCATTTTCAAAGACCAAAAAATAGTAAAAGTATTTGAGATTTCCTTACACTCTTTATAATTAGCATTTCATGTGTTCCGGAATTAACTTTTTAAAACTAATAATTTTTCTATTCACCCAATAAATTGTATTGTTAATAGGTAATAACACCTAAATTAAGTTTTCTAATAAATAACCTTCTTTTTTTTTTTAAAAAAAATTGGATAATTCTCTGATTTTTGGTAATATTTTTCAAAACTGGGGGTAGCATTGTTATTTTAAAATTTTTTGGGGCATCCATTAAGGAAAATGCACATTTTGGTGATACCTATTATGTGTTGATATTATTTTAATTCTGATTTTTTTCTTGAAATGTTAGGAGTCAGAAGTAATTTGGGGTTCTCTCTTGCTGTGTCTACTTTTGCTTATGTTTCTGGAATCTGCCAACTTTTTTTCCAAAGTTGTTTTTTTGTGCTTTTTGTGTGTGGGCTCCAGAAGTCTAAATGCTCAATCCCAAAACACTTAAAACAGTAAACAACCAAATGTCATGACAGCTGATATAAGAATTTATTAAATGCAGAACAAAGCTTGGCAATATCTGTCTATATTTTTGAGATGAGGCATTATAATTATTTATATTATTTACATTGTTCAGTCTGTTATGTTCATCTGGATGTCTCAGTGGGTAAAAGTATTTGTTGGATCCAGTGACTTGACCCAAAGAGTTGTGAGTTCAATACTTGGCTACTGCAGTGATGAACAAAAACTTGGAGAGTTGAGTTAAAGGGAGGTAAGTGAGACATCCGGAAGAGGTATGGCATGTGGAACTAGAACAGTCTACCTTGGTGAATGAAATAAAGTGTTCAATTTGAAATTCCAATCACCTGAAGAAGGCTGGAATGTACAATGGCTGAAATGTGAATATGGTAATAAACATGAGGACAACAATCTGAACAATGTAAATAATATAAAGTTCTTGGCCTTGCTACTTCTGGCTACCTTGAACTCTTGTTTCTGGCATTTCTGGCCTTTACTATTTCTGGCTGCCAACTTCCGGAATTCATAGCCTCTGCCACATCCATCTACCACAGACTCTTCCGGCACCTTACTTCTGGCATTCATAGCCTTTGACAACTTCCAGCTATCGCAGCCTCTTATTTCTTGTTACTGTGGATCCTTACTTCTGGCAATCCTAGCCTTTGCTACTTCCGGCTAACATGGACCCTTATCTTCCAGCATTCCTACTTCTGGCATCCCTATCTCAACCTAACTCACTTGGTTGATCAGCATTAATGGACCTGCTCACAAGTTCTGGCTACACCATGGTCCCTACTTCTGGCATCCCTATCTCTACCTAACTCACTTGGTTGATTGGTATTAATGGACCTGCTTACAATATCCCTGAACTTCTGGCTAAACTAGGTCCCTGCTTTCAGCTTTCCTCTCAACGTAACTCACCTGGTTTAAGAAATTGCTGTATGCATATCATCCAGACTTCAGTTAAAATACTATGGAAGGTTCATCATTGGATTTGACCAGCTACTATACAAAGCCAGCACCGGACTTTTAAATGGAACTTTCTTCTCTGTGGCTATATCATCCAGACTTCAAATAACCTACCCCATTCACTTCAGTTAAAATACTACAGAAATTTCATCATTGGACTTGACCAGCAACTATTCAACAATTTCATTGGACATTTGAACTTAACTTACAAGCTGTGGACTTACATGCTAATTTAAACTACAAGGACTCTGGTCTATATTCTAAATAAATTTTGTATTAATTTTAAGTTCGTTGTTTGTTGTCCTCTTGTTGACCTGTCAGATTTTGCGTCATTAATTTAAAATGTTAGTGGGCCTCTTGAGACTCATTCCCTATTTGGGGTACACAGACCATGTTATATCATGCCCCCTCCAGGGGGTTCACTATATACTTGAAAAATAATATATTATATTTAATAAAAATGAAATTGTTGCTTATTCTTTATTTTGAAAAATAAAGAATAAGAAACAATTTCATTTGTATTGTATAGAATAAATGTCATTTGTTATCTTATTAAGAAAAAAAATCCAGTCATTTTATAACAAATTATTTACGTGCAACTCTTTAGAAGGTATTTAGTTAAATAAAGATATTTTGAACTTTAACTTTTTTGTTTAACTTGTCAATAGAAAATAAAGGTCGCTTTATGGTGGAAATCAACCATAGTTGTCTCCCCCTGGACCAGTTATAAATGAATAAGCTCCACTCTGTTGCCAGAGTATGAATTATTGTTGAATAAAGCTTCAATAAAGCTCCTACCTCGTTTGCTTTTCATTACACACCTAAATCTCAGATTTCATTAATTAAATATTTCTGGAGATTTTGGCATTTGGTACCTGATTGCTTTCTGAAAGTCTGAGTTTGTATTCAATGTATGGTGACTGTTGTTTTATTTAATCAATCTACCAAAATGTTGGGTTAACAACAACAACAATAACAAACAGAAAGAGATGTGAACATCTGATTAATGTGTAATGAATCTCTTCGAAGTTATAGACAATAGGATTTTCGAAGTTTGATATTTACAAGCAGGAGCATATCACTACCAAATATTAGTATTGAAAATATTTTTTTTTTGAGCCGTTAATGTAAATTAATATTTAAAAGAAATCATTCCTTCTACTATTCTCCACATGCCTTCATGATGGGTTGATGTAATCTTGCCTACAATCCCCATGGGTCCCAAATGAAATAAAAGAACCAATCAATGTCTTACTCCTTGAAACAAAAGGTGTTTAGGATTATAATATTTGTCTTATTGAGAAAACATCATGAATCTGGGACTCTGGTTATTATAGGCCAAATGATGCCAGAAAAAAATTTCTATGGCAATATATTTAATTATATATAAAAGTTTAATCATTATCATTTCCCAACAATGTAAATGAGAAATGGTGATATATAAATTCTGATGTGTTACCTGTCAGGGAAATTATACAAATGTGAAGAAAATGCTGAGTAAATATTATGAAAGTTGCTGAGATATTTTTTATCTTCACATAATGTATAATAAAAAAAAGTCTATTATGCTAAAACATGACAAAAATGTTTTATTTATTTTTTGAGTAAATATTAAGATAGACAAATGTTTAATGAATTTGATAAAAGGTTTTTAGACTTTTTCAGCAAGATCATAGGTGGAGATTTCATCACAAAATATTTCAAGCTGTTTGCTTTTTGTTTGTAATATCCATTGATTTGGTTTCTGCATGACAGGTTTATGTTGGATTTTATGACATTTACTTATGTACCTTAAAATATATTAGCTGATATTCTTTGATTTTTAGATTTATTTTCTTTTAGGATGAAGTTCTGAATATTGATTCATCTGAGATTAATACACAAGTTAAAGTTTATTTACTCTGAAGGACTTACATTCTTAGGGTATCTTTTGAAATTTTAGAAAATAAACAAACCTTGTCCAAGAAGAGAGTTCAAAATGCTCACTTGTTTTACTTTATTAATAAACTATAACAGATTTTACAATTATAAGAAAAAAGTTCCTTGTCAGTCTGGTTTTATATTTCTTTTTCTGCATCCTTCTGGCTAAACTAGGTCCCTGCTTTCAGCTTTCCTCTCAACGTAACTCAACTGGTTTAAGAAATTTCTGTATTCATATCATCCAGACTTCGGTTAAAATACTATGGAAGGTTCATCATTGGACTTGACCAGCAACTATTCAACAATTTCACTGGACATTTGAACTTAACTTACAAGCTGTGGACTCTGTAATACTATAATAGATTTTCACAAAAAGAAAGTTCATCTTTTATGGAGTCACCCTTTTTGCAAATCAGATGGGTGAAATTTGAAAAATAATCTTTTCCTCCTAGTAATGTTTTCTGCTATTTGTTGTAATAGCAGGGAGAGTAAACCTGATGATGGACCTGATAGCTGGGTTAGAGATTGGATCCTTCATTGAAATAGTCATGGAACATGACTTAAGGGTTAATCTCTTGTATTAGTATTGTAGGTAGTAAAATAATATGATGCTGTTCAAATAAATGCAAAGAATTACTGTAAGTTCTTGGACAAGATGGATTTTGAATGGTACAAGTTACAACCAAGAAGATTTAAGCTAAAAAGTATAAAATCATGCAAGACAATACCTGTGACTATAGTTCACCTTGCTTATGTTAATGGAAAGGCTCCCAGCCTCTCCAAATATTAACCCAATATAACACTTGTAGTCCATCATTAAGAGATGTATATGAGAATGGAAAACAATATTCAAGTAAATATCTCTAGACAGAAATAAAAATTGTTGCAAGTAATGTTAAAGTTGAAACAGTAGAAAATTTGACAAAATCAATAATTGAAAGATTGATGAAAGCTATTGACTCTCAAGGTGTCCATATTAACATGTCTATATATATATAAAGTTGTAGCCTCTGTTTGTTGGTTTGTTATCAAACTTCTTGGATTTTGGAGATAGACCCACATAACCATATATATTCTGAAACTACATTAACTATGGTACTTGGATAAGTATATTTCATTTTGATCAAAGGGGGTCCATTGGGGACATAAACCCCCCACTGAAAATTTTTTTCCCTTTGGTTTAAATTAAATTTAAATTTGAATAAGGGAATGACTCCTATCCAAAATATAGAAGGAAAAAGCCAGAAGATGGAGGTCACAGTGACAAAATCAAAAAGGGACAATATGGACGTCAAATTAAACAAGAAATCAACAATCAGTGGGTAGTGCCTTACAATATATATTTGTTGCAATAAGTTAACTGTCATATCAATGTTGAAATCTGTTTATCAATTCATTCAATCAAGTATTGCATCAAATACATATCAAAGGGGTAGGATCAAGCTGTTTTTGCACAAACTCTTCACTGAAATTTTTTTCCTTTTGATTTAAATTAAATTAAATTTATATTTGAACACTCCTATCCAAAATATAGGAGAAAGCCAGAAGATAGAGGTCATATTGACAAGATCTTTGAGTAATATTGAAATGCATCATTTTTCTCCACAAATTCTAACAATGATTTAATATCAATCATTATTTTCTTACAAAAAAAATGTGTGACATGAGCAAGGTGTGGGTAATTCAGCTAGTAAAATAATAAAATTACTTATTCTGGTATATGATGTTGTGTGTTAATGAAATATATGAAATGTATACTTTTGGATTTATTTATAAAGAAAATTTTATGTAACACTGACATCTCTATTTTTACCAAAGTAAATATTTTATTTACTGGTTACAAATATATTTACATTGGAGCTTAGACCAGATGTGATGATGCTAAATTCAGACTGATGAAAAACATATTTTTGCAGGTGATTCCACACATACCTTTCATTTGTGATATACATTAAAATTTTAACTCAATATATTTCAATTAAAAAAAAAGAGAAAATCATATTTTTGATCCCTTTTGGAAGAAATAAATCCATTCAAAAACAGCTCATACACCAGTGTTAATCTGACAAGACACAAGAACGCATATTCATTCCAATGAAAATTGCCCACTGAAAAACTACTATAACAGACTTTCATGTCTTAACAGTGATTAAATACACTCTCTAAATGCTCCATTACTTACATACATACAAGAACACTGCCACTCATGCATGTACACTTTTACATATGCAAAAACTTTCCAGTTAGTCATTCATTTAAGCATTATTTGTAAGATACTTTTTGTATTTTGTTAAAATATTATATTTTACTGGTTGCCATTGTTTTATTCTTATACTTACTTAAAGAAAGTAGTGGAGTGTTTCTTGTATTAGAATATAACTTCCAATCTTACTTCATTTTAAATTCCAAAGCATTTTACTTGTTTGTAACTGTATGTTTGTTTGCAAATGGAGTCATTCATTTGTAAGTGGAGTTTTCCATATTGCAGCTTAGTCATTGATTTGAGTTTAATTTTTATATTTATATTTTCTGTTTTCAGAGGTAACACTTTTGTGATCAAAACTTTGAGTCTTTAAGTGCAAAAGTGTGTTTCTAAATCATTTGTGAATGATCAAGTAATCCATCTAGTTCATCCAGTCTTTTCTTGGGGTTTTCCACATCTACAAATGTTATGAATGTTTTCAGTGTCTGTGCACTGCTGAACCCATCTTTCTCCTGGCTCATTGTGGGATCCAAGCACACATTTACCAATCATTTCACTATCTTGCTTTTATTTAATTTTTGTATTTAGGTCCCTCATGACGATAATAACTACGGTGACAATTGCCATATTGAAAGACTTCCCTTTGAATTTCACTATGAGGATAGTATCTTCAAATATTGTCTGCCAGTATTTCCAAATCTATTTCCTCCTATCTTTGTCCAGTATTAGTCTAAAAAATGTTTCATTCTTTTCTCCCAATGAATATATAATTCAGTGATAAATTCTAATTTTCTGAATTGATGCAGTGTTTTTGTTCTCACATTCGAAAGTCCCAATTGCACAACAATACCATTCAGAAAATCAAACTAGCCGAGAAAGTCAATTCATACAAGACATGGAGAAAACTAATATTATATTATTTTATACTCAAGTTTTAGAAACACTTACAACACGCATTTCAAAAAATGCTTCCTGAGGAGAAAATTAAAGGGCAATAACTAAAAAATACTGCATATTGATTATTTCCCTTGAACAGAAATTAGCATTCAGGAAAAAAAATATAGAATTTTTGCTCGTTGCCGTTTATTTGCTTTTCATTTAAAAGCTTCAGTTTTATTTTATTGCTTAGCCTATAAAAACTTAGAGAATATTTAATTTAAAAAGAAAAAACTCCATTTCAAGCGATAACTCTTTGTTTCTGAATGTTAAAAATGCCGATTCATCATTATCTGAAAGTGTGAAAAAATTTTGTTTAAAGATTCTCTATGAAAGTTAAATAAAATATTGGAATAGAATTTTTTTTGTTTAGTTTGCCGAAAGGTATTAAAAGTTACCTCATTTTCAGAGTTCAACTAAAATTTTCTGTAGATTTGCACATTTTTTATGGGTTGTTAATATTCTTTAAAATTTAATACTTCATAGGACCCCCCGCCACTTCGTTTTTGACATAGGCATTCATTGTTTCTTTCTGACACCATCACTTTTGCCGATTAATTAAATGTGCCTATGAGGTTGTGTGGTTTATTTCTTCCTTGCTAACTGTTGTGGTGGCAGCGCTATTTTCTTATCCATGTTCCCACCTTCCTAATTTACTTCACACGAAAAGGAAGAAGTATTCTCCTCCTTCAGATACCTGGAAAACTACCAACAGACATTCACTGTTGAAGTACATATTTCTCATTTACGTTTGCCTATGAATAAAAAAAAATCTATTTTTTAACGGTAACGTTTGGTTGAATCATTTTCTTCACGCCCCCCCCGCTTCTGCCTTCACCCATTTGTAAAGACCTCCAAGGCAAGAGTCTAAGGTCATTGAGTTTGTTTAAAGAAAGAAATAACCAGAAAAAAAGAACTTTTGTAAAATTCATTTTATCTTTTTTAAAAAATTTTTTTTTTTATTTAAAATGATATCTTCATTATTTTTAATCTTCACTGTTTTTCATCATAAAGAAGAAATTTTGATCATCTTTTGAAAAAAAAAAACACTTTTGTAATATTTGGACTCTCGAGAAATTTAATCACAAGATTTTTATTGTTTTGCCTTTCCAAAATATGTGTCGTCTCCACTAAAATATCAAATACAATATTTATAAATCAATCACACTCAAGGAAATATGTAGCGATTGCTATGTTTTTCTACGCCCACATTTTATTCGCCTGCGATTGGCTAATAAATCACTACTACTTTTATATAGGACAATTTAGCCATCGCAGTTGTTTCTTTGAACCCTTCGTTTTGAGCTTGCTTGCTTGTTCTGTTAGTATGAATGTAGTGATTGGTTAATTTTTAACCAATCACATATTTTAGTTCAAGATTAAGTTTTCCCGCGCTGTCTACCCTTTTTCCTTAAAAGAGGCGACTTTTCGCAAGTTGTCAGTAAGATCCCGTAAGATTCCAGTTGTCAGCACAAATCCACGATCTTACTCATCACATTTCAAACGCACACACAGACACAGCATTTCGTAATATAAACATACATTTCTCTCTGTGACTTTGCCAAGTTCAGTCAACCAGAACTCCGTTGATTCAAACCATTCTATACACAGCACATTTTTAATTAATTGTATTCTTGTGTTATTTATTCTTAACAAGCAAACTTTGCTTTAATATTGATTTGTGAACATTTTTCTCTCAAGAGAACTTTCTTTGGACAATTAATTACAAATCAATCTACAGTTAAAGGGGAACAACTTCTTTCCCTTAATTTATATATTGAAAACAATTTTATTGCATGTTTGTTCGTGTATGTTATTTCAATATATATTTATTGATTAACAATTTCGAGTTATTGTTGTTTACTTGAATCCTGTTCGTTGGGAATATCGTTAATATAAATAGTATTGGTCTATCTACAATCGGACACCTTTACATTTGGTAACCCCGACGTTCCAAAAATAAATCTTTCAACCAATAGACCATTACAAATACATCTTAAAACACACCAATAATAAAATCATAGAATAAAAATCAGAAAGTTTGTTGTATTCATCATTATTTTTAGGTAGATGTCGCCCAAATATCGCGCGGACGTAGTAGAAGACATACTACGTGGCTTTTTATGGCCAATTAGGAATAAATAAATAATTTAATTCTGGAGCCGGTTTTGTTACGAAAAAGTGTATAAAAACGTACGAAATCCGTTCCCAACAGGATACACACAACTGTCACCAAACTGCACGCAACTCTCGCTTATGATCTTCACGACCTCATGCTAAAAGCGACAGCGTGAGCAAACTTCAGACTACGGCAACTCCGCCAACAGTAAGAAACAATTTCTAACTATCTTTTGTATCCTTTCTACTATGAACCACGCACGCACGTGTTGACTTTTTCATACAAACACACATATAACAACATTTTATTGTTTCTCACATACGTACACAAAGACAATTTATATTTTATTTCAGAACTTTATTAACCAAAACAAAAAGACATTATTTTCCAATCTATCAAGAACTGCTTGTATTCTTGTTACATTAAATTAATGTTTATTTGTTGAAACTACGTTGTCTTGTCTACTGAATTTTATTCTTTCAATGAAAATCGTCTGATTATTCTAGACAGCCAAATTACGAGCGACTCCGTAACGATATTTTGTTATTGTATCGAATCCCAACACTCCAAATTTTAACATTAAACGAAAAACCGAGTAGACGGATTTCCTACAAATGGTGACCACGACTCTAATACTTTGTGAAAACACCAAAGTTGGTAAATAGAACACACAAATATAAGTATCTTAATAAAATAAAATAAAAATGGAACAACAAAACACAAATAATACGGAGGCTTCGTTGACAACAGTCACTCTGAATTTACCTG
Source organism: Acanthosepion pharaonis (assembly GCA_903632075.3). Lineage (NCBI taxonomy): Eukaryota > Metazoa > Mollusca > Cephalopoda > Sepiida > Sepiidae > Acanthosepion > Acanthosepion pharaonis. The sequence continues at coordinate 1,161,115 of CAHIKZ030002423.1, read as the reverse complement.
CGTATAATACCATCAACATTAAATCATGGTTTACAAATGCAGGCCATATTCAACGCGAAGAAAATTGTTTCGCAAAGAGTCCGATACTGATATTTAGTGGAAAAACTTCCAGCAGAAGTCGTAGAAGAGGTTACGGACTTACTCGAAACAATGCCAGAAGAAAAACCCCACGATAAATTGAAAACGGCCATAATTAAACGAACTGGAATTTCAAACGAGACAATGTTACGCGATTTGTTTACTCGAGTGGAACTAGGTGACCGGACTCCTTCGAAATTATTGAGGCACATGAAAACTCGTTTAGGTACTAAATGTCATGGCAGAAAATATTCTATGGAGATTGTGGTTGGACAAACTACCCAGCCCAATGACATCAATTTTAGCACCCATGGCAGAGGAAACGGGACTGGAAAAACTTGATGATTCTGCTGACCGGATCCACGTTGGTTTTAGAGATAGGGATGAACGCATTGACACTGCGACGTACGAACCAACAACAAAATGAGCAAACTGAGAAACTTCAAGCAACGGTTGAAAGTTTAGCCAAACAGATGCAGTCCATCTTGAACCTACAACAACAACAAGGAGCTTCTCGTGAAACTACCAGACCTAAGTACAGACGAAGGAGTAACAGCAGAAATTTCAGCAACGATAGAGGAAGACGAAAATTGGACATCTGTACTATCATTATAAATTTTCTGCAGAGGCAAGACGCTGTTTGAAACCTTGTGCCTTTGTAAACACGGCATCGGAAAACTTAAATTCCAGTCAGTAGAGACGACGACAACTTTCACAAAAGGATCGTCTGTTCTATATCCTTGATAGAAATCACAGATATAATTTTTTAATAGACACCGGAGCCGAAGTGAGTCCAAATTACTTGCTGTAAAATGAATTGAAAAAAAAATGTCCATTTCAGTTCTATCTTATTCTTATTGAAGATATTACTTTGCAGAGCATTTCTTGTCCAGTCTTTCTTTCATTTATTTCCCTTTTCTTTATTATGTACCGATTTACTCGGACTAGTGTCCTTATTTTGGTTGTTATCACCACAACGTTTCGTTGCACCTTCCATCTGTCTTCAGACGTCAGACGTAGTTTGTAAACTGGTAATTTCGAACAGAACTCCGTGTACAATCCACGGGAGATTGTTTTCATTCCGCTAGTGGGATATCTCGCATCAGTTATTTCAAACCTGTGATGTATTTCCCACTGAATCAGTATCTATAACCTCTTGACCTACCCGACAATTTGAATAAAAATTTTCCTTTTTCTTCTTCTTGAACATTTATTAAATTGTTAGCATATACAAATTTCACAATAATTCTAGGAGAGTGTTTGTCAGTCGGCGATACGGAGCCACCTTTTTTATTCTACTTTTTCTGCAAGTTGATATGACAAAGAGGCTGCCTGATAGAACCCTTGCATCTCTTCCTCCTCTCTCTCTTTCTATTGCCTCTCTTTCGAACTAACAGCTTTTGAATACGCATGAGATGAGGATCCTTCTTCATTGGGTGCCAAGTTTTCTCTCGCCAGAGACTAGTTCTTGATTAACCGGGCTACTGCGCGACCAGAGTTTCGTTGTCTGCGAATAGGAGCTCTTTGACCAGCTGCATCGAGGTCTTGTTTTTGGCCTGGTTTTTCGTTTTTGCGCGTGTTGATGTAGGCATGATTTTTGTTATCCATCTCCTTTGTAAACTTTCAGAATCCTACCACACAACCACTTTCGATTAGGAAAGTTTGGGGAAGCCACTGCAGCAGCTGATTTGCGCAAATTGGAGTGTATGATTATAGACATTTTGGTGTACAACTCAATTCTTCTAAGATTATTTAGAGGCTTGATCTGCTTAGCATTTCGAATGCCTTTGTCAGGCCAACAACAAAAGTGACATAAAAGTCTTTTGTGCACAGTATCTTTTGTGGACCTGTCTTCGAGTAAAAAAATGCTTATTAATATGCCCTGAAAATGTACTTACATTCAAACAGCTTTAGTTATTAGTCGTCTTCTTCCGTTAACCGTCGAAATCACGTTGAGCAATTCTACGTAACCCCTCTGTTTTGTTTCTTTGAAATCCTGTGGTAGTTTTCCTGATTCAAGCACCTAACGAAAAGTTCGTATAGCCTTTTATGCAGAATAGAGACATGGTGTTTCCAAACCTCTTGGATTCTGCCGTCGACATTTTGCCATACTTTTGCTGTTTACTGGTTTTCGTGATTATTTGTAGTGTCTCATCCACCTCCATTTGTTTGGTTGTTGTTGGATGCAATTCAGACTCATATGTTATGCACATTGCGCTGAAGAGATTTTGTAAGTGCTTGGATCAGCGATTCAAAATGGAAGCTCTGTTGGTATGGAGCACTAGGCCATTTGTATTGCGTGGTGGGTTTGGTGTCTGGTAATGTAGGTTCATGCAATGGCCTTTAGGGTTTGGCAAAAATCCCCGAGGTCGCTGTCTTAGAGAGGTTTGTCTACCGCTCGTTGTCTATAGAGTGAAGTTTGCGTTGAAGTTTTTGACATGTTTTATGGAAAGAGATTCTCTTTTGATGGGCGAGAGGTGCCTAGTATACGGTCTTCTTCTTTGAAAGTATATCTATGATATTTGATTTGTTTTCATTGCTTATTCTTGAGGATACTTTCGGAAGTTATATATGCTTTTTTTACCGTGAGAGTAACCCTTTACAAGGCCCGGGGCCACTTGAGGTAGAGGGTTATGTTAGGAGTCTATTTGTGAGCATAGGTGATGAAGATAACAATTAACCCTAGCCTGGAATAGGTTAAGATTATAGTGAATCGATTCCACATGGCAGTAGTTCGTAGGAAGAAGCTGTTCAAGTGGAACTTATTTCTCGCCGATGGAAGACGGAGGGAATGTGGGTGGTTTTCTACTATGTAAGTGGCATGGTGTGTTCTTGACGTGAAGGTTTGCCTTAGCGAAACCAAGGAATGTAGTTCGTCCGAGCATTTTCCATGGGGATAGCGGTAGAGCAGCGAGAGGTTTGCCACATCCTGCCTGAAGGGGTTGAAGGATGGAGAACAAGGGCTCGGGGACGCTTTTGAACTCTATAAATGCAGGAGAGATCTCGCCCAGATATGACAATGATTTTTGGCTGGATCTGACTCTTGTAAAAGTAGAGGATAGCAGAAAGAGTCAGTTACTTACTGGAGCGGTACAGGGAGTTGACCATTTTACTTGCATCCTTAGCAACGATGTTGGGTGTGAGTTTGAGGCCCAACAGTCTTCCAAGGCACGGTGCTTCCCCGAGAGGAACTCCGTTCATCTTAATTGGTGGCAGTTCGGGGTTAGATTGGAGATCTTGGTCTTCGAGATATTGAATGTAAGCAAACAATTTTTATCTCATTTGTACAAGATAAGAAGAGAGATCAGTCGACAATCTCTGGCCATCGAGAGTTTTAGAGGTGCGCCCGTATATAGTCGTAACATCGGCATGATGTTTTCAAATGATCTGGGTATATTCTTAGGCAGATCATTTATAATAGATCAAAAAGAGGGTTGGTCCAAGGAGTGACCCCTGTGGGATGCCTGCGTTGACCGCTAGGTCATCAGAGGACTGGCCATTAATAACTACCTTCTACCTTTTATGATCGAGAAGACCCTTCCAGTGATTCCATAACAGGGAAGCTTGTGTAGTAAACCTTTATGTCACACCTTGTCGAAGGCCTTTGAGATATCTAGTGCTATGGTCCTCGAGGTGTGTTTGTCGTCAAGATCATCACTGATTCTGCGAGTGATAGTAATTAAGACATCGGAAGTAGATCGGACTGACCAAAACCTATACTGCTCGTCGCTAAAGAGGTCGTTCTTTTCTAGGTTTTTCTTATTGATTATGGCCTCAAAAAGCTTGCTGATAATACTGAGGAGACTGATGGGTCTGTATTGGGAGGGGGAAGAAAGCACGCCCTCATTCTTGAAAACCGGGCATACGCTTGACATCTTTCACAGGCTTGAGAAGGATTTCTCCTTCAAAAAGCAGTTAAGTAACTTTGCTAGGATTGGAGATAATTCTGGGTTGATATTCTTACGGACAATCACTGGAATTTTGTCTGTGGATTTCTTAGGGTTGAGGCTTTCTTAGGACTTATCAAAGTCTAGAAACTTCTTGAGCTGTGATGGCAATATTACTGAGATTATGTTCAGTGTGACTTGGAAATTGGGGAGGGGATGGTCTTTGTCATCTAATGTTGAGTTCGCCTTATCTATCGAGGAGGATATGACCTCGGGGCCATTTATAATTGCGGGCACAGCCGCTTTATCACTGTTCATGATTTAGAATTCACGGATCCAATTTGTTTCTTTTCAACCTTGGTCTCGACTGCTTGTGTGTATCTGTACTTGGTGTTTTCTGGAACTTTTTTGCAGCGATTGCGGACAGTTCTGAATACAGTGAGGGCCGAATTACTTCGCTCCTTGCGATTAATATTGAAGTAGTGGTTTCGGTGGGATATAACCGCAACGCATTCAGGGTGGGATCAGGGTTGGCTGTTTTTGCTGGATTTTTTTTTTTTGGAGGGCGTATAAAACTCTCCATTCCAGAAAGAATGGATAAACTCTAATGATTTTAAAACGCGCACAAATACAATCTTTATTTAAATAATTTGAAATATTTTATAATTTTAAGAATATTTACAAGAATTCTGTGTATCTCAAACTTCAATAAAATTTAGAAAAGAACTTTCATAAACTGATAGATTATATCTGTGTATGTTTCAATAGGGCATAATACATGCACATGAGTTGATTAAATAGAAACAGTTTTTCTGAATAAGGCAAGCAGACAAAGACAAATTGGTGGAATCAAGTTTATTTTGTAAGAATCGAAAACGCTTGCTTCCATTTGGAGATCAATAAAAGAGTGCAAAAAAGCCACGGGTGATCTGGTATCGACCAGTGGTCGATCAGATGCCAATGGAAAAAGTGACGCAAAGCATGCTGGTCGCCCGATAACAATATAGATTATATTGTCTCAGTGACTGACATAAAACACTGCAGTCAACAAATATATTAAACACATATTGGGTGAAAAATATCCCTGAAAATGCATAATATTTTCTTGAAAGAATGAGATGAAAAATTAATTAGTCTCTATATATGTTTGATTTTCAATTGGTCGAATCATTGGTGTCTGAATAGTGGATGCTTTGATTGATTGGGACTTTCGGTACAATCAGTTCTGGAACTGTGTTGATCTTTTTGTTTATTCTCTCTCATCTACACTCTCGCACACGCACACTTGCATACATGCATGTAAACATACGTATACACCGTATATATAAGTAGATGTATGTCAAAGAAAATGAAAATTTTAATAATTATATCCAAATAATTTTTATAATTTTTTTTTTTTTTTTTAACAATTTCTATGATTTCTGTCAAGTAAATGCATTGGAAGTCTTGTTGTTCCTATCGAGGGGCAGAAGATTTTAGCGAAGATTCTTTTCGTCATATTGGTGCAGCCATTTTGTTATTACTTTCTCATTTGTTGTTACCCACTTCACATTAGCTCTGAAAAGAAAGTAACAATTTAGAATAAGGAAAGGATTTTGGAATCGATAAAAGTGTGAGAAGATCAAAAAAGTAAACCAGGAAACGTTTATCTTTTTAAAATCTTCGTTAAATAGATTATTTTTTTGAGTTTTTGATTTTGTTACCATAATGTTTAAAACATTTTTCAGCTTTCGTCATCTGTTGTTGTTTCAAGGCCGTTGATCTAATTTTAAAATCAAGTTTTCATCTAATTATTTGCGAATCTTTAATGTCTTGATAGTTTTCCTAACTGTTGTACTCTTTAAATTACGACGCCCAGAAAAAGTTTCTATTAAGTTGCTTGAATTTTGATGCATTTTGTATTTTTGCCGTGTCTCTTCAGGAAGTAGACGATTATGGTTTACCACAGCTTTCTTTAATATATATAAATTGTTAGGAAATAAAGCGGAATGGTTTCTCATTGTCTTCTCAGACTGGCTGCCACCCAAAGCGAGAGAGCGCATTCAAACCTGTTATTTAATCCATATGTGGGAAGAGAATAGATATATTCATGCCTTTCTCGAAAGTGTACGCAATAGACTAAGCTCTGTGAGTCCAATTTCCGTGCCCATAATCGTCATGTTATATTCACGTCTCTATTGGAAACAATAAACAGACAAAAAAATTTTAAAATTTAAGTTTGAAATTGTACTTCGTAACTCAACCAGGACAAATCCAACTTCAACTGAAACCTCCTCTTATTTTAACAATACATCGTATAAAATTGTAAAATAATTCAACACAAAGAATTCAAATATTTAAAAAAAAAGTGATTATACTTCGAAATTATCCTGTTACCTTGTGCTAAGTTTATCCTGTTATTTGTTATTTGATGACTGAGTAAACAGTGTATGTTTTATAAATTAGTATAATGTTAAGATTCTTCCTAATGCTTATGAGCAATTATTTAATCAAATTTGACTGATAGGCAATTAAACGTTAAAAATACTGAACGCAAATCTTACCTTATAATTTCTATAGCGTTGTCTATGGCGTTCTTTGATCCAAGTGGAGGTTTACTCCGGAACAAATGGGTCACCTAAGAAAATGAATAAAATCAATTTGAGTAACAAGCAAATAAATTATAAATTTAGTTAATGCATTTTAGAGTAAGTAACTCTCTCTTTCTTCCATTCACTTTCTTTTTTGCTATCTATATGGAGGTTTGTTTTAATATTCTCATCTAAACAGGAAGTTGTATTTGAACATCAGTTGAATATTTATAGGCAACATTCGGGGATACCAGGAAGCAAACAATATTCATGCAAATTATTATTAATTTTTGATAACTATTTATTTCATTCTCCTTTGCTTTTTATCGCACGTCCCAGATCGTAATTTTACAACCTTTATTAAGATCTTTCCGTGATAGCAATTAAGCTACAAAGTTCAGAAAGCATATAATCCAATTGTAGCAATCTATCTATATTCCTTGTCCCCTCAAGACGTAAGCGATCATGGATCTCCACAACTTCCTGTCCCTTGTAACTCTTAATAAACTTTGTCTTTCTATTATTTCTCCTAAACCCTGCTCCACCATCCATTTAGTCAAGTTCACTAAGTATGTTATGCGGTGTTTTCCCCCGTCTCTCTTGTCTTCTATCTATTTTTCAGGCCCTCTTACCCACCCCCCGCTTTATGTGCCCCAGAAATATCAACTGCTTCTTCCTGATGTTAAGTATTAATTTCTTTTTTTGTTTCCATTTTCTCGAAAACTTCGACCTTGCTCACATGTTCGGTCTATTGTATCCTCAGTATCCTTCTGTAGAATCACATTTCTGTTGCTTCAAGTCTTCTCTTCATTTTTGTGGAGTTCGTCCAGCACTCACTGCTATACAGGAGGATAGATATCACGTATCAGTTTAGTACTTTTTCCCTTGTTTCTAGCGAATTTTTTTTTATTTCTTAGTACTGTGCTTAGATTTTTTTAATGTTTCCTTGGTTATCCCATTGGGATGGCTAAGGAAACATTAAAAAATGTTTCGGATTTCAGTGTCTCACTTTTCATCCTCTGCTAAAACATTTCCCAGATATTTTAAATTTCTGCAATTGTTTGATTTTTTGTATCTCCGATGTGCAATTCGCGCCTTTTTTTTCTAACAACCATGCATTCTGTATATTTGTAGTTGATGTTTAAACTAAGAGTATTAAAAGTATTCGTATTTCTTAGATGCCCAACTGTCAATTATCATTGACTGGTATTTCTTGCATTCTTATGACTGGCGATGTTTCATGTAAGAATTCGAATATTGGATCTACAGGAATTTGTATTTCTCTTTCGATTTTTTGGTAATTTTCTACATTTAAAATGGTACAAATTAGTATTTATAAAAATAGAAAAATCCTCAATCATGCATTAGTATTATCTGAATATTAATTTAATTGATTAATTAACAATTCAATGACACGATAGATATGAAATTACGGTCAAATCGCGATGAAGCACCGGTTTTCGTTAGATAACCGAAGTTAAGCAGTGTCGAGCCCGGTCAGTACTTGGATGGGGTTATCACCGGGTAATGTAAACAAAAACCAGGTACAAAACCCGTTGTACATAGGGATGACAACTTAATTCTGTAAAAACTCAATTACAATGGAAACCACAACAGTAACGCCTTGTATTTTTAAGAGATGTGGATCCATATTCCTCATTGGAGTCTACGGGACTTGAGGAGGAGGAGGAGGATACACATGATAACTTTCATAAAAGAGAAGGCCAGTACTCTATTGAATATGAATTTGTGACATAAGAAAGAGGGAAAGTTTAGAATTTCAACTGAATGATTGTAGAGTCACAAAAATTCATAAGGCTGCAAATGTTAATAAGGATGTGCTCGTAGCGTAGTGGTAGTCAGCGGGGAAAGTGAGATGGACATGTCAAGTTTAAATTAAAACCGAGGCAGTTACGTTCGCACAAAGATATGAATCAATCTCTTCTCTCTCCAGCTAGGTGTTAATAGAAGGGAAGACTGATCAGCCAATTTTAGAAAAGAAATGCTTGTCACGAAGCTATCAAATCTAAATTGTAAAAAAAAAAACTACTTGCTTCCGAAATCACAACAGCAACACCTAGCAGAAATGGTAATAAGAGTAAAATAATGTTATTTTCGTTTGTAATAATTACAAATAATTTTTTGATAATTACAATAATTGTCAAAAGTTTACACAATAAATGTCAAAAGTTTACACATAACAAAAGTCTCAAATTCTTGTAAAATTTTTTATGACTCGACGTAAATATTTGTTCAATTATGATAATTAGAAATAACTTTTTAATGACGCTGGCTATTTTGTAAATGCGAATCAAATAAGGATACAGTACTGACATAAATTATTTTCAAGGGCAAAGTGTAAAAAGATATACTCATATTGATTGATTTAATAGATAATATTGTGAACGCATATACACGTGTACAAATGTATTGATTGTAATCATACCTGATCCAAGTGAAACGGGTTATTTATAAATTTTGTGAGATATTTTATGAGATCCGAGATAAGGAATACATCTTGAGAAAACCTAAAAATGATAAATATTTCAGATCAAAATCTAACTGAATTTACATGTAAAAAAGCGGTAAATACATACATGACAAACGATAATTCAATTTGACAATCATAGTAATATGAGGTACTATTAAAAGATTTGGTGATTTTAAGGCGCACGAGATAGTTTCTTCTTCTAAAAAAAAAAAAAATAAAATTGATAGAAAACGAGTTTTCTGTTATTTCTTGGTGGTGTGGTTTCCAGATATGTATGAAATCTCCGTGAAATATTAGCTAATTTTCAACACCAACAAATTGCTCAATCGATTCAAATCCTCAACAAAAATACTTTGCAGTTTATTTAAAACGATTGCAAATATCAACGTAATTATTTAAAACTCTAAAAGCAAAATAAAGTAAATTTAGTTTGAAGTTTGAAGCGATTATATATATATATATATATATATATAAAAAAATAGTTTTAATGTATGCTATATTTATGGGGACAGCGTATGTAAATATAAAAGTGGACATTGAGATCATCATCTAGCGGCGACAGTCTGTTTCTTACCAAAACGCTATCTTCAGGCCATGTGCGTTGTTTTGGTTCGACTATTTATATATGCTGGTCAATGGTGCATTATGCGTAGGTCTATTGTATTATTATAACGGAGGTTGGCGGTAACAGTTATGTTTCAAATTATTACAGGAGCTATCGATTAGAAATAATTGTGGATCCGAATGGAGTTTCGTGGCTATTTTATAGTGTTGTTTGTCAACTTTTTTACTCGTTATTTATTTATGTTATGAGAACTGTTATCATTACGTTTATTTGTGCTTATACGTGAATTCGTAGTTCGTTAACTTGTTTACTTATTTATTGAATTGGGCTATTTTTTGCTTATTTATTTATTCTTATTTATTTATTTTCATTTTATTTTATTTATTTATTTTCGTTCTTTTTTACTTTTCGATATTTAAGTAACGTAGTAAAAATTTGCTTTCGTGTCTGCATTTTCAGATGAGATAGTAATCTGTTTTGATCTGGGAAGGTAATTGTAGTTATTTTCTCCTCCAGGCAGAGTTTACAATATTGGGATTTATTATTGTAGGCTGATGCTGTTTTCCTTATTTTCTATGATGTGATTTATTTTTAATTCCCCATATATGCTTACAGAGTATTGCGCTCTTTGAATATTTACTTATTTAGGATGTTTTGTGTGTATAGTCTTTTTGTTTCCAGGATCCTTCAGTGACTCCTATGTATAATTATTCTTTGTTATCTACTTGCATATTACACTGTTCTGCAAGCAATTATCGTTTAAGGGACATTCGTTTTTTTTTGCTCTGCAGTTACACGTGGGTTTGATTTGTGCGAGTGGTTTGTTGGTTGTTTTTCTGTTGCGCCTTTTTATTATTTGTGCAACGTTCTCGGTACAACTATAGCTGATTTTCACTGTGTTTTTCTTGATTATCTTGTTGAGAGTGCTTGATGAGGACAAGTGTTTGAGTTTAATGAATATTTTCCCTACATTTGTTTTTACACTTTTGTTGTACGGTTTATTGAAACATATAATGTATCTTTTCCTGTTGGCTTTTTTTGTGCTGTGTAGTGGGCATGCGAGTGTTACTGAAAATCCGCTATCTTTTAGAGCTGTTTCGTAATATTTCTTGGCTTTCGTTAAAGATTGTTTCACTGAAATAATTATTAAACACAATGCACATGGCCTGAAGATTGATTGAATGCACGAAGCATAGTATCGCCGCCTAGTGTTAACCCCAATATCCACATATATATATATATATATATATATATATATATATATATATATATATATATATATATATAATAATAAATTTAATATTTTTTTCTCGCTTCATGTTCCTGATTCGAAAAAAAATATGAAAACATTCGAATTAAATTTTGATCAGTTTGTTCGTAAATAAGTAAAACTGTTTGCTATCCATATTTTTTTAAACTCAGGAGGTAAGGTTCTCATGCTTAGCCACTTAAGTGATGACCTATCTCAAGAGACAGCGAAATATTGAAGGAAGCTAAATATCCTTGAAATTAAATAGACTCGCACTTACATTTGAAGAATTTGGTCCCATTTGTTTACAAGTAACTGGACCGCCATTATTCTTCCCAGACTACTTTTTGTTAGATGTTTTGCAACCAGTTGAACATCTTGCGGGCGTATCTTTCGGTTGTCAAAAATCCAGTTTGCATACCTAGAAGACAAGAGATATATTATAAACATGATAACGCTGTTTTTTAAAAATTGATTTGTTTTTTTTTTTACGGCTTATCAACTTTTTGCATGTTATTTAAAGCCAGAAAATATTTTAGATATTAAGAATTGTTTGAGATAATAACGATTTATTGATACACGTCCTACTAATTAACCCATATCTGGGGAGAAGAAGAGGCGGATTCATAACTTTCCCAAGGATATTTGCGCGTAAGTGGATATAACGAACATGACTTGAATTGGAACGGGAACTTCACTGTCTAATTTCCAATATGGGGCCGTTATTAGTTACTAGCACTTGCATAGTCAAGTTTAAAGAACTTGGTATCCTTAAACGGTCACTCGTATAAGTACAGACATTGTTTAATTACGTTGATCGTATGGGAATCCATGTTTCAGCGTGATATGGCCGTATACTATAGCGCTTTCTGTTTATCTATTAAGATAATTCAGATGCACATCACTAGACGTCCCTTTTAATGTTGCAACATAAACAACATGCATTCATTGATCATATCCATTTGGCTTTGATAGAAATTTTTATAAGAACTGCAATGAGAAATTTGGGAATATCTTACCTACACTAGCTGTAACTAGTAATAGTTACAACTATTTTTCTGATTGGTTGTATTTTATAAAATATTTCTTTGTAATTCGTTTAGAAAAAACCACCAAAGAAAATGTGTATATATCAATACTTAACATTGGTGTTTGTTAAATTGTCTTTTTAATTTTCTTCCATAGAAATCCTTTTAAATAGAAAAGGTAAATGTCTTGTGCGTGTTGCAAAATAAAATCTCTGTAAGATTTTTTGGTGAATTTTTTTAAATTCCACTTGCAAAGAAATTATCAATTTTTCTTTGTCGAAAATCTGACTTACCTCCATAAAAGCCACGGCACTTGTGTCTGTGCTAGAGCTTCTAATAGCATTTCTTTTTCTGAAGCCACATATGTATGTTCAGTTCGATTCCATACATACTCCCATTCTTTTGTGCTACCTTCTCGCACACCGACTGAATAAATAATTGTTGCCAGGTCAGGGGACAATCTGCGCCATGAAAAAGGAAACAAAAGAATCTTATAAACAATTAACAATCCTTCATTAGATGACTTTACTGACTAATCTGTCAAAATATGGTTTGAATGAGAAATAGTTTTATATAATGCTTCAATAATGAAAGTAGAAAACCAAACAGATTTTAACCGGTAATTAGAATTTTAATGGCGAATAACGATATAGATATACTTGAAAAATTATGAAAATGATATATGACCAAGGCGATCTTTATAAGGATCGCCTTGTAGATAATCCAAAAGTATTACAAGCACAAATACATATGAACAAACACAGGTTGTATTAGGATACTTTACAGCTTCTAAAATTTACCACCTGTCTGTGATTATTTTCTTTCGTTAACACATTTTGCTTTGCTGGTAGAAGGTGGGTGATTGCTGCAGCTGATAATAGGAACTAGAAAACACTGGTTATTACTAATGTGGTTTCAGCGGAGGCATTGCTGGATACAGAAAATACTACCACGAATAAGCCACAGGGACTAAGTCGATTCAAGTAAGGTCAACCTCACCACATGGAGCAAATGTTGGATTAGTTAAGGGATAATCTCCTTTTAATCCTGACACAAAGAGGACCGTGCTGCTGAAGAGCAAATACACATATAAATAACCACAAAAAATGTTACGGCAACGGTATGCTCTTAAGAAAGTCGTTTCAGAACGTTGTCATTATGAACTGGCGAAGCAACAGAATTAATCATGTATTTTATGTCCAATTGATAATGAAATCTACTAGCGAAGGCAAGCAATTCATTTATATCGATGGAACGAAATTAAATTTTGTTTTAGAGCATTCACAGGAAAGATCCAAGGAAGGGACCAGATATTCTGTCTGGGATTATATTGTTCTTTTGTTTGTTTGTGTGACACTATTTAGCTATGGTAATTGGCTAATTAATTAACCATTGAAATTAAAAAACAGGAAAGACTTAAGGCGAAAAAGAGCTATCACGAAAGATAGACTGATCGACGTTAAAAGAAAGATTTTATTCTATTTACGAAAAAGATACTTTTCACAAAAGACAGTAAACCCGCGGAAAAAGCCACGTGTGAGGTCTTTTCAGGTTGATTTATATCTCGCCGAGGGAGATAAAAAGAAAGGCAAATGTGAAGATTTCGGCCAAACCACAAGCCGGTCATAAAAATTTCGGCTTGAGACGATCGCAGATACAGGACAGGGAGAATCAACGTTAATTATCTTTCCAAGATTTTGTTTCTTTTCTTGGATACAGGCGAAGAGAAGCAATGTGGCAATTGTAAAATTTTGGCATTGTCTCGACATAGGTGAGGGGTTTGTTATTATTTACCTTATCAACGTGTCGATTCAGACGCTGAGACGTTGAATAGCGATATGGTGTATGTTAACTTTTGGCATGAAACAGAAAATAGAGTGGAGAATTGAGATTTGGCGAGATAAAAGAATTTAATTTCTTAAAAAGCCAAGGATTCCATTATAAAGCTAACTTAACGAAAGGACCAGATGGCAAACTTTGATAGTGATTGATGGGTCGGTAGAGAGTGTTGGCTAAGTGAATTCTGGGTGGCAGACCTAGTTAAACTTAGAGAGTCAGACAAACCTACGAAGGTTTCAAGCCAGCCTTCCCTGACGATCCGCTTAAGTGAAGCCTTGGTAGGTTTGTCTGGCTCTCTAGGTTTAACTATATATATATATATATATATATATATATATATATATATATATATATATGTATGTGTGTGTATTTCTATTTTTTATTCTTTTTATTTCTATATCGTCCAAGCTACACACAAATACACATTCTCGTTTAATTTATCTATATTTCAATGTGATTTGGTTTAATTTGTCAGAAATCCTATGTTAAAGTAGTTTAATAATGTATGGTATGCTTGTCCCTTTTGCTATCACTTCTCCATGTGATGGATGTCCAGCGTCGTTGTACTTCAATATTTAGTGTAGGCTCTGACAAATCCAGTGATGTATTTCGGGTTGTTACCGCGCTGAAAAATCCGCAACTGGCTCAAACTATATTTCGACTAAGATTAAAATAATAATAATTACTAAAAAATTTATTTAAAAGTTAGTACATTTATATTCATTGACACTACTGTATATATAAACAAAGACATTTGAATTAGTACCAAAAAAAGATACAATTTTCGAAAATAATTTTAATCCAAGAGATTTGTAATTTACATTATCTAAAAAATCATTAAAAGTTTAGAATTTCAAAATTCTAAGAGAGAAAGATAAAAATCTCCCAAATCACCTGTATCCGTTATTCATCCATTTTTTGAACATTTCGTTGGCATACTTAACGGCATCCGGTATTTCAAGATCACAGGCAGCGTTTAGGATCAACTTTTGCATTAATCTGAAAGGAAACAATTCATTTTCAACGCTTACATGGCAATTGTTATTTCATTGATGGTAAGTACAATCAGAGCTCGAGGGGGAAAGGAAAGTTAGTATAGCTAACAAACCAATGTGATAGTAAAGATAGAAAAATATTTTGGGACATGTCACTCGCATGAAGTGTCATTCTTAATTCTAACCAGGAGGAATGATCTTGTGATCACGTCGTTATATCACTTGATAAGTTAAATGGCTTGTAATCTAAATTAAACTAATGATGCCTTGTTTATTATTCTTGAAAACTACTGGAACAGGAGAAAGGAAAATCTACTCTAAGTATGGACTGTGTCAAATACTAAAAAAGAAGTTGGCTAACCAGACAAATAGCTAAGAGAAAGATTACAAAATGCTTGGTATTTGATATGAGAAATAAAGGCTGTTGAAGCGAACGTTCAAAGATGAGAAAATTACAAGCAGGAGAGGAGAGACTGGGCGAAATGAAGCGTAACATTTAACAGACAGAAGGAATAACCAAAATTAAACAACTGCTATGCTACGAGAGAAAGTCGTTGAATAACTCAAGAGACTAGAATAAATGAC
Source organism: Acanthosepion pharaonis (assembly GCA_903632075.3). Classification (NCBI taxonomy): domain Eukaryota; kingdom Metazoa; phylum Mollusca; class Cephalopoda; order Sepiida; family Sepiidae; genus Acanthosepion; species Acanthosepion pharaonis. The sequence continues at coordinate 1,145,828 of CAHIKZ030002423.1, read as the reverse complement.
AAAGTCCAATTGAAGATAAGTACTTCCAAGGGAGCTTATTTCGCATATCATTACTACAGAGTTCTATCCTCATTGGGTGTTCTATAATTGTGACCTTGTGCCAATCAATTTTGTAAATAATAGTACGAGTAAAAGATGTACGCTTTTAACAACATAATACCAACGATCTGAGGTCAGACTAAAAAATAATAAAAATAAAAAAATCATTGTAGATTAAAGTAGAAATATAAATAATAAAATTAAATAGATAAGTGCTAAAGAGAGAAGGAAATCTAAAAGATACAGATAGAGTGTTTACCTTTCACGGACCGTTCCTGTTTCCTCAAATGTTGTTGCTTTAAAAGCTGGCGTTACTAAATCAGTCAAATATTTCTGAAAAATAAGCCAAATTATATTGTATATTCGGGCACATACACACACATATACTCACACATGCACAAGGTTTCAAAAACTTCAAATACAGAATTTTGGAAATAATCATTTTTCTTCAGTGAATGCAATTTGAGCAATTTTAGAAGACAATGAAATATTTATCAGTAGCCACACTCCGTTCACCATGTTACGATGCGCATCTATAAATGGTCAAGTAGCTGATGCAATTTTGCGATAATTGTAATCCCCATCGTCTATTTTTATATTTTGAGATTCAAGAAAAAGAAAGAAGAAGAAAGAACGAGAAATTATTTTTTGTTAACAAAAACATCAAATAAACCGCCTCTGACACGTGACTCCTGACAGATAAACCAAAGAAATGTTTCTAGATAAAGACATCCTATGCCAATCAAATTGTGGATGTCAAAAATATTAGATCTATAAAATGTGTATAGAAAGAATGTTAGACTCAAGCAAATCCTGACTAGTTGCTGAGAAACGCATCGATACATAGCTAGATGTTAGCATTCCATGTTGAGGCTTCAAAACGATTGTCAAAATCATTTATTTTTTTAAAACTGAAAGTTTTTTGATATGCGGCACAAAAGAGTCCCAACCAACTCTGTAGCTGACATTTCCCAGAAAGAAAAAGAAAACAAACAGCGCCACGGAACATCAGCAGCATCGATCTGTCCAGATGTTGATCTACAAGATGGTTCCAGTCCACAATAGTTAACAAAGAACCTGGATAAGATCGGTTGATTGTGCGGAAAAGTCGGGAAAATACAAAGATTGTATATCGTGAAAAATGAGTTGTGATCAGCTTCAGATATATTCTCTTCAGTTGCACTGACGGCCATGTCTGCTAGACTCAGATATTAACAGCAGAACATTAGTCAAAGGAAACACATGATGACACACACGGGATATTGCTACAAGACGTTTTGTCATGCAATATGGCAGATACCATTCACGATCGGCAAAATCGGCAAACCAAATCCAGGAAAAATGAAATCATTAGGAAAATTTACGTCTTTCATTCTCACAAAACTTCGTACATTTGGATTATCATTTCTTTCAAAACATTTTCTTTTTGTTAACACATCCATGAATGAGAAGGATGTTAATTTGAGTCTCCCAGCATTCTTTTCATCAATAAACTTGAAATTTTATCGGAATGAAAATGGAAAATTTGGTTTGATGGTGGACTATCATAATTGCTAATGACGGTGTCAAGAATGAATAAAATTTAACTTTAAATTTTAACAAAGATTACACTTGCATCTTTGTTTTAATGTCCTTGAAAAGTGAATAAATCTTATGCTGTATTTGATATTGGGATGAAAGTACTATTTTAAATTTCTTTCTTTTCTTTACATTAGTCATTTTGAAAAGTATTTTAATAGGCAAACACTAAGAAGAATGCTGGAATATTGAAGAAACTTGTTATCACTCAATCAGTAGTAAGCTCTCAGTTACTACCGGAATGAATACTCAATGAATGACTGACTGAATAAATAATAATAATAGTAGTAGTAATAATAATAATACTAGTTGTTGTTATTGTTGTTGTTGTTGTTGATGATGATGAGGATGATGATGATGAAAACAACCAGCAGATGAGACAAATATAGATGTAAATACAAATAAGAATTATATTGTTACTGGAGATAATGTCAATATTGAAGTTTATGGCTATTCTATCGGCAAGAGAAATAAGCACCACAACTATTTTATAGAAAATAAGCAGAAAGTAATAATGTTAGCTAGAACAACTATTTATATGACTTTGAGATAAAATTAAGTTCATGACTCAAGCAATCGTTTGGTTATCTCACTCAGCCAAAGTCATTCAAATTCATATATATACAATATAAATGTATATTCATTAGATTTATTCTTATTGTTTCACTTTAAAAATTGAAAGGTGAGCAAAAGTTTAGTCTGTTTATATTTAACTTTTGCAGTTTATCCTTAAACCCAGACTAATTTTAATTTGATATGTACAGCAATCTCTTTGTTCAGAGCACCATCTATAGGTCTTATTGAATATCTTTATTTTCATGACATCTCAATTTCTTTTTACTCGGATTCATTCAGTATTTTGTTTCTGCATCTAAAATTAAAAGAAAATATGAAACCATTCACAGATTTTCCTTAAAGGATTCCGATTTGTCACGTATTGTGGAAAGTAAAGAGAATATGGAAAAAGATTTACCTTGAAGTTGCCGTACGATTCTGTGGAGTCTAACATTCCATTGATGAACTCAAGCGCATTCATGAACGCTTGCCAAGGGACATAATCCTTTTCCTTCTTAAGGTAGGTTGTCATATTCAATGCAATTGGATATCCGAGCAACTGAGCTCTAAAAAGATGTCAACGTAATAAAATTATAATTTATTTTGTAACTTTAGTACAATTTTACTTCTTTATATATTGAATAAATTTATTTTTTCGGTTTTAACGAAATATCGAAATACCAAAATTTCTATTTTATATACATAAAAACTATAAAAAGCAGGCTTTTTCAAGTTTAAATAAAATATATCGTTTCATAAATCTCTGAAGATTAAAAAGTAAAATAAGATTATTATGTTCATTATTCATTGTTCGAACTGTTCTCATTTTTGTTGCCATATTCACGACGGTTCGGCCGTTGTACATCCCGGCCTTCTTCAGGTGCTTGGAATTTTGAACTGAACCCTTTATTTCGTCTATCGGGGTAGATTGTTCTAGTTCCATGTGCCATGCCTTTTCCGGATGTCTCAGTTATCTCCCTTTAACTCGAGCTTTGTTTACCACTGTTCACTACTGTAGTAGCCAGGTATTGAACTCACAACTAATTGAGTCATGTCACTGGATCCAGTCTGCCCAGGTGGACGAAATAAATGCCTTTTGCCAAATAAAACTACAATTATTCATTTTACTTAGTTGTGATTTCGCATGTATTCAGTTCTAAATTGAGAAATTCCATCAATTTTTCTTAGAAGACCAAAAATTAAGACATTAACGTATTCGCGAGAAAGAAAAAACCCCCCAAAAAACTAGCAAGATCACACACGCATACACACAAGCACACAGTTGAACAAAGACAAACCTCGCTAAATTTAGAGCATCATCAATAAGTCCTGCTCGGTTTGCTGGAAGTAAAACCTGAAGTAAAAGGAAAATTCGTGTTACAAATCAGCTTTAAAATAAGAAAAATCCTAGTATTTTTAATTTGTTTAAATATTTATTAGATAGAAACTTATTGATTATTGTCAAGTGATAAAACTAAGTCTATCATGACGGCCGTTTTATAAAATTGTATTTTCACCATTTTTTTTATTAATTTGAATAATGTACAGCCACTTGACAACCTGACGCAATAGCTGATAAATAAAATAATTTTATTCATTTTACATGTATTGATCAAAAGTGAGTGTCCCTTTTTGTAAATGAAAAGAAATAAATTAAATTTATTATATTGACTTTTTAATCGAGTGTTCTGATTATTAATCATTTCGTAACATTGACCTGTTTTTATGAAGTTGTTCTTACATATAGACAGATTATCCGTAAGAGGAAAGGTATATGCAATTTATTAATTTAGTTCAATGAATTTCTTGAATATAATGATAAGAAAATATGAATGCAAAATATGAACAGCACACCTTTTTCAAATATAAATATATTGCAAACATATAACAGCAATTTTTAAGTTAAGAAATCTAAAATATTATTCGTCTTTTTTCTATTAAAGTGCATATGAGCTTTTACATTGGCTCAAAATGAAGAATTCATAGCGAATGATTTTATCAATCTTGCATGCTAATATCCTTTTGATATGAACTCGTTTCTTAGCTTGAGTTCTAATAGCCAACTAAGAGGGAATAAAACTCGCTGTCCATTAAAGTTAATCGAAACAAAAATATGTATTGGTAACGAGAAGCAGCCAGAATTATTATTTAGCCATTAGAGTCGCTCACCGTGTGGTTTTGATGCAGTTGTTCAGTCAGTTGGTCCCACATTTCTACTTCGTAATTCACACGATAGTAACCAGTATGGTCTACATTTCCAAGAATCCATCCACTTTCCGATCGTTTTATCCGATCTAAAATAATTAGATATCAAATTATAGAAGCAATTTTAAATGCATCATTGTAGCTATCAATACACCCGGAAAACCAAATACAACCATAAAAAATAAAGTCAGTTTTTACATTTTTATAATTTGTCAGTCTTTCTACCATTATTCTTGTTTGTATTTCTATTAAAGTATTTCAATAAAATGCAAAATTAAGAGTTGAAAATACGACAGATGAAAAATACATGTGAAAAAAAAAATTAACAAAAGTCAAATTTAGTTTAAAATTCAGTTAAATGTTAATGTGTCGTCACATATCACATGCGAATAGAGGAACTGCCTAAGTACCTATTCTGATCATTAGTGAGTATCTATGTGGATGGTACAACAGTTTGCAGGTGCACCTCCCAAAATCTGGAAAACCAGAACCTAGCATCTCGTCTCTCCTCTGACCTAACCCATGTAGCGCAATGGGGGAAGGATAAGCTTGTAAAATTCAATACAACCAAAACCAAACTAGTGACATTCGACCACTAGGCAGGTGCTGAACATTCACCTATCATGATGGATGAGTTTTTCCCAAGGAGACTCCTTACCTTGAACGTATATAGTAACTCAGGCACTATAAAGGCCTCAAGTGGAACACATATATCTGATCTATTGCTAAAGATGACCAGCATTGGTTGATTGTACCGCTCCAGTAAATATCTGACTCCTCTTGCTATAGTCTATCTTTACAAGATCCAAATTCGACCGTAAAATAGTGTATTACTGTCATGTCTGCTTTGGAGCTGCCCAGTCCTCGCTTGTATTGATAGAATTCAAAAGCATATACGCGGCCTTGTGGGTGATGAATTATTTTATACTCGGCAATTCCTTTCCCACAGACGAAACGTTTCTTGTCTCTCGCTGTTCTATTGATATTTCCATGGCATGCGTCCTGACGAGCTATATTCCTTAGTCCTACCAGCCCAGAACTTTACAACTGAGGCCCGCCATGCCACGTACACCAGGGTGAATCATCCATAATCCCTTCGTATTCCATTAATAAGAAGCAAGTTCCAGTCGGTCAGCTTCTTTCCCAAGAACTGCTGCTTTGCGGAACAGACTTTGGCAGGATGCTTTTCAATCAATATAATCTTGACCTCTTCAAGTCTAGGGTTAACCATTATTTTTCCTGCAGTGTTAATCCTATTTTTCTTAGATTCTAGGATAGTAGTGAAAAATGATAGTAAAAGATAAACAAGAAAATATAAAAGTGAGACAAGCGAATCCTAGTTTTAATTTGACAAACAGGAAACAACGAAAGAGAACCGAAGAAGTGACATAGAAACATTCAGCACAATGGTTTTCAGTCGCCGCTTCGTCACCACGTTAGCTTATCCAGTAGACATTTTATTCCATCTCGATATCCGTTCACTAGAGCCTTGCGTTAATCTACATCCTAGTGATGCTATCTTGCTGCTCAGTTATCCAACATTTTGTCTCTTCATTGCTACGCGTGACTTCTCGCTTCTTCCAACCAGCATCTTTACCGTTCTCCGGCTTACCCTTTGCATCTTTTTGCTATATATAACTTTTAATTCGATTTACTTTCGTTGACATAGTTCCGTTTCTCCCATGGGCCTTGGTGCATTACCCAAAACCCCAAACACCATCCAATTTCTATAAAGTGTTATGGCGACCCTATCTTAAACTGGCACTGCAATAATAACATGCCTTACGTAAATTTATGGAAAATCTAATTATATTGACAAAATAGCTTCAAATGCCGTTTGATAAAGAACAAGGACAAACCCCAATAAAAAAAAAAAAAAACGAAACAAAACCAAAAACTGAACAGTAATCGTATTATTTATTTATTCAGCTGTTGATACTATTGCATACTCATTTTATCAATTCTTTTGAGATGTTTCAGTCACAGAGAGAATAATCCGCAACAGGAGATATTACAGTGTTTTTCTTCTTCTATGTGCCATGTCCTTTCAGGACGTGGGTGATAATGGCTCTCTATAACTTCCTGTCTGTCATGAGTGAGTTTGGTCTTTTTTTCCTATTCCTCATAGTCCCTGTTCTGTCAACACCACGCTCATTATGTAGGTTATTCGCTGTTTTCTTCTGTACCCCTTACATTCAATATATCCTGTGAGTATCAATTTCGCCAAGTTCTCTTTCTTTATTATGTCCCCTAGAAATTTAAATTGTCTCTCAAAGATTCTAAGTATCAATGTCCCTTTTTTCTTAAAATTTCGTCGTTGCTCATATGTTTAGTCCATGGTATTCTCCGCATCCTTCTGTAGAACCACATTTTTGTTACCTCAAGTCTCTTCTTCATCTGTGAGGAGATTGCCAAGCTGCTATATAGAACACCTGACATTACATAATAGTTTAGCACTTGTTTCTAACAGAATTTTCCTGATTCTTAATACTCTACTTAGCTTTTGGAAGGCATCTTTCGCTATTCAATTGCGCTTTCGGATTTTGGTGTCACATTTTCCACCCGCTGTTAAGACATTACCTAGATATTTAAATGTTTGTACTTGATTGATTCTGACATCTTCAATTTGTAATTCACATGTTGGGCTGTTGCTTTTGCTAACAACCATACATTCTCTCTTTATGCAATCGATGTTTAATTCTTTATTTGGGTTTCTTTTACTACCTTCTCCTGGAGTTCCTGGAGTTTCCTTTCTGTGTCTGCTATCAACACTATGTAATCTGCATATATTATGCCGTTAATATTGTAACCGCCAATAATGAATCCTAGTAGTACTTCTAGTTATCTCAGGATCGACACACTGTAAAGTCCAGTGAGAAGACACACCCTTGTCTTACGGCCCTTCCTATTTTTTGTCCCTACTAAATTCATTTTCTATCAGTATGCAGAAAGTTTGCTACCAGTATAACTTATGGATTATACTAATATATTTCCTAAGTACATCAAGCTTACCAAGCAGTTCAAGTAGTTCTTTGCTATGTACTTTATCAAATACTTTTGTATAATCAATAAAATATATTTATATATCCTTCTGCATTTTTTGCAATGCACTTTCTGATATCAAAATAAAAACTAATAAAATTTAAGTATTTTAAGAAAAATGTCAATAAAAATGAATATCATGTTTTACTTACTTTCTTTTTTCTATTTCAACAGAGAATTGAAAGAATTGTTCAGCAATTATAATAAATACTAAAATGTGTTGTTTTGTCAGTTTGCTATATAGTCTAAAGACTACAAACATTGCATTCATTGTTCCTTATCGAAATTGCACTGTTTTCGTCCTATTTCTAGTCTAATCCTTCTGCGTGCTCTATTCATAAGAATTCGGATGATAAGTTTCATTGGGTGGCTCATTAGGCTGATTGTCCAGTGGATATATCATTCGTTCATACTTGGCTTCTTAGGCAGTGCTGCGAAAATGGATCTATCAAGGTCTTCCGGTATATCACCACTATCGTATATTTCATTTATTATTTCTCTAATTTTGTCAATAGCCATTATAATTTAAAAGGCAATGAAGCTATTATTTTATTATTTCAAACTTATTGACGATTCATGTTACAATTTACATGATATTTTTTTATAGCAAACTGACAAAACAACACATTTTAGTATTTATTATAATTGCTGAACAATTCTTTCAATTCTCTGTTGAAATAGAAAAAAGAAAGGTAAGTAAAACATGATATTCATTTTTTATTGACATTTTTCTTCAAATACTTAAATTTTATTAGTTTTTATACAGTAAAAGCTTTATCTAAAAGTTAAACGGATGTTGGTCTGAGGCAGATTTTCACGATTAATACATACTAAAATAAAAATATTCGGTCACTACACACACACACAGACACACACACATACACACTCACATTGTCCATATGGATTTTTAAAAGCCATAAGATTCCAAAATAAAATGGAGCTAGAATCGTTACAAATGAATAGAAGAATTATCAAGAAAGTCTCTTTTACTAATTCTCGAATTAAATTGTAATTGCACAATATTTAAATAGAATACTTATCAAGGATATTTGGAGGTTTATTAATCATTAAGATGTTTAACATTTTCTTGAATTTATAAACGATTGTTGATAACTTGTGATAATTGCCATGATGTGACATTACAAATTTACTGGTTACTTCCTGCTTCAAATCCTTTCTGCCTAAAAGCGTCACATGATTGTGCTAAGTCGTCAGTCGCTGAATTTCAAGCTGTCCACACGTGATCTCTATTACACTACAAAATGTACACACTTTCTATATACACTCTTACGTGTGTAACTATTCTAATACTAACAAAATACTAGCTCAATAAAACTGTCTTATTCTGTCAGAGTATTTCGCTTAAAATGAAATATACGTCAAACAACGCCAGAACTAAAATATATCGAGGATTTTATTGGAGATGGAGTGACCATCTTTTCTTTTAGTAAATAAATTCCTTTTTCAATTTATTCTTTATATATATATATATATATATATATATATATATATATATATATATATATATATATATATATATATTATAAATTAATTGATTTAAAATATGTTTTTCGCTACACAGTTCTAACCATGTTTCAAAAATGGAAGCTAAAAGCTTCGAATTTAATTTTGTAATTAAATTAAAGACATTAGTTCAATTTCATCCTCAAGCGAATTTTGGAGTAACTTATTTAAAAAATTACTGGGTTTTAAGGCACAGCAAAAAATCATAATTCACATTTCCAAGGATACAGAGAAATCCATTCATCCAGACAAGGGGTGGTTGCGTGTTCACTATCGCTGTATTTTGTTGTATCTGTTATTAGTTATGTTTTAGTAGGGGTAGGGATGTATTTTTCAATGAATTCTGACATCCGTCAAATGCATGTCGTCTGGATTTTTAAAAAAAAATTATTGTTAACGGCAAAAAATCTTACGGCATTTTTTTCTATTTGTATACTTAAAGATTTTTGGGGGGTGTTTACGTTTATTTAACTACGATTTTTAAAATATTTTCACTTTTAATTTTTAATATACGATATTTCTTTTTAAAAACGAAAAATCTATTCGCAGCCAAGAAGACAACAATGTATGTGTTGACGCCCTTAGATCGGAGTCATTTCAAATAAATTCTCACCTGTATCGGTGTTTAACCATTGTAATTTCGTATCCAGTGGATTCGACTGAAAACAGTAGACAAAAGGAATATGCCATTTGTACCTGAAAATATAATTTATATGCATACCAATAAACAAGTAGTATTCATACAAAATTTTCACTCATTTTATCATGAGCTTAGATATTTTGCATGTAACGAGAGTTTGAGGAAACATTAACATTGATCAAATGCTTTTTTGTCATTTAAATACTGCAGTACCAATGGAAACTTACATTTGGTATAAAACCCAGTGTTTCGCCACAGAATTACATTGAATCAATCAAAATGTAGTGAACAATTAAAAAATACACATATTCAAACCAGTAAATTTTGTTATAATTTTGAAGTACAGAAAGATTTTCAATTTTTCACATCAATAAGAATTGGTGTTGGGACATGTTTTTATCAAGTTCAGTGCATGTAGGTTATATAAATTCATTGGACTTATCCATTAAATATGAAAAGAAACACAAAATATTATATTGCGTTTGCGTTTCTTTTTAAAGTATTAAAAGTCGTTGGGAGCCATTTGTCAGTAACTATTTTGGCTTGTTAAATATATAAAAAGTCGAGTTACCATCAAAAAGCTTCCTTTCACTTTTCACTGTGAAAGAGAGAATTTAGATTTTGAAATGCCAGTTTTTTTGGTTTTTTTTTTGCTGACGATGAAGTTTTGTGTATTCACTGCGTACACTAGTTAAGCATTTTTTTTATCCCAAAAAGGATAAAAATTATTAGTCACGCGCATTAATAACCTTGAACTTTGTATATTTGATTGTGCTTGGAACAAAGACTTTTATGTTTTCTACTAAGAAAATTTCACTATTGCAATAATGATCCTTTAAAGTAACTGGTAAATTTCTACTGAAGATAAGTTTTACTAAAAGCTTCATAGTATATTTTTCCTTAATTTTCTCTTGTGATATTCTCTCACATATTACTCTTTAGAATATTGCTTGTTATTAAATACTACATCCATTAAATTTAATATTATCAGTGCTTTTATTCTTTTATCATATGACTTCGTTTAAATTCTTAATTTTTTAGTTGTAGTCGTTGGAGTCAGTAATTCGTAATGGTGAAGTGTTATATTTAATAATTTTCTTAGTATTATTTCTCGGTTCTCTAGAAGTTGAGATCAGATATTGAACTTTTTGTAACCTTCTGTTACGAAAAATAACCTAAAGGTGAGGCGAATACGTTTGAAAACTATTCCGCGATGATAGAGAGAGAGAGAGAGAGAGAGAGAGA
>CAHIKZ030002423.1:415000-530000 GCA_903632075.3 Acanthosepion pharaonis | reverse complement strand
ATGCATTATTTAGTTACAAAGAATGTTTGCATCTTATTAAAATATTTCTGCCTTTGTTGACAATAATCCGCAAGTTACAACAAAGGGAGGCAACAATTCTTAACAGAAAGAAAGTGGCAAAAGTAAATGAAATAATAAATATTATAACAATAGTAAATTGTAAGAGACTTTACATTCATTGAATATTGATACTTGTTTAATAATGCAAATTTGCTCTTTCTTTACCATCAATTTTACCTCTTTGATTAGCAATCAGTATTTAGTAGGCGGGGGTCATTCGATTCCTTGTTTCTTTTTTCTTTTCTTTTTTTTATCGCTACCAACGTCTATTGCAGATTGATCGATAAATATTTTTCAGTTTGCGTCAGTCAGGAACAGGATAGCGTCTCCTTAGAGTTTTTCAAGATGTTCGCGTAAAAAGGGCAAAAAATGCCTTGCTTTCAAACGTGAACATCATAAAATACATTATTTCTTTAACTAATGCACCGTTTTTGTCTTACATTTTTCTTTTGTCTTTTTCCGTTTTATTTTCACACACACCTACTCTATTTATTACCACCGAACCTGGCTTCTAATTGTTTGTCTGTTGAAACATTTCCCAGAGCTGTCTTCATTACATGTATTCATTCCCAAGGATGTCCAACCGTCATGAGAGAAGTCATGATTATAGCCATTATAAAATACAGAGTGCACTTGCCTGTCTCACTGAACCGATGGAGAGATTTCGTTTCTAAAAGATTATATATGGACTGTTTCTTTTTCATTTAAACTTTTGTTCTCACACATGTTAGTTCATTGGTGGAGTTCATGGTTTGGATTTTCTTGTGTTGCAATGAACTGTTAATATTTATCTCAAAATTATTGCCATACACTGATAAATTTTCATTTCTTTAATTGCAGCAAAGTCAGTATGCAAACACGCGACGTCTTTCTTTATATCACTTTATTATACATGTATTTACATTATTAAATGTCAAATGCATCATTATTATAATAAAATGTATATTACATAGCATAAATATATTATGTATGCAAAAGTACACCGACAGGATACACAACAATAAACCATTTTTCCAAAATATATATGTATTACACACACACACACACATATATATATATGTATTATATACATATATATTCTGGAGGTTATTTTTGTACGTACACATCTTTGATTTGACATCTATGTTATTTTATTCCATAAAATGTGAAATTAGTATCAACCAGCCTAGATCAAAATTTCTAAAAACAAAAGATTAATATTAATTTCCCCGCTTAAGGAATAACAAACAGGGACATGTATCCACTCGGAATAAAGTTTATAGCAATAAGAATAATGTTGAATTAAAATAATCCTTTAAAAAATTACTAACACACACACACACACACACATATATATATATATATATATATATATATATATATATATTAGAATCCGACAGGATGAGGAACAAACACGAAAAGTTTCCTATTTGTTAATATATATATATATATATATATATATATATATATATATATATATATATATATATGATGTACTGTTCAAATTGGCGCTGAACTTAACTAAGCTATTTTTATATATTTTTGCATTATAATATATATAAAATTAAGTAAATTTTATGTCTTTTTTAAAGAGTTTATGTTTTTACTGGGTTAATTTAAATATAGCATCAGATTTCTCTTTAAATAATATTTTAAATAATTTTTTTTATCATTAAGCATATAGTTCAAAATTAGCTTTTACATTTTTTTCTGTCAATAATAAAATGCAATAAGACTTATTCTCATAGAATTGAAACAGTTGTAATGGACAAGACAATTCTTTGTTATTAGAAAATAGAATAAAAATTATGCTTCAACATAAGATTTATTGATAAAAAAAGGACAATAGATTCTGAAGTTGGATGTTAGAAAGTACTGCATACAAAGCCATTAAGATTTACAAAACTATTAGTTGCTACTTGAATAGAAAAATACGAGCAACTGAGAAAAAACAGTACACAAATGAAAAGCCACATTAATTTTATTTCAATGTGAATGACTACCATTGCTATAAGAAATGCTGGCGTGCAGAAAACATAGTTTGAAAAGAGGTGTGAACACACAATATTGTCCCATGAAACGTAGTATTTTGGGATATTTTGCACTCAAAAAGTTACATTTTTTCTTACAGAAGAGCTGATGTGTCCATTTCGGTAAAGAACATAAAGACTGGAGCTAGGAAAATTGGTTTAACACACGCACTGCACAAAAGCAATAGTTAAATGTTGAGAGATTTGGAAACGGTGTTGATCAGTTGTGTAAAATTATGAGGATCATGTTATGTAGAAAGAATTTCTTGAATATGGAAAAGAAACAAATGCTTCTTTGTTCGTAATTGATATAATTAATCAAGATATTTCATTATCGATAACATCGTCCCATCTATTTAGCAAATTGTTTATCCCTCAGGCTTTATGATACAATTGATGACCATACTACTTCATATAAACTGTTTAGTTTGGGCTGAACACTTTGTGATAGACTACTCATCCTTCTTATCTCACCAAAAACAGAGTATAACTTTTGGGAGTCTCATCTTGGTTTGGAGATGAATTCTCTTTTTTAGTCTGTTCTGACCATTGTCATTTTCGTTGGATATAATTATAGAGGACCCACTTTTCATCTCTGGTGATGATCCTACCCAGAAAAGGTTCGGTAGCAAGTCAACATTTCAGTCATGAATAGATGGTTGAGAAGCAATCAGATGATGAGGGACCCATTGACCAGATTTTGACACTGTTCTGAGTTCATGAAGGTTGTTTTATGATTGAAGTGTCACTTGTATTGAATCATTTCGCTAATTGTCGTTTAGTTTGCTAATGATTTTCCTCAACAATGACTTGCAGAAGTTCAATATTGACAGAACTTGGTTGAACAGATAAAAGGGAATCTTCGTGAGAAAGCTTTTCTGATCGAAACTGGCGAAATCATGGTTTGGTTGTGAGTTTTTTAGCCGAAATGACTGTGTCGAATATTATCTTTAATCGTTTCACCCCAAGCAAGGCGATCATAACATTAGGACTCAGGTGGTTACAGTGAGAATGAAAGAGAATAAAAAGACTTTAATGGGGAGAAGTGAAGACCTGGTTGGCAATCTAGTAGCACTCTTAAATTCATGTTGTCGAAGTTCTAAGGGGAAAAAAAGCTCATCAGAAGAGTTGCCAAGAAAATATTTGCAGAAAAGACAGAGGGAAGTCATATTGCGTTGATAAGAAAGTGACTGAAGTCGAGATGCCAGGTCAGGATCGATGACATTACAAACCCTTCTTTGAATGTATCCTCATCAAAAACTTATAATTATTTTTTAACATACGATGAAGCTACGGGGAATTGGCGATTATTCTTTCATTTAAACATTTTATTTCTGAATTCGTGTAATGTAGTAAAAATGGAAGATAGCTGGCCTTTAATGACTGTGTCATTTGTTTTGAATTAAATAATTTTACTGTGTATAAATCATCATCGTTAATATACAATCAAAGATTTACATGGTATATACTTTAGAGGATATATAAATTGAACTACTATGGATACCCAATGTTGTCCGCGGATAAATAATTTCAAACACAGCAACAGAGAAAAATATTTTTTTATTATAGTTCTTACATACATGACTATGAAATAAAGATTAATTACATTACTTACACATAAACAAAATATTCTGATGTACAAATGATGGGTGACAAGGGTTTTGGTTTCATAAAATTAATTCTTTTCCCACTGGTTGCAACTATGAAATTTTTCATTGTAACCAAACTCTCGTACGACGAACATAAAGGTGTCGAGTATAAAAAATATGGAGAAGTTAGGTTGAAACCAGTGATACTAAAAGATTATCCTTTGCCTCACTGAGAATTTAAATCGCTTGAATTAAAAAAATGTAGGAAATGTGAGGTACATTCTCCTTTTTGGATACCAAAATTAGGACAGTTCATTTGGTGACATGTGGGAAAATATGCTTGACAACTGAGCTACATTGCACAAATTTGAAGAATCGGCATTTGTGAGAAACATGATGGGCATCCCAATTTAAGTTCTAAATAGTTTCTTCAGAAGTGTCAAAGTCTGTGTTAACTGACTTGCATGTCCCAAGGAATCATATACTATGTTTTTCAGCTCAAGTTACCTATACATACCAATTTATCACAAGAATTCAATTGTTTGCCTGTAATGCATATGCGAAATAACTAATTCTACATCTAATGACTTCCGGTAACCTGAATGGTGGATTTAGACCTTATTCACCCTAACATTTGTGATATTATATCATAGCAAACTCTATATAACTCCTTTTGGCTATAAATTACTTGAATTAGCTACAAGTGAAATGTTATATTCTTTGATAGCCTTTTATGACCTTAATATTCTCCCAGGTCTTTCAGTTATCCATAAAAAAAAATAGGATCCCTGATACCATATACATGCGCGCAAGATAAAACGAAATAATTTCACTATTAAACCAATATGCAAGTGAAGTTTGGTACAAGAAAAAGTCATAATTTATGACTGATTTGTTGGTTAGTTCTTTTCCTGTGTGGAATTACTATAAATTATAGGTTTATCATTTATATTAAACGCTGTTTCAGTCACACAAGTATGATTGTATTCGAAGTTTTGGTGATGCGAATAACCTGTCATCCTGAATTCCCTGTTGGGGAAACTCACAAGTTTTGGGGTACTGTATTTTCATACGAACATTTTAAAAGTCCCTTTAATTGACTCATTTTTCATGGATGTTACTTTGTTTAGCAGTATTGGCAAATTAATGTTTTACCTTAAATATCATGAAAATTATTGCGCTGAAGTTAATAATTATCTTTCTACATTAAAATGATAAGATGCAATTAAATGACTTATTTGTTTGGATTTTACTAAAGATATTAAACATTAAAAATATTCTGTCCGGATATCGTGAAATTTATTGCCATTAATAGTACATAGAAAATCTACCGAAAATTCTACAGATCTAAAGTGTCCTAAAACTCACAAACGAGAAAACTCGTAGTATTATCTAATGCTCTATGTTTTCCATTTCATCTTTCGTGATACACTTTTACAATTATCTTTTAATCATTTTTATGTGCATACATATGGCATAAACTTAGGTATAAAAGTTTATATCTTATGAAAGATAATAAAAACTTGTAAGGGTTGATTTGCAGAGTGCGCATGCGTGACTATTTTTGTTTTACCATGCACGTATAGATATAGTTACTTTGTTTCATTTTATTATCCACATAGTATTTTATTAAGTCCTTAATTATTATTTTGTACTTTATTTTAAATATATAATTTTAGAATTAATGGTATTGCGATGCCTAACTTGATTTTCATCGGTTTTTCTTTGTGTAAGCGTTTATCAATGACAATAAACATCTGTTTGCACCTTAATAAACGGCGCGTTGCATTTTCTATTTAAAGATTGACATTCATGACCAACTATCACCTACATAAGTAGATTTTCTCTTTTCTTTTAGATAATAATATGGGCAGCATGAGAGTATTGGTTGGTTGATGAGAAAATCCCAAAACAGCAAACAATATAGCCTTATACATAAAACATCAAACTGAACATAAAGTATTCGTGTTACTATTTCAAAAGTATTTTTCTCTCTCACTTTATTGAGTTTTGTGTGAGTCACTAAATAATCTGATCAGTTTTGAATTGTCGAAATCATATCGTCTTTTATTTCAGATTGTCTTTACATCGCAGTATCCATGTCTTTTTGCTATTACTTAAGTTTTGTCACTGCTTTGCTGCTGCTAAATAGTTTCAGGAAGTAAGGCGGCGGTAGTAGTAACGTATATAATCAATACTAAATCTCTCCATTTTATTCTCGTGGATAGAATGGAAACCTGGCTAAATTTGCACTCAGATTTGAAAAACATGGCTGAAAAATATCAACAGCAAAATTTCCAACATCAACCACAAAAAGAAGACAAAAATAGAAGATATTACTTAAAAAAATTATACTTTTTTCAACAGGAAATTAAGAAACTAGAGACTATTTTACATTATTCCTCTTGAACAAAAACGAAAAATTACATGACTAAGATCTATTCCAGCCAATGCGTTTGTATCAATGAATGCAAAAGATAAAATAGCCCCCCCCCATAAGTAAGTGTACAGTAAGATCGAGGAGAGATATTGAAATCTGACAGAGTTAATCATACATGAAAGGAGTTGTTATCAAACCTATGAATTGAAGTTAAAATAATAGGGAATAATACCACATGATACAACTGAAATAATCAGAGCACATGTGAGGCTCTGATGACCTCCTCATTATTTTACAGCTGAAATATATACATTTCGTTATTCTTTTACACTTAAATCCATACAAGTTAAGCTAAAAGGGGTGGGTTGTATAAGACGAATTTTTTAGTCTTCCCACGAGCATAATAAAAAAAAAGATATATTAACGCTTTCGGGTAATAGTCCATGGGGTTTCTATCCATTGTTCTGTGGTTATATGGAGTATAATCTGACACAAGGCAAAAAGTTCGGCACTTAGTCAGGATAGCACTTACTACACTAGCAATATTCAGTAAATAACTTACGAAATTGTTATGGTCCAGGTTAGGACCAAGGAAGAACAACACGAACACAAGAGTAGAAATAACGAAGGTATATTGCACGAAATAATAATACAAGATGTGGAAGGTGTTAGTATGACTGTCAGTCTGGTTTGGAATGAACTACTATCGGCTCGACTCGATTCGATATTTACTCCCCCCACCCACGACGGAAAGATGTGGCTCAAGGCCGAGTTTAACGTGGGTTTCCCGAGCCCGTAAGCTCGGCCAAAAATACCCGTAGAACCCGTATAAACGGGATCGGGTTGGTCAACCTCCCCGAACGTGACTCTGCCCTTCGGCGGAGCCTCGTCCGGGTTCCTCTCTGCTCAGAGGCAGAGAGTTCGACCGTCAAGCCGAGCTTCTCGGCTTGATTCGGTATCTAGCCCCCCCCCACGAGGGTTGCATGTGGCACAAGGCCGAGTTTATCGTGGGTTTCCCGAGCCCGTAGGCTCAGCCAAAAAATGCCCGTATAACCCGTACAAACGAGATCGGGTTGTTCATTCTCCCCGAACGAGATTCTGCCCTTCGGCGGAACCTCGTCCGGGTTCCTTTCTGCTCAAAAGCAGAGAGTTCGACCGTCAAGTCGAGAAGCTCGGCTTGATTCAGTATCTAGCCACCCCCACGAGGGTTGCATGCGACACAAGGTCATTTTTTTATCGTGGGTTTCCTGAGCCCGTAGGCTCAGCCAAAAATATGCCCGTATAACTCGTAAAAACGAGATAGGGTAGGTCATTCACCCCGAACGAGATTCTGCCCTTCGGCGGAACCTCGTCCGGGTTCCTTTCTGCTCAAAAGCAGAGAGTTCGACCGTCAAGTCGAGAAGCTCGGCTTGATTCAGTATCTAACCACCCCCACGAGGGTTGCATGCGACACAAGGTCATTTTTATCGTGGGTTTCCCACAGCCCGTAGGCTCAGCCAAAAATATGCCCGTATAACTCGTAAAAACGAGATAGGGTAGGTCATTCACCCCCGAACGAGATTCTGCCTTCGGCGGAACCTCGTCCGGGTTCCTTTCTGCTCAAAAGCAGAGAGTTCGACCGTCAAGTCGAGAAGCTCGGCTTGATTCAGTATCTAGCCACCCCCCACGAGGGTTGCATGCGACACAAGGTCATTTTTATCGTTAGGTTTCCTGAGCCCGTAGGCTCAGCCAAAAATATGCCCGTATAACTCGTAAAAACGAGATAGGGTAGGTCATTCACCCCGAACGAGATTCTGCCCTTCGGCGGAACCTCGTCCGGGTTCCTTTCTGCTCAAAAGCAGAGAGTTCGACCGTCAAGTCGAGAAGCTCGGCTTGATTCAGTATTCAGCCACCCCCCACGAGGGTTGCATGCGACACAAGGTCATTTTTATCGTGGGTTTCCTGAGCCCGTAGGCTCAGCCAAAATATGCCCGTATAACTCGTAAAAACGAGATAGGGTAGGTCATTCACCCCGAACGAGATTCTGCCCTTCGGCGGAACCTCGTCCGGGTTCCTTTCTGCTCAAAAGCAGAGAGTTCGACCGTCAAGTCGAGAAGCTCGGCTTGATTCAGTATCTAGCCACCCCCCACGAGGGTTGCATGCGACACAAGGTCATTTTATCGTGAGTTTCCTGAGCCCGTAGGCTCAGCCAAAATATGCCCGTATAACTCGTAAAACGAGATAGGGTAGGTCATTCACCCCGAACGAGATTCTGCCCTTCGGCGGAACCTCGTCCGGGTTCCTTTCTGCTCAAAAGCAGAGAGTTCGACCGTCAAGTCGAGAAGCTCGGCTTGATTCAGTATCTAGATTCAGCGACACAAGGTCATTTTTATCTGGGTTTCCTGAGCCCGTACCCCAAAATATGCCCGTATGATCGTAAAAACGAGATAGGGTTGAACGAGATTCTGCCCTTCGACAAAAGCAAGGTTCGACCGTCAAGTTTGATTCAGTATCTAGCCACCCCCCCACGAGGGTTGCATGCGACACAAGGTCATTTTTATCGTCCTGAGCCCGTAGGCTCAGCCAAAAATATGCCCGTATAACTCGTAAAACGAGATAGGGTAGGTCATTCACCCTGAACGAGATTCTGCCTTCGGCGGAACCTCGTCCGGGCTCCCCTCCGCTGAAAAGCAGAGAGTTCGACCATCAAGTCGAAAAGCTCGGCTTGATTCGACCCTCTCTCTTGAGTGGCGTAGTATACATAGTGTTAGGAAGAGTTCATTCTGTAGTTATAGGTAAGGACCCATGACAGAAATATATCTACATTCAATTATACTATAAATATAATTGAATGTAATCACCTTTGAATTTGTTAAGTATCTCACTTCATACGGCCTTCTTTCAGATAAACAATATGGCTTTCGCTTCTCTAGGTCAACCTCCTATGTGTTAATAGTTATTACTGAATTTGTCTATCAAGTTTTAGATAGAAACGGCGAAACTCTGGCAACGGTATCTGTAGTCGAATATTCAAATCGATCGAATCTTTCTGAACAGATTGTATAATTAAAGTGGAAAGGAACGGCCACATTTCTAGATCCTTTCATATTAATGAGGGGAATCTCCTAGAGTCATATCCTTGGACCTACGTTGTTTGTTATTTTCATCAACGACCTTCCCGATGTCATCATTTCCTAACTCGGTATTTATGCTGATTACAAAACTATTTGCTCCTGTTTCAATAGTAAACTCGATAGGATAAAACTCGTAGCTGATTTCGAAAATGATCCCCAAATGAATCACGAAATGACTTTAAAATTTTTGCGTCTCCAAAAACGAAATTGCTGTTTTTATGCATCATAAATAACTACTTTTTGTTTTCCATTAGCATGGCTGATGTTAATCTCTAGGAGTGTAACTATTTGCGCTTTTTTCCCACTAGCATGAAGTTGAATGATTATACTGAATCGATTGCTACGTCTACCGCTAGGAAAATTGATTCATTGTGTTGTGTCAGATAATTATTCTCGCCAGAATCCTTATTGCAAGTTTATAAATCTACTATTTGTTTGTGCATTGAATAGTGCTAACCTATTTGGTCTGTTGCCTCTGCTACATATATCGAGATTCTCGATAAAATCCAAACAAGGATTTGTAATGTTAAGGGTCTTGAGATGACATCTTGATTTCATTCACTTTCCCACCGCCGTGAAGTGCCTTCCCTGTATTTTTTTCTATAAATATTTTGATGACAATTGTTCTAAATTTACTGTTGAAATAGCTAGATCTAACAGTAAGTTCAATTCTAATAGTTTATTTCCTCGTACCTGTCGCCTGTGGAACCCATTTGCTTCTCTGCCACCTACGATCTTGAAACGTTTAAATGCAACGCCAGTCGCCATTTTCTGTTTTCCTGACACATTTTCTTTACTTGTTTTTCCCCTCACTAGCGTCTTCTCACTTTCTTTCATTCTTGGTAACCCCTTGCATCTTATTGGCATTATCGCTTTGCTTGGAGATTAAAAAAAAATGATGGCTTTCATATTGTTGAGCGATGATTAGCAAGCTATTCTCAGAATATTCTTAGATTAGTATGTGCTATACTCATGCATTCTTAAAACCGAGGTAGAAGTTGGACTGGCCAAATTGAAAAGTAACGGAACTGCAACAGAGATGCTCGACAGAATTAGATGATTTTGGCAGAGATAAGATTACAGAAATAATAAATTAAATCTACAAAAGTGGGGATATAACGGAAGATCTCTGTTTTCATAGCACTGCCTAAGAAACTAGGCGCAGACGAATGTGAACTCCACCGAACAATCATATATAGGATATATATATGTGTGTGTGTTTGTACATATATATATATATATATATATATATATATAGGGTACGATGTATAAATTGTTGTCTAAATTACGCAAAGAGCCAAGTAAAAACCAAGAGCCAAGTAAAAAACTCATCATCCGTATTCTGATAAATAGAGCCCACAGCAGAATCAGGCCAGAGATAGGACACGAACAGTACGGGTTCGTTAAAGACACCGGAACAAGAAATGTAATATTCAAGCTCAGAATGTTATCAGAAAGAGCGATACAGATGCAGAAGCATGTGTACCTTTGTTTCATATACTACGCAAAGGCCTTCGACAAAGTACGCCACAAGGATCTGATGAAACTGCTCAGCAACCTCGATATCTCCGGGAAAGATATCAGAATAATCAAGAACCTATACTGGCAGCAAACGTCCTGCAGACGTATAGAAATTAAGTTCAGCAGATATACAAAAATAGAAAGGGCAGTGGCGTCTTCTCACTGGCCTTATTCAACCTATACAGCCAGGCAGTTCTGAGAGAACTAGAAATCCCACCAGGATTCTTCATTGGCGGATACACTCTTAACAACAAAAGATATGCAAATGACACGGTGCTGATAGCAAACACCACAGAAAAGGAAACTCCAAAACCTCCACCAGAAAGTAGTGAAGGAGAGCGAGAAGAAGGGACTAAGCATAAACTACAAGAAGACAGAATGCATTGTCATCAGCCAAAAAGGTGAGCCTGAGATATGATTAACAGGTCTGGAACACTAAAATCAAGTAAGTTCGGAAGTTTAAATATCTGGAAATTGTTCTGACAGAGCACGGTAAGTGCAACGCTGAGACGTATTGGGATGGGAACAGATGCATTCTAAAAAGTAGGCAGAGTATTACGAGACAGGAGAATTTCGTTGGTAACAAAGAAAAGAATACTGAACTACTACGTGATATCTGTTCTTCGTTACGGCAGTGAGTGTTGGGCGGTCTCCTCTAAGATGAAGGAGAGACTGGAGGCAACAGAAAAAGATACCATGGACCGAACATGTGAGGATTTGGAGAGAATGCAAACAAAGAAGAAACTTATATTTAACACCAGGAGGAGGTAGCTAGAATTTCTGGGACATGTAATGAGAAAGGAAGGCTTGGAAAATCTTATACTCACAGAGCGAATAGAGGAAAAAGGGACACGGGAAAGCAACACGTGACATATCTAGCGGGCTTGAGCAAGTGGATGACAGAACAGGGTCTGGTAGAAGTAGCAAAAGACATAACTTATTGAGAACTACAAAGGATAGGAGAAAGTGGTGAGCTATGAATCAGCTCGTTTAGGTTTTTCATGCATAGGAATTATAAAGATTTTAAAAATAGTTTAAAGTGATTAATACAATCAAAATTTGCAATGTCTAAAAACGAAACTAATTTTAGTATTATTTACTCAGTACAAAGCTCAAGAGTTAATCAATGTAGAGCATTACTAAATGAGGTTGTTATAAACACGTACAAGGAGAGGGGCAAAAGGGGTATATGGGGAGGATATGCAGCATAGATAGTGGGTGGACCTGGAGAAAGAGGTTAAGATTTTAGTGATCGGGGAAGCATCCTCTCGGGTGTCTGATTCACAAGGCAACATTTCTGGAGAAGGGGACTGTCTGGGTGGGAGTTTCGTCTTGCCAATGAAATATGAAGGGAATGAGGATGAGTCAGTTTTGTGTCTTCTTATCAATGGAGTACAAAAAGAATGATTTGACCCTATGTACGTGGTATGGTTGGTCATAGCTGTAAATATCTAAACTGATTAAATTAATACACACACACACACACACACGCACACACACACGCACACACACACACATAATATATATATATATATATATATATATATATATATATATATATATATATATATATATATATATATATATATATATATATATATATATATAGATCTGACCAAACATCAGATCTTTTTTCTGAAATAACTTTTTGTTGTCATATCGAGAACTTTTGAGCACACTTTCTCTCTCTCTCTCTCATTCTCTCTCTCTCTCTCTCTCTCTATATATATATATATATATATATATATATATATATATATATATATGTATATACACTTCAACTATCATTGACTACAGAAAAACTTAAAACTAATCACTGTACTATCGATTTGCATATAAGTGAACTAATTTTTTTATATTTTTCATAAAGCTATAAAGCTTATTTTTACTTTGGGTGGTAGCAGTGTTTTCATTGAATATAAACGTAGTGTTTTGTTTATCTACTGTTTTATCACCAAAATAATCTTAAATGTTCAATAAATTGTCTTTACAAACTACCCATTTCATCCGAATGACATCATATGATTAGTGCAGCCATTTCTGTATGTGAAACAAAACCGTAAACCGTAGGCTATTCAAAATAAAAATACATGATTTTATATAGATATTGAATTGTATAATAGTACGTTACTAATTAATTCGAAACGTTTTCAGTCGTGGAATTTTTATAAGTATACAGTTATGTGATTATATGAATATATTTAAACTTGTGTGCTTAT
Organism: Acanthosepion pharaonis; assembly: GCA_903632075.3. Lineage (NCBI taxonomy): Eukaryota > Metazoa > Mollusca > Cephalopoda > Sepiida > Sepiidae > Acanthosepion > Acanthosepion pharaonis. Next base: position 517,109 of record CAHIKZ030002423.1, on the reverse strand, counting down.
TAGTAAAAGGACCTTAATAAGTACTAAAATCTTAGTAAAAGAATCTCCACTGAAATAAGAAATAATGCTATTTTAATAAATGTCTTTTGAATACAAAATATGTTAAAAGTTTTCGCATGGACTTATTCTAATACACAGATGTATAATAAACAATTTAAATGTATCACGCTGAAGTGAATACAATTTGTATAAAACTGAATGTATTTTGTTATCCATATATTATATAAACTGATGGAGAACTTACTATTGGGGAGAAAATACAAGTGATGCGTTTTATTTATTTTTTTTAAAAAATACCAATGAGTACATTCAAATCTTTCTCTCTTCAAATATGTGATTGTCATGCTAATAAGGTTTTGAAAGACATGAAAACACTGTAAATATGAATGAACTTTAAATGAGAAATAGTTTGAAAAAAAACCCTCAAGTAAGTTCTAGAGAAGGTGTACTTATTTTCTTTCAAGATGCGTTCATGCGTTAGTTTAATTTGTGTGGTGACGGATGACTTGATGATTCTCGACACAGAAGACGGAAACTTCGATAAATGTACATTTATGACAACGTTTCAGTTTACCTACTGAGAAAAATTAAAAAAAAAAAATGTCTCGTCACTAGCATGATACGGCAGCTGGCAGATAGGTGAGTTAACATTTTAAAAAATCACTCTTTCATAGGTAGCTTACAATCCCAGAGTAGTTACATCCAGAATTAATGGTTTAATAACTCATATTATACTTATATATTGTAGTGAATGATATGTTTTTTTTTCTATATAAGTTCGTTGCGTGTGTGTGTGTTTACTTATATATATTTAGAGATATGCACATTTAATGGACGAAGAGTATAAAGTTGTTGGTTAAGTGGATTTACAAAATTGATCGGCTGGTATGTGGTGTGGTGAATCAATAGAAATATTGTTTTTTGTTCAATCAAAAGTATTAGTGAGTCAAGTGCCTAAACTTGAGGACCAGCCCGACGGTTACTCTTTCTTCTTATAGGAGTGGTATTGTTTGCTCGTCTGGGTAGCATCAAGGAAATTTGGCCTATTTCCCATTAAATAAGCACTTTCACACACGCACACACCTGTCTACATACAAAAATACTGTACAGGCGTCCAAATATACAGTTTTTCTACTACAAATATCACACATATCTTTAAGCTGTTACGTGTAGGTGAACAAATACACATAGTTCTTTATAATATCTTATAGTCTGTTTACATACATATACATTTTTACAAATAACCTTATCTCCGAATAAACACATCTCCAAGTGTATAACTAACAGTATATATTTTCACCTCTACAGAGGATTTGTATGCATTTACATACCGATTCATTTTAACTTACCAATTAATACATATATATATATATATATATATATATATATATATATATATATATATATATATATATATATATATAAAGCAAATATATGGATATAGATCCGACAGAATGAAGAAAATATATACGGAAAAACAAACAAAAATCTAAACAGCATAATTGTATATAAGGATTTTGTTTGTTTTTTTTCCATATATTTTTTCTTATATATATATATATATATATATATATATATATATATGTGTGTTTGTGGGTGTGTGTTTGTACATATATATATATATATATATATATATATATATATATATATATATATATATATATATATATATAGGGTACGATGTATAAATTGTTGTCTAAATTACGCAAAATTAAATAACACTGACATCTTATTTTAATAGGTATGTTGTAATATTTACCAAAATTACACAAAAATAGCTTGAAATACTAAAGTGTAAATTTATTCAATAAAATCACCATTGGCTTCAACTACGGACTACAGACGACTTCGGAATCTCCTGCAGTTCTTTTGGATGGTCTACTTGTTTAAGTTGATGAATGCTGCCATAATCCTTGCCTTCAGTTCATCTTTGGTGTTAAAAGGAGTTTTGTTGGCCTCTCTCTCAACTGCGCGCCACACATAATAATTAAGGGGGTTGCAGTCTGGGGAGTTAGGTGACGAGATATAAGGGGTTATGTGGTCACAGAAATTTTCTGACAGCTATGACTGGTTTCTCCAGCTTGTGCGGCATGGTGCAGAATCCTGTCGCCAGACATAGGGTCTTTCAGTATATACCCTCTTGCCTCAGGGCAGCTCTACCTCCTCAAGGCACTTGACGTCCATGTTGAGTCTGAGGCCCTTACCAATACATTCGGGAGTTCTTTTCTTATCAGAATGATCAGAATGTATTTTCCGAGTTGCCGTACCTTTGTAATCACCGTTAGACTTATCCAACTCTTTCCGAAATCTCTGCACTGTTCTCAGACACTCTGAAATGTTTGCATTGGCGCTTCCGGTACAAATGCCAAGCAATAAAACATGCCTTTTTTTTTCAAATCTCTGGCGGAGTCAACTGCATCAAGATGCTGTTTTTCTCATAGACCCAAGTGACCCTATAGTACAGTCGACACAGAGAAAGCACAGTCGACACAGAGAAAGCGCATGCGAGAATTTAAAAAAACAAACAAACTGAAATGGCGACAATTTATCCATCGCACCCTATATATATATATATATATATATATATATATATATATATATATATATATATATATATATGAGATAACGATATATAGATTTTTATATATCAAGAACAAATATTAGGAGGAAGTATGAATGACAAAGTGGAAAAAAAAAGTTTTCGTATTTCGTCTTTTAGTACTTCATCGGACTAATTTTTTTTTTTTTGGTGCGACTAAGCATGCGCACGAATGAGTGATGCTGGGGATTTTAAATTAAAAAAATTTTAAAATTAAAATTCCCGGCATCCCTCATTCGTGCGCATGCTTAGTCGCACCATCGTTAAAATTTAGTCCGATAATTTTCTAAATCATGGAAGTAACGCATCAGACGAAAATTGTTATACATTTTTCTTCCTTTATTTTGTTCTTGATATATAAAAATGTATATATCGTTATCTCATATATATATATATATATATATATATATATATATATATATATATATATAAAATTGGTAGGTTAAAATGAATCGGTATGCAAGTGCACACAGTGCACACAAATTCTCTCTTTCTCTCTCTCCTTCATATATATATATATATATATATATATATATATATATATATATATATTCAAACGTTCATTATACAGGTATTATAACGTACTTTTATATTCATTTATGTCTTGATAAATTCTTGTACTTGTATCCTATTTCTCTGATCATACAGAATTCTTAATCTTAACGAAGAATTTTCAATTTCTGTAAATTCTATTGATATGTGTTTCTGTATACATTTCCAGAAGATTTACATTATTAATTATCCTTGTAATTTCAAATCCGGATTGAATTTTACTTATATTCATGTTCTGATTTGCATAGATTGTTGTAACGAAACACATATACAGTTTATCCATCCCTGGTTTATTTACAATATACCACTTATGTTTACGCATAAATAAACACATTCAGCCCTATAAACCGCAATACATTGGAGAACCTTGCTGAAATTTTGCATTTTTTAGTATTTCAGCAGTTACTTAATTCTTACTTAACTCAAAGTGACATGTGAAATGTGGTTAGATAATAATAACAAAAATGTGTTTTCACCATCAACCATATTGATATGAAGTTTATAATTTATTTTGTCCAATTTATAGGTTTCAAGATGCACATTTATAAATATTCAGTATTATTTTACAACATCGCTGGATATATTTCGCGCTAATGAATAACACCATTATATTTTCAGCTTCACCATTAGCTGTAAATTCACTTATATGCGAATTTGTGTGTGATCATATTCTTTTAATTCTAAATTGTAGATATTTGTGTGTGTGCGTGGTGGTGTTGGTGGGGTTTAAGACAATGAAATACAAAACTGCACTTGATAATTATCAATCTTACTAATGTTGACGTTATCATCGCTCTATGACAGTTGCTCTTACCAAACATGTACATTAATTTGAAAGAATGAACCGGGTTCATATCTCACCATGGCTGATTCCTGAAGGACTTCATGATAATATATTAATGGGGAGACTATCCTAGTGCGCGGCATCTTTGTGGGAGTGCCTGAAAACACCGGTTGAAACAAATAAATGAAGTTGGGTAGAGTAAACTATTTGGAAGTCGTCGTTGGTTGTATTAGCATAAAAAAACAAGTCATTATTACCAAGGGCTCATGTGTACTGGCCTTGTTTAACTACTGGTGCGCTAACACCCATAAACTGTAAGTAAAGTCTACTGAGCTTAGTTTCCGTATAAATCACCGATGCTTACTCAGGTACATTTGGGTGCCTGAGCAGGCAGCTGCAACAGGAATTAGCTGCTCACTTTATCGAATGGGCATACTCGGAAGCGAATAGCTAGACATTATATAATTTTTCTAACTAACTTAATTGTTAGTGGGTTAATCTGTTCGAGTTCGATTATTACTGGGGGCTTCACCACTTATGCTAACTTAGCTAAGTTTAGCAAATAAAAAAAAACTTGGTTTTATAAAAATGACTGTAAACGAATAACTTAGGTTAGTCTTTTTTAAGCGACAATTTATGAATTCGTGCATGTGCGTTCGTGGGTCTGATTGAGTTCAGACGTATAAAAGTGTTAAAAAAAGTAATGTTGCTGACATATACGGTAGCCTATGATGTTTGAACAGAGAAATCTGTGCTATCCCCACCGTAATGATAAACAAACACCCAAAGATCCATTGACCCAATGTACGTGTTTTTCAGGAAAAACTAAATTAAAAAGAAGACGCCGTTTGGCATTCAACTGTTTGTTGAAACTGAGAGGCAATAGCAAACTGAATTCAAAATAAAGTAAGAGTTGAATATAATTTATTTCGTTCTTAAGCTTAATTCATTTTGAAGCAAACTGTCAAAATAGACAACTGATTATTTCTTTTTCTCGGAATATGTGTGTGTGTCTGTGTGTATGTGCGCATGCAAAGAATACACACTCAGTGAAGCCAGATGCATTAGTATCTTTAAAAAGTAATTTTTACTGAAATAAACCTTTTATGTATAATAATAATTTTAATAAAAACGGAGTATAAAATACGTACCTCCACTGATTTGCTAAAAAATCCGCTTAACATGCTGATTGTTTTCAACATGATATGCTAATTTTTTTTACCTTTTTTTAGTTTTTACTCAAAATTAATAATATCAAAATTTTATTGTCAAAATCTTTATGCTATTATTAAGAGGAAAGACCAGAGGATTTTTTTGATAATTAAATTATATTTTTTCATCCTGTTTAGAAGGTTCGATATTTTGGTTAAAAATCTTGTTTATTTTGCGTCAGCTCGGTGAACAAAGATTAGTAAAGGACATTTTAGCGTTTCTTTTTGCGGTGAAAAATACACTGATTTGGAAACTTTTGTAAAAATCAAACAATTGTTGGATTTTACTGAAACTTTCAAGACTTATTCACAAATGAATTAAATTAATTATTTTTTTTGTTTTTGCAAACCTTGATAAAAATATTATTTTTTAAATCTGTTACCCACCCACTTATTGAATTTCATGAGATTTCGAGAAAATAATTTTTGTGCCACTTAATGCTTATATTAGTTAAAAGCAGGACTCCTTGGAAAAATGAAATCATCAATTCTTTTTTGTAAAATAGGAACACCAGTTATCAAAAATTGCTCTAAATTGTAAAATAAAAATTTACAATAAAATCAAGAAATTATTTAATTTAAAAAACCGTCAATTGCTTTTAGGTAACACTACTGACTGAAGAAAAAACAATTTTCGATGAATAATGAATTTTTACAAGAATTTTCATCATTTTTTAAAAATCTGAATTAGAATAATATATAAAGTTTTAAATCTTTAAAATTTCTATATTAATTTGTACCGGTTAGGTGATATTGTTATTAAGTAAGCTATATTTATTAATTATAAATGGAAAAGATTAGTACGATTCATCGAACACTGATATTTTTTTTATTTTGAAATTTTTTGTGTGTAAACGTGCCAACGTGACGACCATATACGACATTATCAGAAAATAAGAGCGGTAGCTATAGTAAATTTAAAGTCAAAGTACCTAAAATACAATAAGACATTAGATTACGGAGAATATTTTTCTAATTGTTGTGGTAGGATGCACCTAATTTGCATAGTGGAGTACCGACCATATAAATATGGTTGGTACCGGGAAGAGAGGGAGGAATCAAGAGACTCAATCCAGAGACTCTGCCCGACTGCGACTCAGTCAACACATTCTCCAGGAACGGTCTTACCAGGAATATACAAAAGACTATATGTAAATATTGTGTACACTTTCTTGTTTCAATACATTTTGTTCTAAGTACATTTTGTGTTGCATTATTATTCCATGCATTAGTCAAGTTTCAACACTAATGTTTTAAGATCACTAGATAGTTTAAAATTATATTAAGAAAAATCGCTCACGTTATATTCCTCAAGTATATTTTGCAGATATATCCACCGTAGAAAGACATTAGATAAACTTCCGTCTGTCATTCAAGCTGTCAACCTGTCAACACCTAAAAATAAGTAGCTATAGCCGTGTTAAAAATATTTTCTGCGATATTTTAAACTTAAAGTAATATTTGTTTCAAATCAGAGTAATTAAATTTTAAATCAGTTTCAATCCTCAAATAAAGTTTCAGAAAAGTATATTTTATTTTTGAAATATTTTTTTAATAGAGAGAATTACATTACAATTACAGATGGGTAAAAATGTCTGTCTATATTTCTGAGATGAGGCATCATGTACACTATTTACATTATTCGGACTATTGTCCGCATCTTTGTCGCCATATTTTAAGGGTTCAGTTCGAAATTCCAACCACCTGAAGAAGGCCGGAGCGTACAACGGCCGAAACGTTGTGATAAATATGGCGACAAAGATGAGGACAATAGTCCGAATAATGTAAATAGGGTAAAAATGTGTTAAAATCAGCGAATGTTGTTGATTTAAAAACGAAAACTACTTCCAGTCAATTTAAATCAACGTGTTTTGATTATTGGAAATATTCATTTTAATGTTTTAACTTGAAATTAAAACATAAATAAAAGCTTCAAGAACGATTTTTTATTCTAAAATATCATTTTAAACCTTAGGTATCTTGCATCTTTGGAGGTACAGATATAAAATCGAAGCAGAATTAATCATATTGCAAGATAATCATAATATAGTCATTATCATAGGATAATCATTCATATCAACTTGTATTAAACAAGAATAACAATAAATTTTAGGTACAGCATTAGTGCATACTAGAGATTTAAAAGTCACGAAGCGACTTCAAAGCTGTTTTTACTGACATTAATTTAGTTATATTTTAAGATTCTAAGATTTAAGTCAACCGAAAGAAGTTGCACGTATCTTGCTTATTTAATTATGTCATAACATATTTTATTAACTGAAATATAAAATCCTTTTTTTTTTTTTCACAAGGTTAGCTCTGGAAAGCAATTGTAAACAAGAGTTGGTAATAATTACCAGAAAACAAAACACTTGCTAATAAGAAATAACTTATATATTTTTCCTTTCTCCTCGCCAAGTTTCCTCCAATCCTTTCCCATGTGTATTGTTCAAATAAAATCAAACCTCACCTGATGGGAAAAATGGGTCAATATACGCATGAGAAGAGACACAGAATAGAGAAACAAACTTATTAAAAACGTAGGTAGCAATCCCAAAATATCAATATATGAGACAAATTCTCTTTAAAATATTCAGTTGAGAAAAATTAGTTTATGGCAACCCACAAGTTATTCGATTACTCTAGTCCTCTCAAGAATAAATTCAAAGGAATTCTTTTTGTGTGCTGATGCGTCTATGGGTTCAATAATCCTGACTGCGTGTGTAAAGGTGGGTGTTCACATGTAATCAACAATTTCATGAAATATATTGCTGTTTATGTCATTTTGAACACCGTAGCTAGTTTATTTGTAATTATTATGGCCAAAATACACTCAAATATACACTCTGTGTAAATAATTTTACAGAAAGACATACATAAATGAAAGCAAATCTAAATTTAGTCCCTTTTTATAAATGATCTTTCTGCATGAGATGCAAATTTGTTCCCTCTCACACTCTTCCTTTGTTTTAAGTTTCCAGTAAACTAAAATAAGTAATCTTAATTTTTATGTATTATTATTATTTTACTGTTTATAATTTTTTTACGATTTTTCTTTTAATATGAACTCATTTTTTCATGCATAACAACTTCTAGGATTCTACTTTTATACAGACATTCTCACACAAACTGAAATACACACACGGTTTTTCTGAAATATATATGTGTGAGTATACGCATATTTACACATGTGTGGGCGAGAAAGAAAGAGACAAATGCAATTATGAAAATTAGCACACACAAATATTATGTTCCTCTTTAAGTTTTTTTAATAGAAGATAATAAAAATAATTCTATTCATTTAGCAGTATATTCGCATATGACTAGTCCTAGTAATAGTATATATTATCATAATGCAATGATAATTGCGAATATGAAACAGAAAAATTAGGAAGCAATGTGAACAACTGATTGCCTATAGCTTCCCCAGAATCATTCATAGGCACGCTGCCGGAAACAGCCAACCATTGCGCATCTCTATACTTCACTCTCCATTTTGCAGCATGTAAGCTTACTTCCGGCCCGACAAAGAATAATCCTTTCTTTCCCACCATTGTTACAATTTCCCTACTGCATCCATGATTACTAGCAGGTTCCCTCAGATGTTGATGATTATGTTCGTGGTTGTTAGGAGAAAGAGGGTGTTTGTCGTTTCCATGCCTACTGCAATAACAAGACATACCTGCGCACAAATAGAAGAAAAAAAAAACGTATAAAAGAGGGAATGGTATAAAACAAGTTCAAGCTTGTTTTTTGTGCGTTAGGTGCAAAGAACAACTAATCAATTAGAAATAAAGAGATGAAAGGGGTGGGTGATGTTTGGCTTGTGATGAGGATGAAAATGAGTATTGGGATAGTTTGGGGCGTCAAGTGTCCTAACAGAAGAATTGCTGGCTGAACGATTAAAGGGGGGGGCAGGTAAGGAGGAATGGATAGTATCACTGACGTATTTCATTAGAGTGACAAAGGTACCTAGAGAATTAGGATGAAAAACTGGTAGTTTCATCCACATATATTTATTACGTAAAGAAAATCACACTCGCGCGTAAGATAATGGTCGCCAACTAATTATTGAATTACAAAACTCCACTCTGCTAAAATCGCTTCTTTCTGATATGAGTCATCTGTGCTAGGCTTAAGACAAAGAGAATAAATTGCAACAATTTGCATTATGATACAAATCGATTCCCAGTGAACATTGGTCTGCATTCCTTCGTATTTTAACCAATTGCGGATATTGCTAAACATTGGTAAAAAAAAGTCCCTATTAGTAAATATATCGACAGCAGATCCATACACGGAAGTTATATCAAAAAGTGACCGGAAAATCAAACTGGCCTTTATTTTAACAGAAATTTAGAATAATGATTTCTGTGTTCAAGCGATCGTATATGAACAGTTTTTCCAGATAGAATGTGAGGTTTTACTGGAGTAATTTTATATACTCATATAAGTTTTGTTGTATAGGCAATGCTCTTGATATATCCTTAATATTTTTTATTTAAGTAATCTTATTGGTGTGCACACTTAATATAATATAAAAATAATTTAAAAATTATTAAAACTTCCGTATGTGTAGGTAACTTTAAATACGATCCCATTGATAGATTTTAAAAATACAAATACAGAAGCTTACATAATCGTGGCATACACAACTAGATACATATGTTTTTAGTGCATTCTAATGTACTCGTCCGCAACTAAACCTATTTGTGTGGAAACCTGGCAGGAGATCTTGATAGTTTCGTCCTCTATTGACCTTCTTTCATTCTGGCGTCTCCATCCAGCCTAGCTATCCTTGCTAATGATCAAGAACAGATGCCAATTTGGCTGAGTAGCCGCCCGATCAAACCAACAATCTGTCACTCGGTCAACCTAATCGATCAAATAGCTACAGGAAAAAAAATTACTTATCATAATAGACTGCAATGAAATTAGACAATATACAGTGTTACCCGGATGTAAGAGAGTTGTCGGGACCGGAGAAGAAGTCTCTTATATCCGGGTTTCTCTTATATCCGGGTCTCTTATATCCGGGTTACACTGTACTATTTGCGTGTCCATAGTTTTACGTATGCCTTTACACACACATCCATTTCTAAAATATTTTGTTGAAATATTTTATTTTTCGCGTCTAATTTTCGGTTATTTTCTCTCTTAATTTTTTTTTATTTGCCGTTTTCAATGAAATTTTATTTTTATCGGCTGTTTTACGTGCCTCTTTGACATCATCTTAACCTATTCTTCATTCAGTATTTTGCTGTAAAATGAACAAACTACAGCGTAAGTCTTTGTCGTCTTCTCTAACTGTTGTGTAGCGAGGAGACATGGACAAATATCACTTCAATAGCTTTCAATAGCTGAGGGCCTTACGAAAAAAGTTTGCCTTTGTCTTCATCTCTCCACTTTATTTTTTCATTTCCTTTCATTTTTCAGAAACACAAAAATTGTATAATGGTGGGGAACAAAAATTATTATATAGCATTAAGACATTAAACGCACAGTTATAGCAAAACAAAGCAACTTGCTTACTATAAGATAAATAACAAACAAATAAAAAACAAAAGTAATAAAAAAAACTATAATAAAAGCTATAGCATAAATACTAAAAACAAAGGCGAAAATAACCAAAAAAACAAACAATTGTATCACTCATGCAGTCATTAGTAATTTAATCATCATTATCATTTAAGCTTTCGATATTTTTTCAATTTAAAAATGTTTCATCTACTATAAATAGTAAAATGCTATTTTAATGATGCAATGAATATCAACAAACTGCTGATGTCAATAAAAATATTAATTTGATGATTTACTAAATATATATTCTGTTCCTTCGAGATAAATATTTTCATATTTAAGATCATGAAGCTCATATTATGAAAGCAAAAATAGATCCTAGGTAGTCGCTTTTATGTATAAAAATTGTGGTCCTTTTTTCCGTAAAAAGGGTTTTACTGACTCGTCAGCGGAAGAATTCAATATGTTTGACTCCTATTTCTCTCTGGTTTAAATTCCATGGTAGTCAACATGGTCACCTTCATGACCTACATTCGACTTTTTCGCTGCATTCATAACGCCATTCCGATTTTGTCGAATTCGCATGCATTTCTTGCTACACGTCTATCGAGATAACAAATTTTAGCCTTCACTAGTGGAAGATTTTCTTAGAATCTTTTTTGGTTGAAATTTTCTTTACTATACGACATAGTTTTCCTTTTACTGCAGTCTCCGTTCAACATACCTCATTTTACTGTTAAGAATAAGGCTATTATGTTTATGCTATGAGTCTGGTATTTTTAAGGCAGATTCTGCCGTGTACTTCAGCAACGGGAAGCGAATTGCAAATTTAGTTGGGTAACCCCGTAGAATAAGTGACAGGAGGAACAAAGGAATTGGTGCAAAATGGTAGACATGCCTTCTGGTAGACGTTCATTAGCACTGTTTAACTGACCTGAAGACGTCCGTTAAGTCGTTGAGATCTTATGCCATTTTGTGATTGATATTGAAGACAATTTCAACTTCCGTTCGTATCTCCAGTATTACTAATTCGTCTTTTAATGTGAAGCCATTATCATATAACATCATGTATATTTCCACTAGTCTATCAATTCAATGTCATCTATCATATTTGGCGCCAGAGAAAGTGAGACAACCTAAGATGAAATTCAGTCAGATTGTGGCGCTGTTTGTTGTCCGTCCATCAAATTACATTACTCTTGGTTCTGAAAGGTAGTGGAACGTAGTGTATGTATGCAGATTGTAAGGTTCTTAATGTGGTTACCAGACAAGCCATTATCCCATCTTGTACATTCATATTATGGCTATTGCTTACGGCAAAAGGGTTTTTTTTTTAAATGAATCTCATTAGGGCTTACTCCTAAATCCCCGTAAAACTTGATCACACCCATAAGACTGATACTAAGAAACCATTTAGGTTATTTGCGTTTCTACTTGTGTCGTTCGGTCTACGAAATGCAGTGATTTTTCTGTTTTCAGTGGTTTGCATTTCGTTTATGGTTGCATGAACGATATTCTTATAGGCAATTTCTCCATGGAGGAGAATATACATAATGTTCAACTCGTTATAAACCATATTAAATGTGAACTTGGGAAGAGTCCGAAGTAATCTTCTAAGGATATCATACCATTTCATCAAATACATAAATACATGTAAATTCTTTAAAATCTCTGGCTTGTCCCTCTAAGAAAGTAAATTTTAAAATAGTTTTCTTTCATCTAAACTGTCAGATAATCCAAGTTATGACATTTCCTAATCTGTAAAACGTTATTTACCTGGAGCAATCAATCTAATTTAGGTTAGAGAAAACCCACATCAATAAAATAGCAAATGAAAAAAATAAAAGCTATATCAGATTTTCGAGCGACTAACACCATGAAAAAAACAATACAGTTTCTGGGGACAGACATTTTAATTGGCATAAAAACTATGACATAGTTCTTTCAGATTCCTTTTTAGTATTCTTTTCATGATATGCCAGGCGAACACATTATCGAACATTGTCATGGGAAAAGAGTTTCGTTTGGCAGCGAATGCGTCATCTGTCGGTATTAACGCTGTTTTCCAATTGAATGTTAATGACCATTCCTTTCTAGAAAAATTTCAACGAGAGACACGATATAGCAAAAGAGCTCTTGGCTGCATTCAAATATTTTCAGCAGCTACTCAAAGGAATAACTTTTCATATCACTACGGAGCATAAAGCATTGATAAGGGCTGTCTTATCTAATTTAATTTGATATTTGGATTATCTCGTAGGTTTCATTGTGTATGAATTTTGTTAAAGGTGTAGACCATATGACTATGAATTATGTATATCTTTAAATGTCTGCATACTTATTTCAGCTAATATACACACAGGTTTTCCCATAATCTTCCAAACATTCGTTTTCAATTCATCGAATCTAGAACCTGTTTAGGGAGCGAGTACATGAAAGGATACAAAATAATTATTTTCCCTTACATATAAAGTATCATGTAACTACTCAGCACGAACGGAAAAATAAAAACAACCAGATTTAGTTCCCGACAAGCAGGCAACTAAACGGACGTCCCTTTCCTTACCTCTTGGAAGTGAAGAGATACCGGCTCACCATGGAAATTGTAGTACATTTTTAAGTCATATTATACACAGATTCGTCGGGGGGATATGTATGTTGAAACACTTCAAGTATGAGGCTTTTGTATTCGTTTTTCAGCATTTCTCTTTCGTATTCCCAATGTCTGTTGAAACATTTCAAGTATGAGGCTTTTGTATTCGTTTTTCAGCATTTCTCTTTCGTATTCCCAATGTCTGTTGAAACATTTCAAGTATGAGGCTTTTGTATTCGTTTTTCATTTCTTTTCGTATTCCCAATGTCTGAAAAAACTTCAAGTATGAGGCTTTTTTGTATTCGTTTTCAGCATTTCTCTTTCGTATTCCCAATGTCTGTTGAAACACTTCAAAGTATGAGGCTTTTGTATTCGTTTTTCAAATTTCTTTTCATATTCCCAATGTCTGTTGAAACACTTCAAGTATGAGGCTTTTGTATTCGTTTTTCAGCATTTCTCTTTCGTATTCCCAATGTCTGTTGAAACATTTCAAGTATGAGGCATTTTCAGCATTTCTCTTTCGTATTCCCAATGTCTGTTGAAACACTTCAAGTATGAGGCTTTTGTATTCGTTTTTCAGCATTTCTCTTTCGTATTCCCAATGTCTGTTGAAACACTTCAAGTATGAGGCTTTTGTATTCGTTTTTCAGCATTTCTCTTTCGTATTCCCAATGTCTGTTGAAACATTTCAAGTATGAGGCTTTTGTATTCGTTTTTCAGCATTTCTCTTTCGTATTCCCAATGTCTGTTGAAACACTTCAAGTATGAGGCTTTTGTATTCGTTTTTCAGCATTTCTCTTTCGTATTTGTCTGTTGAAACATTTCAAATGAGGCTTTTGTATTCGTTTTTCAGCATTTCTCTTTCGTATTCCCAATGTCTGTTGAAACACTTCAAGTATGAGGCTTTTTCTATTCGTTTTTCAGCATTTTCTCTTTCGTATTCCCAATGTCTGTTGAAACATTTCAAAAACTTTTGTATTCGTTTTTTTTGCATTTCTCTTTCGTATTTGTATGTTGAAACACTTCAAGTATGAGGCTTTTGTATTCGTTTTTCAGCATTTCTCTTTCGTATTCCCAATGTCTGTTGAAACATTTCAAGTATGAGGCTTTTGTATTCGTTTTTCAGCATTTCTTTTCTGTATTTAAATGTCTGTTGAAACACTTAATATGAGGCTTTTGTATTCGTTTTCAGCATTTCTTTTCGTTTAATGTCTGTTGAAAATTTCAAGTATGAGGCTTTTGTATTCGTTTTCAGCATTTGTCTTTTCATATTCCCAAAGAGTTTTCGGTAATTACTAAAAAACTTTGATTAATTTTTTGACATTTGTATAAAACAAGTGTATCGTACGCTTAACATAGTCATTCTATTTTTGAACAAAAGAAAGATTAAAAATATATTTTGTTTCGGAGAAAATTGCAAGTATTAGCATTTTGCTTAAATTCTTATTTATTAAGGATGTATGGAAAGGATAAATGTATTTGTCGCCTGATGAAAATTTTAAAAATATTTTTCATATAAATTAAGGAATTTTATACTGCTTTTCAGTTAACATACAATTACTATTACTTCTAGTAAAGTTCTATACGGAAAAATAGAAATTAATAACTTAATATATTAGTAACTTCTCTACTGTATACTTCATACTAAAATCTGTTTTTGAGCACTTGATCTATAACAACAGTTAGGTTCTCATAAAAGTGATTTTGTGCGCATCAAATCCTGTTATGTAAATATTAATTTTTTGAGTATAATTTTCTTAAATTAGATATACATCAACAGAATTATATTTTGAGTTTAAAAGTTACCCCCAACAGATGAGCACAAAATTTAAATGTAAAGGGAAAATGTAAAAATGTATAAACATGCAATTTGAAGTTATCTAAAATGTAAACTGTTCCATTCCGCAAACTGACAAGACCACTACTTGTAAATTTAAACTGGCTCATGCATAAATACACGTAAATTCTTTAAAATCTCTGGGTTGTCCCTCTAAGAAAGTAAATTTGAAAATAGTTTTCTTTCGTCTGAATTGTCAGATAATCCAAGTTATGACATTTCCTAATCTGTAAAACATTATTTACCTGGAGCAATCAATCTAATTTAGGTTAGAGAAAACCCTCAACAATATAATAGGAAGCGTTATAAATATGTTAATGTTAAAATAAAATGTGTATATAAAATCGTTTGCATGTGATGCAAAAGTATAATCCGGTTCTATAGATCTCTGTTTCGAGTGATGATGTCTGTTCTGTTGCTGTTTTGACCAAAGTGTGGTTCACCAGTCCTGTAAAAAATAATTATACATCTATTTGTTTTCTTGCTACATAAAGAGTGACTCAAAATAACTAAACAGAAATAGTGAAATACAGTGCTGTTCGATAAAAGTGACTCACCTGATTTTTTTTGCTTAAAAATTTTTTTCGCCTATTGTTTTTGGGGTCAAACTAATTTTTAATCTTACTAATATAAAGACCCATTTCTGACCACCTAGTAAAAAAGTTTACTCACCCTAAGGTATTCTATTGATAATTATAATTTTGTATATAAATGAGATTTAGGGAAAAACTCTGCGCAAAAAAGTGACTCGCTTATTTCCTGCAACTAGTAATCAATAGAAACATAACCGAACAGCTTTAAATAAAGAATAATAGAGGTTTAATTTATTTATAATAGGTAATATAATTCGAAATATTTAATAATCTATGGGTCCTCCTTTATTTTGAATAACCTTTTCAACCCTTTTTGGCATTGACTTGATTAGGTTCTGGCAAATCTCATCTCCAAACATTGAATTCTATTTGGATATGAAATTCATAATCAAATCCTCTTTGTTTCTCAACTGCTTTCTCGAGAGCCTGTACTTTATAATGCTCCATAAGTTTTCTATGGGATTGAGGTCAGGAGATTGGGGCGGCCATGTCATAACACTCACCTGCTTCTCCTCAAAGTATTCCTTCATCAATTTTGATTTGTGACAGGGAGCATTATCCTGCATAAAAATGAGCTTGGTGGGGTCGATTTGCACCCTTTCAGCAGAAGGGAGCAGACATGACTCTAAAATTCTCTTGTACTGCTCGCTCCTGAGGGTCTTTTCAATAGGTTTTAAGAAACCAGTTCCATGAAAAGAAAAGCATCCCCAGAACATTATACTGAATGGATGCTTGACAGTACTTACTGCTAAATTCAAAGAGCTTTCAAAGCTTCTTCTTCGGATTTTAGATCGCTTATCCTTTGAATTTAGCTCAACTTTCGTTTCATCGGAGAAGAGAACATTTTGTAAAAAAAAAAAAAAAAAATCGTGAGTCACTTTTATCGAACAGCACTGTATATCTCGTGACGATTACAATATAGAGTAAATAAAACTATTTTACGTGATCTATATTATATTTTTGAATCGTTATATTCCATCCTCTCCTTTGATTTTTATATTATTGCTTTTCTTTATTTTGAGTTTGCTTCTCAAAACTTCGTTTCATCTGTATTTGTTCCTTTGGCATTTTTCTTGCTTTCTTTTATTCTTTTTTATGCATTTAATTGTTAATTTTGTTTTCTGGAAATTTGGTTTTGTTCTACAATGTTTGACGACATGTTTTGAACCGTTTCGCCACAAGCAATGCGACAATGCCACTAAAACGCAAGTGGTTATTGAGAACGAAAGAAAACAAGAAGACGCTAGCGAGGAGAAAGGACAATAAAATAACAGGTGTCAGGAAACAGAAGATGGCGATTGACGTTGCATTTAAAATTTTGAAGGTAATAGATAGCTGGGAAGCGAAGCAAGAAACCGGAAAATAGTTCCACGGGCGAGAAGTACGAGAAAAGAAACTATGAGAATAGGACTTATAGTTGCATCCAGTTATTCCAACAGTAAAACGATAAGACCTAGTTGGCAATCTAGTAGTAGGCTTAAATTCATGCAGTCGAGGTGCCAGGAAGGAAAATCATTAGACCAATTGCCGTGAAAATATTTATAGAGAAGGCAATGATAAGCCACGTCATGGTGGGAGGAGAGTGACTGAAGTTGTGATGCCAGGTGAGGAGCAACAACATTACATATACTTTTGGGACTTTGTCGATGATCTCGAGATTTATAATAAGGTCACCAAACCAAATATGGCATCACAGACGTATGGTATATTTATAAATGCACAAGAAGGATTCTAGCGAGAAGAATTGTTTGACACGTCACAGTGAATCAGCTTTCAAAGCAGTAGGTCTAACAAGTGATTCAATATGATTATTCCACTTCATGCTAGTGGAAAACATGAAATCAAGAAGGTGTAAAAGAGTTTCTTTACTGGAGATTAGCCATGCTGATGAAAGGTTAAATAGTTCTCTATGATAAATAAGTGATAGCAGTTTCGGTTTGGGGCATTAAAATTTACGAGTCATTTCTTACCCCAGTTAACGATTGATTGTAGGTCATTTTCGAAATCAGCTGCCTGTTTTGCGTTATTGTATTTATCGAAACTTACTATTAAGACAGGAATAAATAGTTTTGTAATCAGCATAAATACCGAGTTAGGAAATTATGACATCGAGAGGGTCGTTGATGAAAATAAGAAACAGTGTAGATCCAAGTATAGAGCACAGGACGACCGCCACGTTTATGTGAAAGAGAAGAGAATGTAGAAGAGTGGCCGTGACACCCGACTTTAATTACGCAATATATTCAGAAAGATACGATCAAGTCGTATATTCGGCCAGAGGTACCATAAGCCTCGAACTTGTATAGAAGTCCAGCATGCAAACCCTGTCAAACGCTCTCGAAATATCTAAAGCTACAGTCGTTCGTATCTAAAGCTTGATAAACAAATTCAGTAATGACCGTTAACGTGTCGACAGTTGATCTAGAGCAACGAAAGCTATATTGTTTATCTGAACGAAGGCCGCGTGAAGTGAAATGATTAACTAATTCAGAGTTGATTTGAGTAAAGAGATACTCTCATCATTAAGCCAATGGCAACCAAAAAAAAAAAAAAAAAAACGACTGGGACATCAAGTCACAAGAAATAGTAATAATGTGATCGTGGTTTCATTTTTTACGAGTTGTCACTGAAAAGATTTTGTCCCGACTAAGAAAGGATTCCAAAATAAATTCTTGGGCATTTAAGTGAGTCGAGCCTAGAACTTCTCAGCATGACTTCGTAATTGTTCGCATTCTTTTCTTTGGAAGTATTGAAATTAATTACTAGAGATGCCAGTCAATTTTCTCGCATATGACCGAGTAATACATATGAATTCTGACCTATATATTTACCGATTTTGGTGATTTGTTTTTTGTAAGCAAAGACGGAATTTAAATTGCTGCAAATCTTTTGAAGCTCATTAGAATTGATGAAGGATGAAATGTGACGTAATAGAAAATGAGATAAGATGTCCCGTAAAATAAAATAAGACTGTCCTTATAGTATGAGATACAACTGATATTTATGAATTTATTTTGATAATCTAATTATTTTTAAATTCTATCAGATTTTAGAAATGTAAAATTTACCAACAGCAAGAAGATTGATCTGTTCTAGTTTTAAGTAGAACAACTGCTTACATTATAGGATGAAATAAAAAGCTTCAGTATTGAAGCACCACAATTGTTTATGTGAGCCAAATCACTTGATTAAACTAAATGAGAAAATAGATTTTACAAGTTGAAAGTTCTGCATTAAATCATGCACTCAAAAATTGAGCGTTATCTAAGAGAAATATGAAACAGATATTGAACGTTAATATCTTTATGAGGAGTTATTCAGACATGTATTGTTCGGTTGAATGCTCCTATGTTGGCGGTGAGTGAGCACACAACAGCATGGCACCTGAAAAATGTACGTCATACGGAATTTGCGTGGGTCTGTTATGTGTCCTCCAATGAATATGGTCCACATCGGCTTTTTGAATTAAGTTGTAGTTGCTTGAACGTGAACAGAGAACCTCTGTTAAATCATGGGAAGAAATGCGTAAGTGCGAGGACGTAAATAACAAGAAAGTTTTATTATCAACAATGTCTTTGATTTGGATTGATTTCTTAAAAAAAAAAACTAGTTTCCTTTATTTATTTACTTTGTTTTAGAGACGTAAAAAATAGCAGTATAGGTGTTACCTTTTTCGTATAGACAAATAGAAAAACACAAAAGTTCGTTGTAAGTTGAAAAACACGATCGACATAATTAAGTACATACGGGTAACTTGAAATGCAGAGGTGCAGTGACCAACTTTGATCAGAATAGGTACCTCCAAAGAAACACAACACCTAAGGTTTAAAATTAATTAAAAAAAATAAATGAAAAATCTTTCTTGAAGCTTTTATTTTAGTTTTAATTTCAAGCTAATAGATTAAACTAAATATTTCCAATAAGCCAAATAGATTGCAGTATTTCAAAACTATTTTATTTTGCCTGAAGGGAGATTTTTAAAATCGCTAAAAATCACTGAATTCAAAAAATCTTTTAAAAAATAAAATATATTTTTCTGAAACTTTATTTGAGGAATATTAACTGATTTAAAGTTTAATTAATCTGTTTGGAAATAAATATTACTTACTTCCAGTTTACATTTTTGAATATAGAGGTGTTAACAGCTTTATTGACAAATTAAAAGTCGGAAGTTTTTAATTATTTTTACTGCGGGGGACATATCTGTAAAAATTACAAGGGAATATAACGTGATATAACTACCCAGTAATCTTAAAAATATAAGAAAATATTCTCCGTAATCTTCATTGAATTTTAGGCACTTTGGATTTAAATTTACTATAGTTACCGCTCCTTTTTTTCTGATAATGTCGTGTATGGACATACATATTTACGTTTATACACACAGACAAAAATTCAAAATTCTTTTAAATTATTAGGGGTCGATGAATTTCAGGAAACTCTATGACTAGTAAATATAGTTTTACTTAACAATATCACCCAGCCAGTATAAATTAATACAGAATTTTAAAATATGTAAAGCTTTAGAAATAATTCTAATTAAAATTTTAAAAAATGAAAAACAGTTCTTGAAAAATTCATTATTTATCTAAATCTTTTTAAGGAAATAGTGTTCATAATATATCTTATTCATAAAAGCAATTTAGAGCTTTTTTAAATTAAATAATGTCTGTGTTATTCCATTTTTTTATTTTACTATTCAGGGTAGATTTTCAGTAACTGGAGGTCCTGTTTTACAATAAAATAAAATAAAATAAATAAATAAAATGAAATAAAAAATAAATAAAATAATTACCGATTTAAATTCTCCAAGTTGTTCTACGTATAACTAATATAAACATTATGAACTACAAAAATTAATTTCTCCAAATTTCATAAAATTAAATAACTGGGGGGGGGGGGGAATATATGTAAAAAAAAATTACTAAGATTTTCTAAAAAAGACAGATTTCTAAAATAGTTCAATTAATTTGTGAATAAGTTCTGAAAGTTTCATTAAAATCCAACAATTATTTGATTTTTGCAAGAATTTCTAAATCAATGTGTTTTTCACCGCAAAATGGCGTTAAAGTTCCCTATAGTAATTTATGGTTCCCCGCTGACGCAAGAAACAACTTTTTTTTTTATTTGGGGTATTTTTTTCATCATGGTGTGCACATATTTTAGCAAATCTTTGGAGATACTTAGATCAAAGGATATTAATGCTCACTGGAAATCTTTCTGTGAAAATATAGTCAAAGAATCATGCAGGTTAAATTTATGACTGTTAATAAATGCATTGCCAATTGAAATTATTGGAACGATGTTGATTTAGTTTATGGAGAATAAAATTGATTTTCGCGTGCCATTTTTCTTTTGTTTACTATTATTCAAAATGAAATATTCGAAGATTTTGCTATTTATTAACCTTGTATCTATAGACTACTCTTGTTTTAAGAAAATCTTTATTACTCGATTATATTTGTAATTACTTTCAATAAATATAAAAAGAGACCCGCCAATAATTTCAGTCCATGGTATATATGCACAATAAAATATAGAAATGCTATTTTGTTTCTCAGATCAAGGACTGGTCGATTGTACAAACAAAATTTCATCATTTAGGGTATATTTTTGTGTATGAACCATTAAAGACATTTTATTTATAATATATCTTAAAGCTATATTTCTATTAAATTTAATTATAAAAAGAAATTATCTAATAAAAAGCTTTAGTAATTATTTTAATAAATTATTATGAAGCACAGTCTAACAGTTTATATAAGGCAACGAAGTAACTGAAATATGTCCAGGTTAAAAATAGAAATAGCGATTGAAAAAAGTATATTTAAATATTTCTTTTGTTTGGTATTATTAGAAAACAAATCTATGCAATAGATAGAAAATTCACTTTTAATGATAAAAAAAGCAGATCATTTAGAACAAATCTCAGCAAATAACAGAAATAATAGGAAAATTCAATCACAGAATACCAAGAAACTTGCTAAAAATTGCAAAAAAATGTTGAAGTTGTAAATATTATTCTGTGTATTTAATAAAAACCGCTTACGAATTGTTAAAATTTCTGTTTATTTCATTTATATTTGTGACTATCTTGTCAAAATGATAATACCTTTTGCCAAATTGATTAATTTCATTTTTATGAAGAAGTTATAATTATTATGTAATTATAATTAATATATCTGAATTAAAAATTAATAGAGGTCAATGTGATAGTAATTCTTCAGTAATTTTTGTCACATTTCAGTCTTGCAGTGGTTTGAATTTTCTTTCGCATTCTCTATTTCAAATTTATTTTTAATTTATTTTGGCGATTAATCCGAGTGCACAAATGAACGTGAACATTTAATTTTTATTTTTCGTAGGTTTTAAGAAATTTTGATAAAAGTGATTGAAATATTCAACACCACAAACTAAGTTTTCGCCTTAAAAATTATTGGTGATATAGTTGAGTGGAAGGCTCAAATTAATTTTGAGAACTAGATAAGGGTTACTTCGGATTTCTGTGTCACATTTTTCCGCCATCTGTTACTACACTAATCAGTTATATTTGGGTTATTTTTCCTTAATGTGATTACTTAATTCTTTTTATCATATTGTTCTTTACTACTCTATTTACGAATTCTTTTAGTTTTCGTAATGAGTCTGCCATTAGTAAAATGTCATTCGCGTACGTGATGTTGTTACGAGTATGTTCGCCGAAAATAAATCCTTGTAAGATCATCTTGCTGGAAAGTTAAATACATCTGGAGAGAAAATATATCTTTATGTTACTACTCTTTCAATTTTATATACTCACTGAATTCCCTCTCTAAAGTTACTGATTATTCCGATATCTTTCCCACATAAATAAAGCTTTCGTATCATTTCAAGTAGTTTGTTGTGTCGTTGTCTAGTAAATGCTTTGTGTAATCTATAAAACATAGATTCTTACTGTATTTGTATTGTTCACTTTGGTACCATTCTGCTCATAGGGATAGCATTTCTTGATTTATCCTATTCCTGAAAAAAGCTTATTTTCGGTTTAATTCTGTTACGAGTACTATTCTTTAGAATTCTAAGTATAAGGTTAGTTATGTAGCTCATTAATCGGAGCATTGAAGGCGAAAGAGGAGATCTATTCTTCCCCGATGTCCCAGGTGGAACTGGAAAATTGTATTTTTTTAACACTAGCCCCTCCCTCCTAACAGCTATATTCTCTGTGAACGCACAAAAGCCCTTTTTAGTGTTACTTACTTTGAATTGTTACTTTCGGATAACCGAAGAAATTATATAAGAACGGAACCTGGGGATAACATCTACTTTCCTGGGAATTACTGGGTACGTCAGCTAGTGCTTCTATAAAATAACATTCTAAACATCGGATTGGACAAAAAAAACTCGTGGCTTTTCACAATCAAATTATAAAAATAACGGCGGTAAGTGAGAATTAACCCCTCACTCAATAAAGATGCACATATGCAACAGGTGTCACCTGACCGTCATCCAGCGAATGTTAACAAAAACAGCGTAAAGTGCGTAAAACTCCTTGGAAATGATGCCTCACCCGGTAAGGGAAGACATGAACAACAGGTGTCACCGGACTGTCATCCAGCGACTGTTCGCATGTTCGCATAAAAAAAAATTCTCGAGACATGAAATATTAGAACACTCAACCAATGTGGTCAGTTAGAAAATATAACGCCGGAAATGAGCAGGTTAAATATTAATAATTTAGACGTATGTGAAATGACGTGGGCAAACAATGGAGATTTCATCATTGACAAATACAGGATCATAGGCGGAGAGAAAATGAAAGAGGAGTAGGATTGATATTAGACAAGTAGAAATGTGTTCTGGGATACTGTCAACTATATGAAAGAATTCATGTCTTTAAACTGAAAGGAAAGCCTTTCATCATATCCGCCATGGTTGCATATGCACTGACAGTACAAAGTACAAAAAAGAAGTTGTAAAGTTTTACTGTACGAATTCGTTAGACAACGCCAAGGCTCGATGCAAATCGCAAGAAATAACAATCGTCATGGAAAACCTGAATTCTGAAGTAGGCAAGGAGAGAAATTGTGAAATATTTGGCAAATTCGGACTAAGAACCCGTAATGAATGCTGAGAAAAATGGGTTCAATGGTGCACAACGAATGATCAGATAGTAAGCAACACCTAGTTTCAAGAACATCCAAGACGTGTATGGAGAAGCCTGAGGGAAGAAACGGAAAATGAAATCGTCTATATATACTACAGGTAAAATGTTTTGGACCATCCTACATTTTTTTAATGACATCTTAAAATGAAATCGTCTATATATACTACAGGTAAAATGTTTTGGACCATCCTACATTTTTTTAAAGGCATCTTAAAATAAGATATTTTTAAAGTAAAAGATAAAATTCCACTAACTACAGTGTATTTGCTTTTATTTTTCACTCTTTCTCCAGGTCCCTCATATTACCCCAAATGTTCAAATTTCCATTCGTCTCCACAATATATTTTACTAAATTATGAATATTTTGTATGCGAAATATTATATTTTGCTTTCACTATTAATCCATCAGTATATTTCTTTGAGATTACCAAAACTTTCAATTAAGTTAAATGCAAATATAGGTTTTATCTGTTAACTTAGCACTGACTAACAACATTGCAAACAAAACATATGTAGGTGTCTATGTTTGAAAAAGAAAACCATTACAACAGTACTTCTATAGTTTTATTTATTTATTTATTAATTTTGAAGTAATTTGCACAAAATGGCAAAATCAAAGCAGCTAAGCATTGAGGTGAGAACACGAATTAAAATTTTATTCAAAGAAGGCTACTTTCAAAGACAAATTACCAAGAAGTTGAGGGTTTCTAGAAATAGAGTACAATATTTATTACAAAGGAAGTTAAGAAATTGTGCAAACGTTGATAGAAAAAGAACTGGAAAAACTAAAAGTGACAATACTTGATTATTGGGAGCAAAAGAAATACAAAGAAAACTGTTTCAAAAGTTGACAGCTGAACAATTCCTTTCGACAGCAATCAGTGTCACTCTCAACTGTGAAAAAATCGATTTAGATCAGTGGCGCTCAGTGAGGTGCATAGCAATCAAGAAACCTCTGTTACAGAAAAAACTGTTGTGGCAAAAAAGTATAAGAACTGGATATTGAAATATTTACAGGATGAATTGTGGACAAATGAGTTGAAATTTAAAGTTTTTAGTAGTAAGAGGTGTGTGTGTGTGTGCGTGTGTGTGTGCGTGTGTGTGTGCGTGTGTGTGTGAGAACAAAGTAAAGTGAACGAGTAAATGATGAATGTATAGCTCCAACAGCTAAGCATAGTATAGTGGTGGGTCTGTTATGGTGTGGGGTATTTCGGGGAGTGGGAGCTGGAGATCTGATTCAGGTCAAGGGTATCATGAAAAAAAAAAAAAAAAAGAACACCATTCGATTTTGCAAAGGCATGCTCTACTCCTGGTTTACGCATAATTGGAAATAAAAATTAACCTTTCAACAACGATCCAAAACACGCTTCTAAATTACCTCGAGTCAAAAAGAAAGAACAAAATTTGGGAAACTTTTACTTGGCCGCCTATCTCCCACTGAATCAGTAGAGATGAACTCGATAGGAGAGTTCGAAGAGAATAATCAAAGCGTCGGAGTGAGCTTTATCAGTGATTGAAGGAGGTTTCGAGAATCTTCCATCTATGTTTTTAAAACGTTGTAAAGCAGTAATTAAAGCAGGTGGTGGTTTTTTTGATGAAAAAAAATATGATGCTTTTATATGATACATTTTCATAGTAAAGTGCTTATTCTCAAAAGGAGGATGGATACTTGAAGTGGATTATATTAAAAGAAGCTTTAGTAACATCAGCAATCGAGATCATCCCAAAGATAAATAGACAAAGAAAAAAAGAATGGATGACCGACGAAATTCTCAACATGATGAAACAGGACAAAAGGCATATTCATCAACAGGCTGCAAGAAATCCAAGGACATGGTACTAATATTAGAGAAAGAAAAATACTTCAGAAATGAAGCGAATACACTGGAAAACTCTTTCAAGACAAAAGAGAGCAACTGGCAATACAAAGAAATATTGAAGGACCAGAAATATTAAAATGTGAAGCAGAATCTGCACTGACCAAACTGAAAAGAAACACGAAGCAGTAAGAAGAGACGGAATCGTAATAGAAATACTGAAATCCTTAGCTGATTTCAGCATTGACAAGATCACGGACATAATAAATCTCTATCAATAAAAGGTAGGATGTGTGTGTGTGTGTGTGTGTGTGTGTGTGTGTGTGTGTGTCTGTGTAACGAATGCACAGCCGCAATTTTCGACGGATTTGCACCAACATTTACATGCACATGCTCCAAGTTAGCGGGAAGGACAAGATCGACTTTGTATTTCCCAACTCCCATCGATAGTGGAAATAATCGATTTTTTCATGCTTCTACGGCAGTTTTCATCTAGTTTGCGGCCATTTTGTACTGGCCAGACTGAGAACCAATAGCTGACTGCCACGAATAGGCAGAAAGATTCTATTGGCCAGCGTGAGAGCCAACAACTGACTGACACGAATGTTAACTAGCATGCAAAAAAAATCGATAGCTGCATTCGTCACAAGTAGAAAAAATTTAAATCTGCATGGCACTTTACTCCAATTGGCTCATTCGCTTGCTTAAACTCAACGTTGATTCTGATTCCGCAGAACTGGGTTGGGTGTGAAAAAAGTATTTGTTGTTAACATTCTTTTTTTATTCGGTTTTTCCAGTTACGAGTCCTTTTTTAAAGCTGATCGTTTTGTGTTCATTTTGTTTAGTTCGTTTTTCGTAACAGATTTAATGTTTAGTATAGAGCTTAGAAAAAATTCGCAGTGTGAGATAGGCAAGAAGTAAGGCATTTAGCAACATCAGCACGGCAAAGGGCACTTCTTTAAGGGCAAGGAAGGGCAAAAATATTTTAAGTCAAGTGATAGCGATTGGTGTATGAGTCGTACGATTTTTGAATCAAGCACGGGCAACGCCGGGCCATGCTGCTAGTGAAATATAAAGCAGTGTTGATATACCCGAAGACCTAAGTGGATCCATTTTCATAGCACTGCCTATTTATTCATAACAAAATTTATCATCTAAATTCTGATGATGAGAACACGCAGCAGAACCCGACCGGAAAAAACAGTCCGGGTTCGTTAAAGACATGGCAATAAGGAATGCGATATTTATGTTTAGAGTGATATCAGAATAAGCAATAGAAACGCCGAAGGATGTGTAGCTGTGTTTTATAGATTATGTAAGCGTATTTTTTATAAAGTCAGAAAGAACAGTTGGAACTGCTAGAAATGATATTAGAATAATTCAGAATCTACACTGGCATCAAACGACTGCATACGGACAGAAAATGAGTTCAATAAATAAATATATAAAAACAGAAAAGGGTGTAAGGCAAGGATGTGTCTTCTTACCCGACTTATTCAAACTATACAACGATGCAATTCTGAGAGAATTAGAAGTCCTACCAGGATTCATTATTGGCGGCCATAATCTTAACAACATAAGATATGTAGATGATACCGTGTTTATTGTAGAAACAGAAAGGATAGTACAAAAACTCCAACAGAAAATACTGAAGGAATGCAGGGATAAAGGACTAAACATAAATGGAAAGAGTGCATGGTTGCTAGCACAGATGAATAAGAGACTTGAAGCAACAGAAATGTGGTTCTACATAATGATACTGAGAATATCACGGACTGAACATGTGAGCAACGACAAATTTTAAGAAAAAAATGGAAAGAATAAGCCACTTATATTTAACATGAAATTGATTAAACGGAACAAAACTAGCAAACGTAATCTAAAAAATAGACCCCTTGTATATCATCTCCTACACCAACGTGAATGGTCTACGTTCCAAGTTTCTAGTAGTGGGGCCCCATCTTCTTGAGTCTAAACCCGACATCATTTTTCTGTCTGAAACAGGTGTCAATGCCTCAATTCCACTACAGGAGTTCACAGTTCCTGGTTACTTAACCCAAACATGATCACCTAAATCACCAGTCACAGACTCGGTGGGTATATTAGGAACAGGTTTCCCTGTCGCAGGGTCGCAAAAAAAAGGAGGACCCTGATCTCCCATATATGTGCTTCCACGTGCGACAATCCTTGTTAAGCCATTGAAAAAGTGTCAAGCATATACTCGGTGTTCAAGAAGAACACGGGCGAGCGCTTTTCCATATCTCAGTATAGACCCATCTGTCTCCTCAGTATTATTAGCAAGTTTTTTGATGTTATAGTCAACAAGAAAGTTGTTGAGCAACTAGATAAGAACCTCTTGAGCGACGAGCAGTATGGATCTCGATCAGTCCGGTCCACTGCTGATGTCCTAACAACCATTACTCACAGAATTAGTGAGGCACTTAACGACAAATACACTTTAAGGACCACAACATTAGATATTTCGAAGGCTTTTGACAAGGTGTGGCATAAAGTTTTGCTGCTCAAGCTCTCGTTATGGAATCACTGGAACAATTTTCTTCCTAACGGGTAGGGCTCTGAAGGTAGTTGTTAATGGTCAGTACCCCGGGGGCTTAGCAATCAACGCAGGCTTCTCCTAGGGGTCACTTCTCGGATCAACCCTCTTTTTACTTTCCATAAATGATCTGTCTCAGATCATTTGCGGCTACGACGATATACGGGTGCATCTCCAAACCTCGTGATGATCAGAGATTGGCGGCTGATCTCTCATGTGATTTTGCTCTAACTGCTCAATAAGTGTATTGGCTAGTTACATTCAATGCTTCGAAAATCATACTAGTTACATTACATCATCGCCGATCGGACCCCGAACTACCGTTAATCATAATGAATGGATGCCCCCCCCCCTCGGAGAAGCTTTGTTTCTTGAGATAGTCTTGGGCGTGAGGCTCACCTCTAATCTTAAGTGGAACTTGTACGTACGATCCATCGCTAAAGATGTAGGAAAAATGGTAGGTTCGTGCTGTCGTCTACAAAAGCCAGATTAGGTCTAAAATGTATTACTGTTGTCATATTTGTACTTTTCCCGAGTTCAAAAGCGTCTCAAAGTCCTTGTGGGTGATAAATTATTTTCCACTTTTCAACCTCTCTCTCTCTCTCTCACAGACGGGATGTGGCAAACCTCTCACTACTCTATCGCTATTTCCATGTAAAGTGCTCGGACGAACTGCCTTCCTTGATTCCCGCCAGTTCTAACTCTTACTGCCAGGAGCACCGCCCCTCCATGCCACTCACATTGTAGCAAACCATCCATTCGTATCCCATTTGTGAGAACTAAGTTCCACCCAAACAGCTTCTTCCAGCGAATCACTGCTCTGTGGAAGTGACTCCCAAGAGGATGTTTCCTCGATCACTACAATCTTCTGTTCAAGTCTATCCACATAAACTGCCTTTTACTGTAACCATCTACTTCGAGTAACATTGGGTCCTATAGAGGTGAACCGCACTGAAAAAAAAAAAAAAATCAGGAAGTCAGTTGAAATTTCTAGAAGCACATAATGAGAAAAGAGGGCTTGGAAAATTTGATACTCACAGGACAGATCGAAGACACGATGGGCAAAGGAAAACAATTCATAACCTACCTGGCGAGCTTGAGTGAATTGATTGCAGAGTAGGGTTTGAAGTGATAGAGAAAAGCCAAAATTTTATGAGAGCTACAAAGGACAGAAAGTTGTGGAAAGTTAACGTCCTAAAGGGACATGGCACATAGAAGATGAAGTTTGGAAGATTGTCGTATATATATATATATATATATATATATATATATATAACCAATAGATTTTATTGTGAATTCAGTTGATTTTCAGATCAAATTTTCTTTTCTTTATTTAAAAACGCAAATTATTTAAAAATATTTCTGTTAATGAAGTAAAACTGATGTTTTGTATTAAATATAATTTTGAACTTTTTTACTTATAATTATTAAATCATGTATTAGATAAAAAATGTCAATGGCGTATTGTTTTACTTCTTTTGCTTTGTTAATAATTTAAATTTAAAATTTTAGATTCATAATATCCGTTCCAATTGTTTACACAACTGTTGTGGTGATTTATGGTCTAACGAAATACTATTGTCTAAAACATAAATTTGTGCAAATTGTTAATCTCTTGAAGGGCTTCATTTGTTTATAAATTATGATATTTATTTATGAATATTCATTGATGACTTCAGCTAATAAAATCGTAACATTTAAAATCATGATTTGTTTTATTTAACTATATTTACAATTTACAGAGGCGTAAAATAAAATTATTTAGAAAAATAAAAACTTCTAATTCACCGATATATATTATATTAACAATAATATCGGTGAATTAGAAGTTTTTATTTTTCTAAATAATTTTACTATTTTTATTTTTATTTTTTAAAATTTGGTTTTATGTAACAAAATAGGTATTTATTTTTCTACATGTGCCTTGTAGCTCATTCTTTTTTGTTTAGTGATGTATTTTGATTTTTAAATCTTTTTTTCTAACATATAGTCTGCAGTTTTTACTATCATTGTATGGCGGTGCTTGTTTTTATTATTTACCATTTAATCTAGAGATATTTGACTTTTTTTTCCTCAATATGTTTTGTAGATTTATTGGCATATTTTTCTTTCGTTTTTTTATTATAAAATTTAAAAAGAAATTCTTGTTGCACAAACTACATAATTTTTCTGTTTTTAATATCATTTTTTTTACTATAATTGTATATATTATATTACTGATTAAGTATTTGTTTTCAATTGAGCTTGCATCTTATATGCAGGTGTCATAAATATAACTCATTTGCACTATATAAACACATCATAATAATGTGTATGTGTCAAATATACTTTTATAAGTAGATATGGTTTCCCTTTTATTATCGCGCAAGCTTCATAATTTATCTTGTTGGTGATAATTGGATTGGGCAAAATGGCGCGCAGGCGCGTTTCATGTACAAGTATGTAAAATCCTATCAAATCCATTTTATATGAATTTATAGTCAATTATTATTCAAATAACAGGGAAGATGGCGGAAAAGAATTTATTGGATATTCGGACGCAGTTATAAATTATTTTCATTACATTGTATTTGAGGGAAGAGCATATTCAGTGAATTTTTATTGCGTTATAGGCAAAAGCGTTGCTGAGATGTTTTTCATAAATAACCCCATGTAATTGTTATTTTACTTTCACTTTGACATATAGAAATTAAGAAAGACATGACAAAAACTAAATAATTAAAATCTTCATAAAGACTAATTGAATAATGTTTTTAAATGTGGTAGTGTTTTCCCTGAACATCTTACTGAAGGATCTATTGATAACAGAAAGAGTGCGTCAATTGAATTGTTTGATTAAATTATGACTAATTTTTCTATGGACCATAATCAAGCCTGTGGCTATTTTTATCAACGCTTTTTTCTGAAATGATCAGAAAATAAAGTAAAATATTCTAATTTAAATAATTTTAGCTATGCTGTAATCTATTGTCACAATCCTATAATAATAATAATAATAATAATCGCCCAGACATCGTGATCAAAGACCGCAAAAACAGAATGTGCTTTCTTATTGACATGGCACTTCCTGCAGATCTCCTTAAGTGAAGATCTTCAATAAACTATCAAAATACAAAGATAATGAAGTGGAAATCTAAAAAAGTGGTACATGAGGAGATCGATAATTCTAGTTGTAGTTGGAGCCGTCGGATTGATTGGAAAAAGTTCTATAGACTCATTGAAGGAGGCCCTGGTAGCCCATGTCTTAAAGAAATACAAAAAGTTGTACTCACAAGTACAGCTCACACATTACAAAGAGCTCTTTCTTTGTAAAATGTGTGTGATTTCATGTTTTTTTTTTTTTTTGTAAAAATAATCATTAGAAAATGTGATGAAGCCATTTCTGATTTTAGGTCTCTGGTTGGACTTGGTAGGAAATGTGTATACAACAGAAATCAAATGAAGCAACAACAGCAACAACAACAACAACAACAACAATAATAATAATAATAATAATAATAATAATAATAATAATGAAAGATCTTCAAAAAGCTATCAAAATACAAGGATCTTGAAATCGAAATCTCAAAAATGTGATATATGGGAACATCAATAATCCCTGTTGAATTTGGGGCCCTCGGATTGGTTGGAAAAAAATTCCAGTAGACTCATTGAAGGGATTCCCGGAAGAAATTTTCAAGAAATACAAAATATTGTTCCCACGAGTACAGTCCATAAGTTACGAAGGGCTTTATCTATATATCTCTATCTCTCTCTCTCTCTCTCTATATATATATATATATATATATATATATATATATATATATATATATGTGTGTGTGTGTGTGTGTGTTTTAATTGGTCAGTGGAAAATGTCATGATGCCATTTCTGACCTTAGGTCTCTAGGTGGAACCCGGAAAAAATGTGTACACATCAGAAATCAAAGGAAATAATAATAATAATAATAATAATAATAAATAATAATAATAATAATAATAATTGACCAATTGGCTTATCTTGCTATCGTTTCTGCATTTCCTACATTGCTTTCGCCTTTTTTTTAGTTTTCTATTTACTTTTTTTGCAGCGGCAAAGAATCTAAAAAAGAAACCAAACCAAATGCAGAAACGACGTCAAGATTAGCCTCTTCAATGCCAATATTCTTCCCGTACCAAACAAGCTGATGTAGACAAAACTCCGTACCCATCAGTGGTATACGTAGTGCAGGGTTAAATGCTGAAACCGAAGGTTTTATTTTTGCCGCAAAGGACTAATTCTTGCTAACTAGAAATTGCCGAGAACATATACTGAAAAATTATGTTGTCCCCTAAATGTAGATTCTGTGATAAATATCCAGAAAAAAATTGACCATTTGGTATCAGGTATTAGTACCCACTGAATATAAAAATCGGCATGATAGTGTGGACCAATATCTGCAATGGAAAATATGCAACTTTTACGTGAAGGAAACTGCAAGAAACTGGTATGAACATCACCCACACCCGGTTACAGAGATAGAAAATGTCATGAAAGCCATTTCTGACCTTAGGTCTCTAATCCCTGGTATGCAACAGAAATCCATGAAAATAATAATAATAATAATAATAATAATAATAACAATAACAACAGCGGTTTAGACATATAAACAATTGGTACATGCAGAAACCAGAATATCCTGAAGAATAAAAAACGCATCTTTTGAGAGAGAGAGAGAGAGAGAGAGAGAGAGAGAGAGAGGAGAGAGAGAGAGAGAGAGAGAGAGTTTAAAAATTTCGATGATATATGTTTGCAAAATTTGTGTTTCAGACGTGAATTTGGTAAAGATTTTCATTTACTGATTTTTAGTTATTAAGTTTGGTAGGATTGAATGTTGAGTTTTAACAATATTTTACTGTGGTATAATATTATTGCGCACAAAATGTTATTACATTAGGGATTTATACGCCAAAATAATAATTTAAGTTGTCTGTCTCTAAATAAAAATTGCTTAAAAATAAAACCAGCTCATCAGTTGAAAATTTACAGGGTTTTTTTTTCGTATTTATTTAACTGGAATTTTATAGCATTGATACCCAATAGGAACAGCAGTAAAATCATATTTTTTAGTTTAAAATTTTCTGCAATTTTGACAAGAAAAAGGATGAACTAATTACAACTTCCAGAAATTAACTGTTAGATATCTGACTGGAACCTGATGTTGCCTATATCTACGTTTTCATAAACAGAATTCCTTAAGAATTAACTGAAAATATATCTAGTTTCCAGCTTTCATATCAAATAAGTATTCATCATTTGGGATTTGTCTCAATGTCACGTTTTCTTATTAAATATATTAGAAAAACATACATTCCTTATGAAGATTTTGGTTATTATTTATAGCAACAAAATTAATTTCAGTTCAATCCTTCATAACTGCCACTAAAAAGACTCCAAGTAAAGCAATAAAGCCACTAGGACGCAAGGGGTTACTGAATGTTAGAGAATATGAGAAAAATTACTATTAAGGAGAGAGGACAATAAAAGAACAAGAATTAAGAAGACAGAAGATAACGATTGACATTGCATTTAAATTTTTGAAGATCAAAGGCAATAAAGCCACTAGGACGCAAGGGATTACTGAATGTTAGAGAATATGAGAAAAACTACTATTAAGGAGAGAGGACAATAAAAGAACAAGAATTAAGAAGACAGAAGATGACGATTGACATTACCTTTAAATTTTTGAAGATCAACGTTGACTAAAAAGCAAGAAGCCGGAAGTGACAAGTGATAGAGAAGGAACTGTTAGTATAGAAAGGTTACATCTAGCAATTTCACCTGTAAACTGGTGAGACCTTCCTGTCAATCAAGTATCGCGTTTGAATTCTTAAAATCTAGGTACCATAGAGAAAAGTTTCATCAGAACTATCATGAAAGTATTTATAGAAAAGGTAAAGGAAAGCTACGTTACAGTGGCGGGAAAGTGACTGAAGCCAAGGTGCCAGGTCTGGACCAATAACATTACAAATTCTTCTTTTGATTTTATCTAGAATCTCTAAATATATAGCAGAAGCGCGAGACATGGCAGCAATATTAAAAGCATGGACAAATAGTGGATTCTCCCGCACGACACTGTGAACCAACTTTTCTAGCAGCAGACCGAGCAATTGATCCTGTATGGTCTTTTCAATTCATGTCAGCAGAAAACATTAGCTGGAGGTTATCATCAGTCATGCTGACGGAAGCGGGAAGGGATCGATTAATAGAGAGCAGTGTCATCTTGGAGACGTTAAAATTAACAAGCGATTTTTTGCCGCAGTTAACAACATGTAGCTTACGTTTTTAGATCATCTGCCATTTTGACTCTATGGAACCGACCAGACTTATTATTGCTATTACTAATACAACACCGGTAACCATCTTTCCTAGCAGTACATCTAGCAATTGATTCAATATAATCGTTCCACTTCATGTCAGCGGAAAACGTTAGCCGAAGAAGACTTCTAAAACACTTGTTTTAAAGATAATATCTATCAATCAAAACTTTTTAACGTCGTATTGAAGCGAGTCAATGCCGACTCCTGAAGACTTTAATTAACGGATTGTAACTGCTGTTTTTATCTCCAGCGCTTATTTCAGTCTCCAACTTTGTTTGATATTATTTTGCACAAACATGTCTGGGGTATCCTGACGTCAGCAGCTGAGCAAAATTTGTTATCATCATTTTGAGTGGTTGTTGAGGAGAAGAAATTGTGGAAAATAGGAAATAAATATAATAATGAGCATTGAGTTCTTATTAGCTAATGTTTTAAACGCTTCTCATACAAAGGTCATTAAATGCAATTTGTTGAGGAAAAGAAGAAAATAATTGAGCAGTAAATTCTGTAGTTCCTCTCTTGTTGAGAATAAGCTATTTCTGAATTAGGCTAATTAATAAGTAAAACTTTACATTAATCCGCTTGAATATTTTGTTTAAAATACGTCTATAAATGGTAGAACCGGGTGAAAACATTTATTTGCTTTGTTGGGAATATAGTTTAACAATTTACTTTGATTTAATTACGGGAAAACATCCAATATTTACAATGACTAAAATATGAGATACTCATATTAGGTTGGAGCAAAAATAATGACGTAATAATGTCGTTTTTTGACGTTAAAAAAATACGTCAAAAAACGACATTATTACGTCATTATTTTTGCACCAACCTAATAGTTATTTTGATGAGTTTTAAGGTTTCTACCTTTTCTTTTCAAACCAAGAGCAACTGAAAAAAAATCTTTAAAAACAAAATCATTTTAATTTATTATAACAGTATGCCTCAAAGCTCAGGGCAAAAACAATGGCGAGAAACAATTAGCATTTAAAGACTTCAAAATAGTTTTCCATTTTACTGGTTCATACGAAATATATAAAAGGAAGATATTTTGAAATGATGTAATATTCTTTTTTTATGTGAAATATAAGGGCATCAATTGAAATGCTTCAGTTATGGGCCAAATTTTTAAGTGCCTAGTCACCTTTGTGTAGAATTTGCGTTTATTGTTAAAATATTTTAGAAAGCTTGGTATAATGAGCGTATCTTCTAGTTCTAAGTGGCTACGATAACAACAGTATATTTGACCACAAAACTATGTAACTCTGTTGATTGGAGTCAGAAAACTCAAGTATAGCCTCTCACATGTTTGGTTTTCGTGACTACTGGTAGCTCTGTGGTAGTGTATTAAATAAAAGTCTTCACTCCCTCTTCAATTTGAAGAGATATAATCTCCTATTAATGAAGCAAAATGCTTTGCTCGTAAGTTCACTTCCACTCTTGACTCACCTACCATATCTTTATTTGACTTCCACTTGGAAATGAGATCATACTGTCTAATAAATATATAACTCTATCTGTGGTTTCTACTGGCATCTCTAAGCTTGATCCCTACAAAGCATGTGGATTTGATGGTATTCTTGCAATTGTCTTAAAGAAATGTGCTCCAGAACTGGCTCTTATTCTCTCTAAGCCTTACAATACCTTGTTTTTCAGTTTGTTGGAATTAACTTTTTGTAGATTCTGTTTTTAAGAACTCAAGCAAACCATCTGAGCCTTCGAACTACCATCTATTTCTTTTTATAAAAGATTTTACACACACACACACACACACACACACACACACACACACACACACACACATATATATATATATATATATATATATATATATATCAAGAAAAGAAAAGCGATACCTTAAGTTTAAAACGAATTTAAAAAAATCAAAATCTTTCTTGAAGCTTTTATTTTAGTTTTAATTTCAAGTTAATAAAATGATAATATTTAAAATATGCAAGATACTTTCTTGTATTTCACAAGGAATTTAAATTAATTGGAATAATTTTTAATCTTTAAAAATGGCTAATTTTAGCCATATTTACAAATCTGTCAGCACAATATAATTCTCTTTATTAAAAAAATATCTAAAAAATAAAATATATTTTTCTAAAACTTTATTTGAAGTTGATTTAAAGTTTAATTAATCTGATTTGAAATAAATATTGCTTACTTATGGTTTAAAACATTGCATAAAAGTATCTTTTAACAGGCAGATGGTATTTTTGTGAGGTGTTGGCAACTATTGCGATAGACTTATATTTGAGAATTTTTTCTACGGGGGTAGATATCTTTAATAATTACCTGACGAACATAACGCGAGCGCCTTTCTTAAATAATTTTTTAACTATCCAGTAATTTTAAAAATTTAAGAAAATATTCTAATTAATCTAATATATTATTGGCTTTAAATTTATTATAGCTAAAGATCTTATTTTCTGATAATGTCGTGTATGGACGTCCGTATTTACTAAAATCAGCAAGCAAGAAAGTTCAAAATTCTTTTTAAAATACTGGTTGTTGCTGAATTATAGTAAGCTTTTCTATTTATGAATAGTAAGCATAGTTTTTACTTAATAAAAATACCATCTAACCGCTAAAAATTAATATAGAATTTATGAATAAGTCCTGAATTAATAAATTTAATTTAATATTACCAATAAGCAAAATATTTTGCTGTATTTCAAACCGAATTTAAATTGATTGAAAAAATATAATCTATCAACACAACATAATTCTCTTTAAAAAGATCTTCCAAAAATAAAATATGCTTTTCTGAAAATTTAACTAATCATAGGGTAACAAGTGTAAAAAAAATATTTTTACCTAAAAACCAAAACAAAAAATCAATATTTTTAACCAAAATTTCGAACGTTCTAGAAAGAAAAATAATGTTTACATCAAAAATACTTTGGCCTTTCCTCTTAATACTACAAAGATTTTGACGATAAAACTTTTTCATCATGTATGCTAATATTCTAGAGAATCATTAAAGGAACACACACACACACACACACACACACACACACACACATATATATATATATATATATATATAATTCCAGAGAAGCGAAAGCTATATTGTTTGTCCGATAGAAGACTCTGCGAGGTGAGAGGCTTAACCAATTCCTGAATTGATTAGAGCCGTCAATTTCACAATGTGCTGACCGTGTTTGGAAAATAAAACGTTCCTATATCTCTTGATACACACATAAAACATGCATATATTCATTTAAAAATAAACTAAATTCATCCTTGCTAACAGCTTTTAGCCGAAAGCCCTTGGACAATTTTTATATAATTTATGTCCTAAAAAGAAAAAATTATACGAACACACGAGAAATTATAGAAAAAAACTTAACCATCACACCTTGTCAGTCGTTTTCAACGAAAAGTGGAATTACTGCCCAAATACAAAATTGTATGATTAACTGAGTCTTTATTTTATCAGTTCAGGTCATCATATGATTTTAAATTAAAAAAAAGAAACAGAATAAATGATTCCTGTTATTGACTATCAAAAACTGTACAATTATTTTTTTCTCCCTCATATTCTTATGTTTATATATTACTGATGCAAAAATTGCTATCACTGTCTTTTGCGTCTGGATTCACATAGAACTTCTATTCAGATACTCAACTTTATTGTTTGTTCTCACATACATTCTAAGAATTGTATCAGGAGGAAACATTATGTTTATTTTGTTGAAAATCATGATTGACTATAGAATGCATATTTAAAGAAGATTAAAGACTCGGAGACGGGTAAGCTTTTAGGAAGAACTATGCAGAAAAAAATACCACTTAATTTTGTTGTAGAATTATAAATGGATCAGTTAGAATATGCACAAGTAAATGGGTTCTACATGGCTTCATGGAAAGCGACATTTTTCTTTACTGTTCGACATAGAAGAAAGTCTTGGTTCACGCAAATAAACGACACTACTTTAGCAATGGCTGTACAGATTTTTACTCCTTGAAGTAATTGAATAAGTATAGGAATGGAGACAGTTTTGTTATTTTTGTGGCATTCCCATCCAGTCTGGACTACTTTTATAATTATTGTTAGTTTTCCTTTTTTATTTCGTTTCATATTCTTTTATTATTTTTCTCGTCTTCATTCACTTTTTTCTTTTTTCTTTTTATTAATCTTC
Organism: Acanthosepion pharaonis; assembly: GCA_903632075.3. Classification (NCBI taxonomy): domain Eukaryota; kingdom Metazoa; phylum Mollusca; class Cephalopoda; order Sepiida; family Sepiidae; genus Acanthosepion; species Acanthosepion pharaonis. The sequence continues at coordinate 478,419 of CAHIKZ030002423.1, read as the reverse complement.
ATGGTCCATGTTTTATCATTTTTTCTTCTTCATTTCATTTCTGTTAATTTCTATTTTTCTCTTTTCGATTGTGTATTTTCTTCTTTTTTTCTCTTGTTCTGTTTTCTGTCTTCTCTTTCTTTTCTCATTCCCTTTTTCTTTCTTTTCTCATTCCCTTTTTCTTTCTCCACTTGTCTATATTATTTTTTCTAATCAAGTGTTGTTTTTACTTCTTCACCTCGTATTTGCCACTTGCTTTTTTTCTATCTGATTATAATTCCTAGATATCTTTCTATTTCCCTAGTTTTCCTGCAGATAATTATTTCAAGCCTCTGTCACTTCCCTTTACCCTTCCTTCTACTCATTTTTTGGTTTTTATTTTTTATGCATTCATTTTCCTATTGATTTACCTCTTCTCAATCCAATAAGATACCATCATTGATGTTAAGTAGTCCGTCAACGTTTACAAATTTTGATCTTTACATTATATATTTTTTGAACTCAGAACGTGCAATATTTCCATCAGATATAAAGTATTTTTACCTGTTTCACAATGCATAAAAATGGATGAGAATTCAAAATAAATGAATTGAGAAAAAAAAAAAAACACTATTTGAAATCGTTTGCCCCAAGATTTGCAATATATAATGGGGTAGTTATGCATATTTACTTCTTAATTTCAGACTCATAAAGGTTGTCATGGGTCATAAGAAAGAGAGAAACAAGATATTATAAAGTTTTTTAGTGATGGAAATGCAATGTTGGAAATTGCAAAAATTTAAACAGTGATTATAGAACGATAAAAAAATGGAAACATTGGCAAGTATAATAAAAAAAAAACTGGAATTAAGAATGTCGCAAAAAAGTGTTGAGAAAAACTAAGGTAATAATTAAAAAGAGTGGTTTAACCAGGAAGAAAATATTGAAACGTCTAGTGTTGAAAATGTAACTAAGGAGAAAATATGAAGAGTTCTAAGGACATTTGCTAAAGCTATGATATGAACAAAAGTAAATATTTCTAAAGACAGTTGGATGAAGAAGTACAGTAACGTTTAGTGATGAATGTAGAGCTACATTTGACGAACCTGATGAGCTGGTGGTTTATTTTTTTTTAATAATTTTCATGTGGTGAATTCAAATTTCTGAACAACTCTCTCTATCACCTCTATTTTTTTTCATTTATTTCACAAATCACATTCAGTTATACTGCATATAAATTCAAAATATACTGTTTATTTTATCTATTACCAAGGTATATTACAACCCCTCCCCCAAAAAAAACCCAAACAAACAAAAAACAGCATAGATACAAAGCATTGATGGAACTAAATTACTTGGATAATACCATTATATTATTACACGTCATAGTATAGTATTCAGAAGTGAGTTTGTTTTTTGTTTTTTGTTTTTTTGATGATCTCGTATACTTTGCATCCGGTATATTGCACACGGACATTCAGTAGAAGTCCCCCATCATGTCGGAGTTACATTTGCGTTATTAGTTTCTTTCTGTGTTAATAATATCTTGGTGGAATGTTTCTCTATGCTCATCACTCACTGCTCTGAGTTTCATAGGGAAGAAATTAAGTGTTTGAGTTGAGAATGTGAATTTTGAACGACTTTTGGAATCTCATATCCCCATAAACCTTTAACAATGCTCTTCGTAATCTGGTTGCTGTGTATTACTAAGGAATCCATGGCAGACTGATTTAAATGTTCTCCACGCTCTCAATTCATTTAGGATAAGAAGGTTCTGCGGTAGCACAACCTGTTTTCCATATCAAAGAATGAGGCGAAGTACTTGTTTCGTGTCCTGGAACTGGTGATCCTTACATTTGCTGTGGTCAGGTTTCACTGCTTTAACCCCTGGAGATCTGACTGCTTCTTAGATAGATACAAATCACGGGCAAAGTCATTGAGGTTTTCCTGGGTGATGCAGTAGGAGTCACTGCCACTTGCTCCTGAATAAGCAGGGACATTGTCTTCAGAAGAGATCGAATTGGCAGAATTATGATGAAGGAATAAGATATTTATGTGCTGGAGGTGTAGGGGTAAGGTGATAAATTGACTAAGGAGCAGGTCTCATAGCTGAAGGAAGCTTGAAATATTTTTTATTGGGGGTGGGAAGAAATAATGAAACCAGTTGTATTTGTTAGGCAAAAATAACAATTATCTGCATGGCATCGTTGCTCTCTCCAGACAATCAGGAGAGCAATGTTGAAGGCTTCTTTCTTGTCATGAAACTATGCAGTCCATCCAGAGTTTATAACAGCTGCATGAGACCCAGGATTTGTCCTGGTCTCCAATTTTACAGTCAAAATAATGAAAGTAAGCAGTTCTCAGGAGAGGCATTTGTGGCCCTGTTGCTGCGTGCTTCGATTGAATGTCACCCTTACTTTGGTCTGACTCCAACGGTCCATCTCTAGCGAGCACACTCTGTATCAATCCTGTGATCCCCATGTTGCGTTTCAGTATTCGTTGTATTCCGCAGGAACATCGGTGAAAAACTGTCGAAGATCAGGCTTGGCTCATTTTCTGCCCTATCTATGCTCGTGAACGACTAACATCACCGGTGTCGAAGGTAATCTTAATTAACTTCAACAACGCTCATTAAAAAGTGTAAAAATAACGATTTTTACTTATGGTACTATGATTGCTTAAGATCATTGCGAATAACGCCAGCGTCAGAACACTAGAAAAGTTTCAAAAATCGATAGATAAAAAAGTTAAGAAAAGTTATAGAATGTTAAAAATGCCACATTAACATGTAAAATAATAAAATAATATATATATATATATATATATATATATATATATATATAATTATTATTTATAAAAAAATTATAACATAAGTATGTTATAAAATCACTACAAAAATAGCCATTTTGTTTCAACACACTCTGTGTCTTATCAAGTGAAGAATAGTAATTGTTGGTTATTGGAATTCATTCCGTATATACCAATTATATACTTATATATATATATATATATATATATATATATATATATATATATATATATATATATATATATATATATGATTAATTAAAAGTTTCTATAACGTCTATCATTTTGATTGAAATATAAATAAAAATTCATAATGCACTTAGTTTGATTGAATAATAAAACTGACATCCCCCAGGAAAATTATTAACAATATTGTTAATAAAGACAAATATTATAAAGTGAAATGCTGCTCATATAAATAAAAATACATGCAGAAAATCTGACGTAGTGTATTCATGCTGAAAGGTTGAATCGAGGAAGTTGGTCAAAGATTGAAAACGAAATCAGAATTATGAGCTGTAAGAATTCCATATGGAAACTTGAGATTCAAATTATATTTGTGATTTAAGTTTTAAGTTACAAACCTTGCTTAGAGTAAACTTATCTACAATTTTAAAATTTTGCTAAGCACGTTATACTAAAACAAATAATTAATAAGACTCCGTTATATGGTGCTATTCGAGTTTTTATTTACATTTTAGAGAGGCCCCAATCGGTCTACGAAGCTCCAACACTGGTCCAGAAGTCAATACATCAGCAAAAGACCAGGAGAATACGAAAACTAACGAAGAATCTTCGTCCGTAAAACTAGTGGAAGATGGTCCACCCGATGATAAAAAAGCTTTCTTTGGGCATCCACTGACCGCTGCTACATCAGCAATTAATGGCGATGATACACAGGCACTGAGGGCAGCCCTCCAACATGAGTATATGAATTTTTCAGCAGCATACAGCAACGATGCAAAAGATAAACTTTTCTCATTATGTGATGTAACTAGGTAAGTAGTTTCATACTATTAATTTTACTACTAGAAACAAATATGTACATATTCATTTTCAACAGATTTAGCATTTATTTCTTTCGCATCAATATTGAATGCTCAATTCTTTCTTATGCGACCAATTCAGAGCCCCACAAACGTACTTGTCTTTTCGTCCTGGTTACTATGTAACATTCCAGATATTTTTATAAAAACAAATTTTCTAACCATTTCCTTCTATCCTGTAAATATAGTCTAGATTTACTAACTCAGCTTTTTTGTGAATAGTTTATAAAGAGCGCAAAATTTTCGGCTGATTTTCTATTAAAATTTGACAGTGAAAATACAATATGCATGTTAGTCATGTTGCAGTCTATTTCCATTTTTCTTAAACTAGAAAAAAAAACTTAAAATACCTTAGAACATTAGTACAAATGGGATAATTAATATTTTTTAAATGTATTTGAAGTGTAAAGACATTGAACTACACCAAAATATCATAAATGCTTCATGTAGGTATTCGAACTGATTCCAAACTAATGTAAAAAAGTTATTAAGCATCCATCAAATTTTACACTGTCAAAAGTAGATGCTTGATAACGCAGCTAAATCCAAGGGAGAAAACTCTAAAATTTTAAACATTGAAAATTAATATAATTACATTTACGAAATATACTGCTTAAAAGTCTGAATAAAAAAATGATAATTCCTACAAGATTTTATTATATTTGATTTTTATTAATCGTGAATTTCTGCTAGGAGGAATTTCAGTGACTTAGAAAAGTGTAAAAAAAAAAAATCAGGAGAAAAATCCAAATATCTCATGTAAACAAATTAGCTTTGATGGAAAGAAATATATGATGCAACCTTCAGGTTATATATCCAAAGCAAATTTGTATTAAGGAAAAGTAAGCTCTATTCAAACACTGAAGCAATTTTAGGGATTATATGTTTTTAATTTTTAAATCTAAGGGAACAAACTCTTATGTGAAAAGTTAGCACTTGAATAATTACAAAACAAAAGTATGAAGCTGTCACATATGAAATGACGCATTTTGACGTTGGTTGTTGATCCGGTCGTCTGAAGAAATAACCGCCATAGTATATAAAAATATTTTGACTTATTCTTGACTCTTTTTCTTTCCAGATAATTTTTCTTTCAATATATTGTTATTCACAAGCCCAATGAAAATGATTATAATGAAACAATGTCGAGTAATCTTAAACTAGTAAAAAAAAAAAATTTTATATCGAAACATTACATGCGATGAGAATTGGATAGTCTTTGACAACAGTAAGAGAGTAGGCTAATGGTTAGATGCAAGTGAATCATCAAAACAATACCCAAAACCTTTACTATACCCTAAAAAGATAATGGTTACTGTATGGTGGTCTCCCAAAGGGGTTATTCATTTTTGCCTCAAGAGAAAACAATAACAGCAACCTCGTATCACGGAGTAATTGGGTGTATGCACGAAAAAATGAAAAAAGAAACATCCTTTCTGAATAGTGATGGATTTTGTTGACGATAACGCACAGCTGCACTTTCCAAGAATTGTATAGCCTGAACTATGAAATTTTCACTCATTCTCCATATTCACCAGATATCTCTCCTATCACTTAAATAATTTGAGCTTTTCACGGGCAATAAAACATTGTCTAATAAGGAAGAGGTAATCAAAGCATTTCACATCAAAGGAAGAGATTTTTTTAGAGGTGCGTTGAAGAAAAGACACTCATCAACACTGTGTCTATTTCAACTAAATAAAATAGTTATTAAACATTTCAGAAGTGTTTTATTCATTTCCTATAAAGTGCGTCATTTCATGTGTGACAACCTAATATAAATTATCTCAGTATACCGTGTACTAATGTGCAAACACATAAGCCTTCATTAGTGTAGTGAAATAGGCGCACATGCACAGCCAACCATACATTACTACTAAATAATACAAGCATTATGCAGATTATATAACACAATAATGTCGGTATATCTATATGAATAATTTATGTACACATTGATAGTTAGATATATGAAGAGTGCTGAAAACTTCTCAGCTCGACAAGAAGCGTTTAAAAAATTTCTAATGTTTGGCGCTTTGGCTACATCTTGGGAATTGGATCGAGCCGATATTTTCTGAGAACTGCGGCGTATAAGCGGCTTCATCGACATTTATTTGAAATGCCTCAGACGTTTTCATTTTGAACATATCAAACACACACACTCTCTCTTTTCTCTTTCTCTCTCTTTCTCTTTATCTCTCTCTGATTTGTTTTGTTTTAGATCCACTTAATACTTATGAAAAATGTTTGCTTCATTCTCATATCATGTAATCATGAGAACATACAAACTTAAATATATATGAAAACTAAGAAATAACTGATTAAACATTTTATTAATCGGTTCAAAGACGTTAGAAGACTGAAGTGAAATAAAAGGTTTGTACGGTGACGTTCTTTCATTCACAGATTTTCTGATCATGAACATATATACAGGCTCATGTTTAAATCAGTTCTTATGACAAATTATCGATGGAACTGACTACATACTACTATATCTTTTTAAATATGTGACGTTATTTTTAAGTTCGTTGTATCAAAAAGTAAATGACTGATCAATCCCTGCAGCTTATCAGGTATTAAAATCATTTTTTGTTCTGAAATATCCAAACTCATTGTTTATTGAATACATTGTCACTTCAGAGACCAAATGGCAGATCCATTACAAATAACATGGACATGACCTGATACATGCATACAAAGCTAGCATGTATTTAGATTGTGTGTAGACATAAACAATTAATTCTATTACCAAACAAATTTTTGCTATTATTTAGGAATCGGATTGTACTCGTTTTAGTACACTTAAAAGGTAAATTTAAAATTCTTATATAATTTTTAAAATCTACCCATTAATTTATTATTAGAATTAACAAAAAAAGTGTGTAATAAATATTTGTGGGTAAACGTGAAAATAAGAGAGTGATAGTGAGAGTGACAGTGACATTGAGAGAGACAGTGAGAGAGACAGATTGACAGACAAACACACAGAGCATGCACAGTCGAGTGAACAGACATAATACTGTCTGTGCTTCAAATTCAAGATAGCAGTCGAGTTTTCCTTAGCCTTATTAATATCATTTTTTATCACGGAGATTTATAGTTTCTTATTGATATAGATAAGTACGCATACTTTAAAAAATAATTATAAAAGAAGGAAAAGTTGTTTTAGAAATATGATTTTCCCCTCCGCTAATAGTTTTATATCATGCTATTTAACTTTTTATGCTGGTTATATAAACTATAAAAGCTCCTAATCCATTTTTTGAAGGTCTCAGCCTTCAATGAATGGGTTTTTCAACTGATGTATGTATATATGTGTGTGTGTGATATATATATATATATATATATATATATATATATATATATATGTTCTACATATAGGTATATATATATTTCTACATGTATGTATATATATCTTCTACATATATATATATATATATATATATATATATATATATATATATATTTTTCTACATTCAACACAATCACTTGATAAGACACCAAAGTGTGAAACAAAATGCCTATTTTTGTAGTGATTTTATATATTTATAATATTTATGTTATAATTTTCGAATAAATCATTATATATATATATATATATATATATAATATTAATATTAAAATTAATATTATTAAAAATAAAAAAAACTCCTGATTATAAATCTTACTATTCTTTCTCATTATATATATATATATATATATATATATATATATATATAAAAGAAAGAACAGTAAGATATATAATTCAGTGTTCTTATATATATAATATACATACTTATACTTGAAGTGAGTGAAAATAATTCTACATACAGTAAGGGATTCTAATACATTTAATTGTTCTTAAAAGAAATATAGTATATTAAAAATTAAAAGTGGAAATATTTCCAATCGTAATTAAATAAAGCTTATTCTAACCTAAACACCCACCAAAAATCTTTAAATATACAAATAGAAAAAAATGCCGTAAGAATTTTTGCCGTTAACAATAAAAATTTTTAAAAATCCAGACGACATGCATTTAACGGATGTTAGATTTCATTGAAAAATACATCCCTACCTCCTACCAAAACGTAACTAATAACGGATACATCAAAATATAGACATAATGAACACGCGGACACCCCTCGTCTGGTTGAATTGGATTTCTCTGTATCCTTGGAAACGTGAATTATGATTTGTGCTGTGTCTTTAAAACCCAGTAATTTTAAAAGTTACTCCAAAATTCGCTTGAGGATGAAATGGAACTAATGGCTTTAATTTTTTCTCTCCCCGATAACGACGAGTATATGGCAACATACAGACGAGCAGTCATAAAAGGGCAATCAGATACATTGCATATCTTCAAAATCAGTTATGTAAACTAATAAATAATACAAACGCACCCCTACAAAAAAACACATATAGCTATAGACTCACATGATACTGTCGTAAAGTTACATACACATTTAAGTATTTGATATACGTAGGCTGAAGCAAAGGTAGTCATGATAAAAGTTTCAGTGAATTAATTTCCCGTCCTTACTTTCCACTGTGAATGTAATCATGCAATGGGTGTGGCCACACTCATTTTCCCCCATCTGCCTCTCTTTCACACACACACACACACACACACACACACACACACACACACACACACACACACACACACAGTGACGTTCAGATAAAAAAAAATAGTGTTTTAATCATAATTGATCCGACGTTCAATGAGACGCGGATGCAACATAATAATAAATAAACAATAAGGAAAATAGTGGAGTTTCTTGGGTCAGCATAACCTGCATTTTCGGAAATTATGAATACTTGATTAACTATATAGATAGAAGTTGCAGAAAATGATTTCCTTCAGCCAGTAGTTTTTCAAAGCACACCTGTGAGATGTAAGATACATAAGTTTCGCCTGAACCATTTACATTTGATAATTCAAATAAATTCGAATTTATGCCGAATTTAGTGCTTGTTGATTTTTTATTTAAAAAAGAAATCTCTGTTTGATATCAATGAGGTACTTGTCAAACTATTGTTGAGTAGAATAGTTATATAATGCAGATTGAATACAGGTTCAGAAGGACAAACGGAAAATCAGAAAAGATTTGTCTCCCTTGATTTTGATTACATTTCTTAGAAATCTATATAGGAAGGCAACGTTTTACTAACTATAAATGGACAGAAGAAAAGAGATTTTCAATTTTAATTTTTAAAATATTGATGAGAGTATATGGTAGTGAATTCCTTACAATATCTGTCAGTTTGGATTTAGATAAAATTTGGGTTTTGAGGAAAAAAGTAGTTTGACTTGTTTTCTTTCATTTTGTTGATTTTTTTTTCTTCAGCTGATAAATAAAACAGCAGGATTTCAGAATAAATATTGTTAGACGAGATTCATATCGGTAGCTCATCCATCACCTAGCGCATCTTTCATCCATCTAATTTTTCATAGTCAAACTTTTATACAGACAGTTGTAATTATTAACAAGATTCTTATTCTTCTGTCGCCTTATTTATTTTGCTTGCTCTATTCTACTCTGTATTATTGACCATCAAATAACATTAATGGTTACTTTAAGATTATGAAATGAACTATTTTCATCACTTTGGTTAGTTTCCGAATGGACGAGTTGACTAAATAGCAAAAAAATAAAAATATAGCTTTGATCGATATACAAACAGAAACTCCTTTTGTATAGGACGTGGATTCTACTTTAATTCAAAGATACAACTTTATTCCAAATTCTACTCTCACTCTGCCACTTTTCTCCATTTTTATATTTACATTCGCTCTCTCTCTCTCATATATATATATAAAATATATATATATATATATATATATATATATATATATATATAATTATTTTTATAAAAAAATTATAACATAAATATGTCATAACATAAATATGTTTGTAATGATTTTATAACATATTTATGTTATAATTTTTTTTATAAAAAATAATTATATCTGCTCTACTTTTGTATTGAGCACTCTTTTAAGAATAATAATTGTTGGTTATTGGAATTCATTCCGTATACACCAATTATATACTTATATATATATATATATATATATATATATATATATATATATATATATATATATATATATATATATATATATATATATATGTCTGACACAAAAACTTGTAAATAGTTTTAAGCAGACAAAATGCATATTTTTTCCCTTTAAAGGTAACTATTTTTTGGCCAACACCTTATCAGAAGTATCGCTTGTGACTAGTAAAATGTTAACAAGAGTCGCGGAGTAATACACAAACTGGGAGGAAACTAGGAACTACAATTAAAATACAATTATAAAGGAAGAAAAAAATAAAAGATTGGGGAAATGACAAAGAATAATATATATACCGTTCTTTTTTATAGATACAAGTATTTAAGTAAATGCTCAGTTTATAATAAATAGCATTTACCGGCCTGAATGTCCGAGAAATTTTCATAGAAAATATCCGTCCTTTGACAGGATTCGAACCTGCATCCTATACGAACCGTCATTTACGCTGAGGTGCCTTTAACCGACTCGGCCACAAAGGAGAGTTCGGTAGGCAAGGTCGAATTTACTGCTTATAAACTTCAATCTTCCATGAATCTCGTACATTCATAACTGCTCTGGCGTATCAAATGTAAACAAATGACGTCATATATTAAGAAATGGACAAATATATATATATAGATATATATAAGACAACTGGGGAAATTTTATTTTGGCATATTTCGTCGAAGAACCGATGTCATTGGAAAAATCATTCAATATTTTAACAAAATCTACTTTCTTTTTCTTCTATGTACTTTCAGGTCATAGGCTGTCATGGCTCTCCACAACCTCCTATCCTTTGTAGCCCTTAGCAACTTTTCTTCCTTTGTTTGTTAAAGACGCTTATCCTTTCTATTTCTATGCACTTTTCATTGAGTCATTCCTCTTCAGCATGTCTACTTTTTTTCTAATTTCTTTTTTTAGTTTTCTGCACTCTTTCCTGTTCTTTGGCATTATTTATTGTCTCTTTTTCATTAACACGAAAAATTCTTGTCTCGTTTTGTTTGAGATTGTCTTATTCGCCAGCATCAACAATGAAACAGAAGAGCCATAATGGAAACCAACGTCTACATTGAAAAATTAGATTTTCTTTTAATGTACGACACGACTTCCATAAAAATCAATGAACAAACAGTAAATATAGACCCACAAAAGTTCAACAGAACAGTTAAGAGACTATTAAAAAATGAAAACAAATCCTGGAATAGATTAATAGAATACCACCCCCATTACACCCACACTATACAGCTTACCCAAAACACACGAAGCCAACATACCCATCAGACCAATTGTGTCCGGAATTAACAGTATACCCCATAAATTAGCTAAAGCTATTGCAAAAATTCTAATTCCGTTCCAAAGCACCATCGATCCAACATATATTAAACGCTCTCGTGTCATAATCCAGAGAATACGAAACATAAATATTGAAAACATAATTATGGCGAGCTTAATCATCAAATTTTACCATATACATACCCGTCACAAAATGCCTCAACATATTGAGAAACAATCTCAAAAAATCCAAAGAAAAGTTTCCTCTACCCGTCCGCAAAAATCATAAAACTATGCAAGCTAATTACTAACCACTACTTCTATTTCAACAATATTTTCTATAAGCAAAAGTTTGGCTTACCTATGGGGTCATCTATCAGTGGTGTTCTTGCTTGTCTTTTTCTAGAAAAATTCGTTCCATTTAAGCAATTCATACCAAATAGCTTTAATTACCTAAGATATATAGATAACGTTCTTTTATTATATCTCCATGATATAAACCTATTAGACATAATAATGAAACTCAATAAGATTGAACCTACCACTGAATTCACACACGAATTTGAAATAAACAAATCTCTACCTTTCCTCAACATCTTATTAATACGTAACAATAAGAAATTAGATTTTAAAGTTCATTGTAAACCCACTAACAAAAACGATCTGATTAATTTCTATTCCCACCACAACCATAGAATAAAATCTAGATTGATCATAGGATTCGACCTCAGGGTCCTTAGGATATGTAGCCCTGAATACCTAAATGATGAAGAGAGAGATATTGAGAAAACATTCAGACTTCTCCACTGTCCACAGCATTATATCGTCCACGCTAAAAAAAAAAACAAAAAAAAAAAAAAAGCTATTCACCGGCCCCAATATTTAAAAAATAATTTTGATTTTTTTTATGTTACATGCCGATTTTTTTTTAAATACGGCATTATCAGAAAATAAGTGCGATAACTATAGTAAATTTAAAGCCAAAGTACATAAATTCAATGATACATGAGATTACAGCGAATATTTTCCTAATTTTTAAGATTACTACGTAGTTAAAAATTATATGAAAAAAGTCGATTACGTTATATTCCTCACGTAATTTTTACAGATATATCCACCGTAGAAAAACATTGGATAAACTTCCGTCTGTCAGCCAAGCTGTTCATCTATCGGTAACTTAAAATAAACAGTTACCACCGTGATAAAATAAAACCAAAAAAACTTCCATATTTTAAGCTTAAAGTAAGTAATATTTGTTTCAAATCAGATTAATTACACTTTAAATCAGCTAATATTCCTCAATTAATGTTTCAGAAAAATACATTTTATTTTTTAATTGTAATTAAAAATAAAATATAATTTTTCGTGATGATGGATGGCTAAAAATGGCGTTAAAATCAGCGATATTAGCATTCTCAAAACGAAAACTCATTCCAGTCAATTTAAACTAATTTTACTCATTGGAAATTTTAAATTTAGCTTGAAATTAGAACTAAGATAAAAGATTCAAGAAAGATTTTTTTTATTTTCAAAAATTCATTTTAAATCTTATGTATCACGTTTCTCTGAAGGTACCTATATAGAGAGAGGAGTTCGAACTTGTTGAAAATCGAGCAAAATGGAGAAACACCTGCTACCGAGGTATAGCAAACTTTGAAAAGAATCGTCTCAACCATGTGAGAGAATTAAGAATTAACACTATGTTATGGCAATTTATCCACGCACGCATGGACTCTCCCAGCTAGAAATAGGAGCAGGTACTTCCTTTTAGAGAGGAAAGTTCCCAGCAGTCAGCTCTGACAGTAGGACGGAACATTCTTGCTGTAACATTCTCGTTTGTATATTTATATTACTGTTTGTGTTAATGTATTTTTTTAAACTCAATTCCTCTCTTTGTGTCTTTATTTCTGGCCATAACACGGTCCCAACGCACTAAATCTCGGGTTACTACATCAACCCTTATGACGGTCAAGCCTTCAGAATGCCCTTCGTGTGGATTTGTTTGCAAATCCCGTGCAGGACTGTTGTCTCATACGAAACATAAACATAAAAACTGAACTGAAAGACACTCATACATCGAAAACGACAGGAGAGTCCATTATATATATATATATATATATATATATATATATATATATATATATATATATATATATATATATTTATTTTGTTTGGAAGTAAAGTCTGATGATCCGTTGTCATTTAAAAGGGCTGTGGTGAAATAATTTATTACATGGAACCTTAAAGTGGTCTGTTTTTTATTTAAATTATTTGCTCTGGATTTACATTGAGCTCTCTGGATTTTATCCTCCTTAGGTTTACCCATACGGATTACCTAGTTTTCATAAACTAAATATATATATATATATATATATATATATATATATATATATATATATATATATATATATATATATATATATAAAAAGGCTTAAACACTAATATTCCATGGTCATAATTTATTCCATTGGAATCGTAAATACGATCCAATTCATCAGACCTACAAATTCAAATTTATTATATCCTTAATCTGTCCTGGACATTGAGTTCTACCTGGATTCTATCCTCTTGGAATTTTTTTTTCTTAATACAAATATATATGTATGTGTATGTATGTATGTATATATATCTATATATTTTGCATATGTATGTGCATATTTACGACTGATATTATCTATCTATCTATCTATATATATATATATATAGATAGATACACCTAGTGAAGGCCTTACTTTCCCTGACGATCCGTTTAGGTGAAACCTGGGTAGGTATGTCTGGCTCACTAGGTCTATCTATCTATCTATCTATCTATCTATCTATCTATCTATCTATATATATATATATATATATATATAGATACACCTAGTGAAGGCCTTACTAGGTGTATCTAGGTTGTATTGAGCTCTTTTGTTAGTTAGTTGTTACTCGTATCGGGCTTTTTTCTTTGAGCTTCAGACCTGTATCTGTGCGATTTTTTTGGCGGCAGAAGTTCATGTTTGTAGCTATTTCTTTTTTTAAAACCTTTTTTTCCTTCGAGATTGATATGATTATTAGCAAATCAAAAATTCGAGGGTTTTTCGAAACGAGTATTAATAATGATGAACTTAAACATAGACACCTAATTACAAAAAAGTTGTGCAACTTATACCAAAGAAATATTCTACTTCCCGACAATCATGATAAATACATAAACCTATCTTTTCACATACTAATGGATAATCAGAAGGAATTTCTAAATCTAGGACAAAATTGCTATCTCCAGCCTAAATTCGACCTTCGCATAAAGAAGACTGAAATTGAAATCGTACATCAATCATTATGTCAACTGGAAAAGGACAAATTAATATTATCCAAACCTCAAAGATCTTCTCAAGGTAGAAGATCTAAAAGATCATATTCCATGTAATAGGAATAAGAACATTCTAACAAAACTCAAAATTTCTGCTAAAGAATTAAAAAAAAACAACCCTAATATAGTCATGAGAAAAGCTTACGTAATTTTGGATAAATTGGATTATCACAAAAAACTTCATTGATGATCGTTCTAAATTTACTAAATTGTATAAGAACACCACTGAATCTCTAAAGAAATATATTAATAAACACATATCATCCAACACTGCTGTTACAGGATCCCTAAAAATAAATATAATTATTAGAGATTACCAACCTGGCTACTTATATGGTAATGTTAATGCATAAGCCGTGATACCCATTACGATACCCATTACGACATATCATTTCTTAGAACTAACATGCATATACCAACTATCAAAATTTCTCAATGATATTATTACCCCAAATCTCCCTACTAACTATAGAATTAAATCTACCCATGAATTCCCCCAAATACTTAAAAGCACAAAAGTAAAAACAAACCAAGGCATAATTTATTTACTAACGTTCTCGGTTCACAAACTATTGATATTATTAATTCGGTGTATTAAAATAATTTAATTCCACCTCCATCAATCCAACCCAATATTTTAAGAAAACTATTGCTCGCTTGCACCACTAGAGTTTCTTTTAATAGACAGAATGGTACTATTTACACACAAACTGATGGAGTAAGTATGGCAAACCCTCTCGGACCGTGCTTCTCCAATTATTATATGTCATATGTTGAAAACAAGGTTTTTATTAAAGTTATTAAACCTAGAATATATGTTCGTTATGTAGACAATATATCTATTTTAGCTGATAACAAAAAGGAAATTGAAAATCTGAAAACTACATTTCAGCAAAATTCCGTCCTAAATTTTACTTATAAACTTAGTGAAAAAAAAAAAAATCCCTTTCTTAGATGTTCTCTTCGATTTTAGTAATAATACTTTTACAACTTCTGTTTATAAAAACAACTAGTAAAGACTCTTGCCATCTTAATTTCTTTAGTAAATGCCCTCTGAGATATAAAATAGCTGTTTTCATCTCGCACGATTTTTTTAAAAAGAATTAAATAAATTAAAACGCTTATTAATAACGGATTTCCTAATCAATTGTTGGATTTCCATATTAGGTGTTTTCTGTCTAAGGTACCTAACAGCAACGACGAGAATAGAAACATAAACAATAACATTAATATTTTTTATAAAAATCAAGTAAATGTAAATTACAAACAAGATGAAACTAGAATTAAGAATATTATTAAAAAAAATCTGTTGACAATTGACAAAAAAAAAAAAAAAATAGATTAATTATTTATTACAAAAATTTTAAAACCTCCAACCTTAGAGTTAAAAATAATAATTTAACTATTAGAACAAAATTAAATAGAACAAATATTATTTACGAATTTAAATGTCCATTAAGGAATTGTATTTATGATCAATCAAAATTCGGAAACAATTATATAGGCCATACTACAATATGTTTGACACGAAGACTCAAACTACACTTTTCTGATCATAGCTCAATTAGGTCTTATTTAAATACTCATGGGGACCTACTGGACCCTATTCGTAACATAGTTGTTGACAACACAAATATAATAACATCGTCTACATGTAAAAAAGGCTAAAAATAATGGAAGCCTTACTAATAAAAACAAAAACACCAACACTCAATGATATTAACTATGAAAATGGACAGAATATCTTGACAATGTTTTGAAAATGAAAACTTTATATAAATACAGACATGCAGCAATCTGTTTCTTGTTAACATTTAATATATTTCAACCTTGAAAATGGCTAAATGTATAGCCGAAAGCGCTCGGATAAAAAGAACAATTGGACAGCTTTTATATAATTCATCATCTGAAAAGAAAAAAAATTGTACGATCACATGAGAAATTGTATAAAAACACTTTGTCTGTCGTATTCAATGAAACGTGCATGAAAGAAGGATTGCTGCCTAAATACACACACATACGCCCACGCACGCACACACACACACACACACACACACACATTATATATATATATATATATATATAGTCCTCCATGGAATAAAAATATAAATTTTCTCTTAATTTAATTATATTTATGTTTTTCTTTTGTCTACAGATCTTCCATATCTATATTCTATATGTAATTGTATTCCCTACTCGGAAAGTGTATTAATAAGCAATTTGCTTATTTATTTTTGTTAAGCTATTCCAGTTGTGAGCTGGGTACCTGTTTACTTTACCTGTCCAACCTCCAGCCCCAGGCAGCGATTACCTATGGATAATGGCAAGGGTGCAGGTCAGGTTGCTGGTGTGGATTTGGAGTATTAGTGGTGGTGATGGTCCAGTCAAATAGACCAGTAATTGTGTTAACGCAAGTAAAGTAAATAGAAATTCTCTGCTGAAAACGACAAGCCATATTGCTTTTTTGTGTCTGTTTTATGCACATATGAAGAAGTAAGGAAGAAAGAAAGTGATAAAAAAAGAAAAGTGAGGGAGATAGATGCGTGTGGTGGGGAAATGTGTTAGCCTTATTTCTATGAATATAAATTGGCGAAAAATGATAGCATTGGTCTCTGCATTGGAAGTTTGAATATTTGAGGAAGTTTTGTTTTTAAGCATGAGGACATCATTTTTGAGTCAGTGTTTGTTATATGTACTTGAGCGTTCTTTCTATAAGTCGATCTCGACTCATTTTAAACCTTTTCTCCGTTTCAGTTACATAGATAATTGGGCAAGTTTATCGTAGCCATTAAATGCATGAATATGTCAGACACTTTCCTAAAAGTATGTTTTGGGACGTTAACATCCCCAAAAAGGTGTGAATTCCTGGAGCAATTGGAGCGTTCAGTGACAATAGAATTCGCAAAACAATTAATGGTCCTTAGAAATTAACTTGCTAAAAATTGACCTACAGCAATTATTTGATTGGCTGTATACGGATTTATAGGTGAATGGTCGTCAAAATAAAAAACACAGTGAAACAGTTTATATTACAGTATATAGCATGTTCCATGAAGAGAAAATCTTAAGGTACAACGCTTACACTGAAACTCATATATTGAAGAAACATTAAAAATGGCTCACAGGTATCAAAAACAAAAAAAATCTTAATGTCATACAGAAAAATAAATATTTCAAAAAATAAGTTCCTACAATTTACACGAAAAACATAAAAACCTAAATTTGCGTCTTGCAAAGAAAAACAATACGTTTAATTAAACTTGAATTAAACAATGGCCGTTATCTGACTGATATAAAAATTCGATTTTGTAAAAAAATTAAAACCTATTAAAACTAAAAATAATCGTAACATCGAGACAATTTTATGTCAAATAATTACTTTAATCTTTACTCAATTTATCTACACCAAAAAAAAGCATTACAAATGTATGTTTTAAAATATAGGTGGCTCACATTAGTCAATATGAGTCAAATGTTAACTTAGGTGGGTGAGGCGATATTTGTATAACTGGCTAACGAACAGCGGCACATATTCTTGTACACAGTTCTAGACAGAATTGCTTCTGTTTGTAAGTATGGAGGCCGATAATATATATAACTATTTTATTTTTTTGTAAAGTAACTATTTCTCTGTATGCTTTTGCTGTTGATCAAGATTTTCTTTTTAAATAGAAGAATCATAATTTAAAACATTTAATTCCGGAACACATTCTGGAACATGAAAAGTGAATTATAAAGTATGTAAGGAAAAGTCAAATACATTTATTATTTTTATCTCAAGTAATAAGATATTTTTGAAAATGATTATTATGCTATTTAAAGAAATAAAAAAATTTCACTGAGAAAAATTTTGGAAGTAATTTTTTTTCAAAGTAGAAAAAAGCTTAGCTTACACACAAGGGAAGTATTAGAGCAATATGAAAAAGAGTTTTACACGAAATACAATTGTAAAAATTCAATGATTTGAATGTAGAAATGGAAAATCAGTGGACTATCTATGATATTAGTTTAATCTAAAAATATATACTTATTTAAATAATCTACTTCTATATTTTGAAACTGCATAGCCATCATCATCTTTATCTTTTGTAAAATAAAGTATTATTAGCAAAATTTAAGATTTGTTTCTTATACTAGACATTGCAATTTCTTAAATACCGTGTACATACAGTACAATTATTTAAATTCCATTTACCTCCTAGAATGTTTTGACAATGCTAAATACTCATCGGAAGCAACGTGTACAACTGACAAAATAAATTAAACGTGTGCAATACATCTTGTGGGAAGAAAAAAGTTTAACTGACAGAATATGTGGAAATTTCTGTAGCGGAGGGATGAAATTTTTCCATTGTTAAAAGCAATACAAAATGAAAAATGACTCAAGATATATGAGCATAAAAACATTTCGATATTATAACAGCTTATTAAATCCATTTAAACATTCTCTTACAGTTCTTTTAACGTAAACATAGGCACTTATATTTATATCGACATATCTTTTGAGGGCTTGTAAGATACAAATATGCATATGGAGAAGTGTAGATATTGTTTCTGTGTCTATTCAATAATGCCAGTAGTGGAAGGAATCTAACTGCATAATCTGTAAAATCTACCCGGTAAAAATAATGCCAAAATGATGTTAAGCAAAAGGGATGTACAAAGCAGACAGGCCGACCATACAAGCTGACTCCAACGTTTATTCGTTACTAGCAGCATGGCCCGGCGTTGCCCATGCTTGATTCAAAAATCGTACGACTCATACAGCAATCGCTATCACTTGACTTAAAATGTTTTTGCCCTTCTTTGCCTTTAAAGGAGTGCCCTTTGCCGTGCTGATGTTGCTACATGCCTTACTTCTTGCCTATCTCACACTGCGAATTTTTTTCTAAGCTCTATACTAAACATTAAATCTGTTACGAAAAAAGAACTAAACAAAATGAACACAAAACGATCAGCTTTAAAAAAAAAGACTCGTGACTGGAAAAAACGAATGAAAAAAGAATGTTAACAACAAATACTTTTTCACACCCAACCCAACTGCGGAATCAGAATCAACGTTGAGTTTAAGCAAACGAATGAGCCGATTGGAGTAAAGTGCTATGCAAATTTAAATTTTTCCCACTTGTGACGAATGCAGCTATTGATTTTTTTTTTGCATGCTAGCATGCTAGTTAACATTCGTGTCAGTCAGCTGTTGGCTCTCACGCTGGCCAATAGAATCTTCCTGCCTTTCGTGGCAGTCAGCTATTGGCTCTCACTCTGGCCAGTACACAAAATGGCCGCAAACTACATGAAAACTGCCGATCGATTATAATCGATTATTTCCACTATCGATGGGAGTTGGGAAATGCAAAGTCGGTCTTGGCCTTCGCGCTAACTTGGAGCATGTGCATGTAAAATTTGGTGCAAATCCGTCGAAAATTACGGCCGTGCATTCGTTACACACACACACACACACACACACACATCCTGCCTTTTATAGGTAGAGATATCAGGTGATTGATGGACGAAGACCGAAGAAAATTGACTGCAGATGTTCTTGATGAAGTTAAAATGAAGATACGGGATACATGCAAATTAAAATTACAACCGTTAAAATTTGCAATAGAATTTACAGTGACGTGAATAGGATATCTGCAAAAAAAAGCCAAAATAGGAAGAAAATAGTGTATGCATATTGAAGGAATGGCAGAAAAATGACATGCTTGCAAAAATGGACATCTAAAAAACGAAAAAGAATTCTTGTTAATAACAACAAAAAATGATTGAATTAAGATAATATAAAATCTAAGACACGGTACAGTAAAAAAGGAAATGCAGATTATGTGGCGACAGAGCCTGAGAATACAACAAAATGGCCCAGAAAGAGTAAAAAAGGGCTTAACTGCTTGTGAAGTGTGATCTGTTAGGAATTGTGCAAACAACCATTCAAATCAACAGTAAAAATTCAAACAAGAGTTCAAAGCACAAACTAGACATGACACTATGAAATTCAAACGAATCGAATTTCCAAACACAGACTCAAAGGCCAGATTTAGTTATCGTAAAGAAAGCAGATAATGGATTTTGCAACCCGTGTAGATCCCAGAGTAAAAGTAAACAAGTATATAAATCTTGCTAAAGAACTGGAAAATTATTGAACATAAAGCTGGAAATAATTTTCATGATTATTGAAGCTTTTGAAAAGCGTTTAGGAAGAATTGTACCATTGAAAGAACAACTAGAATGTTAAGGAGGATGCTGGAGATTAGATAATTTATTGTCACCTAATCTCTAGTGAAAAGCAACGGATAGCTGCTGTAAAGAAACAAGTAATGAAAGAAACAATAATTTGAACGTAGATTCGCAGGTGTTGGGTTAAAAAAGAGAGACAGAATTCCTATTAATACCATCCCAAAATAATTGGTTTGGTTTGGTTTGTTTTACGGCATATCAACCACAATGGGTTATTTAATGCCGACAATTTTTATTGCTGGTAATATTTTTCTTCATGAATGTATTGCTGGTAATTTTTTCTTTCAAAAATCTATGTCTGGTAATATTTTTTCCTTCAAAAATATATTTCTGGTAATATTTATTCTTTAAAAATCTATTTCTGGTAAAATTTTTTCATTCAAAAATCTATTCCTGGTAATATTTAAAAAAATAAAATGTATCGCTGGTAATATTTTTTTCAAAAAATGTATAGCTGTTAATTGTTTTTCAAAAATGTACAGTTTGGTTTGGTTTGTCTTGTTTTACAGCATATCAATCACAATGGGGTTTTTAATGCCGAAAAGATTTTTATTGCTGGTAATATTTTTTTTCCAAAAATGTATTGCTGGTAATATTTTTTTTCTCCAAAAATGTATTGCTGGTAACATTTTTTCTTCAAAATTCTATTTCTGATAATATTTTTTCTTCAAAAATGTATTGCTGGCAATAATTTTTCTTCAAAAATTTATTGCTGGCAATAATTTTTTACAAAGTATTTCTGGTATTAAAACCTATCTTTACACTTTCATAGTGTTTTGACCCCAGTTTCCATAGCTGAGACCCTAATAGGTGCTACCACCCCCTGGTCCGGGTAGACCTGGGAATGCTAGCAATTAAGAGATGGTTCCACGCTCTTCAAAATCTGATCAGAGGCCTTACTGTTGGATGTAGTTTATCGTCTTACCCAGGACACCAAAATAATTGTATTAGAAAAAAAGACAAGATAGACAAGACACGGCAGAAGAGTAAATGTCACTTGTGCCTTTAGAGAAATGAAACGGCGAATCATATTTTTAACAAGTTGAGTCAGAAAGAATACAGAAACAGACATGACTGAGTGGGAAAGAGGCTCCATCTAGAATTGTGCACATAAACGTGATTCACATACCAGAATCTGTCTTAGAGCAACATTCCATTTGACTTTGAACTCCAAACTTGATTTGTTCCTTACCTTCTCTCTTGTAGAGCATCACAACTCTGTTCTCTTAGCAATTCGAATTACGCTGTTGATATTTCTTTTGAGTCGTCTATTAGACAGGAACCTCCTCTTCACAAGATTTCTTTCTGTTACCAGCGTACTGATTGGAATTCTTTTCGTAACTTTTCTCGTTCTTCACTCCAGACTGATATTCTTAACCTACATATTGAGATTTGTTTCACAGAGGTTTCTTCATGGATTAAAGACGGCATCGATGTTTCCCGGAAATAATAGGTGAAAGCACAACTTTCTCCTTGGTTTATACGTACATATTCAGCTGCTATAACCCACAGGAATCACTTTTTTTTCCAGCTGAACCAACGTGATGCCTACTTGTAATAATTGTAAAGTATCATCAAAAGAGCTATGTCTGTTGACAGAATGGGATACCTTATAGACTCTAACAAGTTTAGTTCTTGTGATTATTAGCGGCTATTTTAAGTCTTCAATAACGTTTTCCTTATCTGTTTGTTCACTAAAAAGGGCTGTTAAAAAGCTTTTAACTTATACCCGCATATACTAAAATTGCTACACTTGTTCGTCTAGTACATTTTTTTGTGATTTAAACTGTGCTGTTCAAATATAAATCTGGCACAATTGTGCGTTTGTTGGGCGCCATGTCAGTGCCTTAGTATCACGTGGTCACTGCTCACCTCAATCAAATTTCTATGTTGATTACTTATTACTGCATCAATGACTGAAATCGACTGGTTGATCAACTTTACAAGCCTTCAAATATACTAAATATTTGGGACGACGACAAATAATTGATTTTAGGTCGCAATTAAAAAAAACAAAAAAACAACACCTTCAAATAATAATTGATATAAGAATACTTCTGTTCTCTCTTTTCACGTTCGTCGATTTATTCTTTTTCTTTTTAAATTTCTTCTTGAATCTGACATTTCGTGAAAAATTTTTATTTGTTTCTTTTACTTACAACGTTTTGTTTACTTTTGTTCGTCTCTTCATTTTTCTACTCTCCGTCCATCAACTCCCTTTATTCTTCATCTACTCTTTGTTGACCATGTTCGCCAAGTCTATGAATATAGAATACAGCTCAGTACATAATCTGTTCAATAAAACAACGTTAAAGATTAATACTCACGAGTCAGACACTCTACTGGATCTGACTATATCGCCAATACCACCAGCAGCTGTTCCGTAATTCTTCAGTCTTCGATATCAGAGGTTGGCAGTCAGTGAATATTCGGGAAAAAACATGGCTGCCTTTATACACGTCGCATTGAATATTCTGAGCCTTCTGATTGGTTAACCCTTCTATTGGTGAACTATAAAATGAGTCAGCTCATTTTGGCTGGCTCATTAGTACTAGCTACCCAAAAATTCCAACACTCAATTATAAACGTATTATTACCATCATATATTTTATATTATGTGGTATACGTCAAACTCTCGTTCTTATTTCTCTTTCGGATATATGGAAGACATTAACATTAACATTAACATTTCGGATATATGGAAGACATTAACATTAACATTAACATTAACATTTCGGATATATGGAAGACATTAACATTAACATAACTGCTTTCAACATGATACAAGAAAAAATGATCAGTGATGGTCCTGGGCTTGTAAGTAACAAGATCCATCTAATTTGTCTCTACTTAATCTCGCAGGAACTCGTCAATGCCACCCCTTCACTGAGGTGCTGGATATGGCGGTCAAACCCAGGATCGAGTTGATAGTCTTACGTATTCCAGCGGAGTATTGCTCTCTCTTACACTTATTTCAAGAGCGGCTTGTTTAAAACCTTTACGATCATGCTATCCACAAGATTAAATATATGAATAATAATTATTATTATTTGAATATTTGAATTTTGGAGACAATATTGTGATAGTTTGTGTTTCAATTTTTGGCACAAAACCTTACACCTGCTTGTATTTTGTTGTCTTTAAATATCCCTGAAAAATAAAAACGGTTTCAATATAAATTCTATATTATCGAGAATATAGCTCAGCTGCTGAATATTTAATCTTTTGGGACGGTCCGAATACTACCTAAATTATTTTTTCAGTGGCGACTAGTGTAATGCGATTGTTAACTCGCTCATTTCGCAGTGTAGCTAGTTTGAGCCTTCTTTGTTCACTAATAATGTGACATTGTCCCAGATTAAACTAAGATTAGTAAATAAGTAAAAGTTTTCAGTGGTTCAACCAAAGTGATTTTAGTGAGGGAGACTTAATACGTCTGTTAATGGGATTTCTTGCGCCTGTTATTACTAGGACCGTTGTCAATCTTAATCTTTTCGATCTCAATATTTTAATCGTTTTCATTTACTCCTCTGTGCTTTTCACGTTCATTGACTTTTAGTGGCGCATGGAATATAACATTGTACCTTATCTTGTTTGTTTTCTTTAATTATAATACATAGTCTGCATTGACGTCCTATTTGCTTTATAGTATATTGTTAACAGGTACTGAAGCCGAAACATTATCTCGTGAATACTCGCCATTGGAAAGTTATTAAGCATAAACACTAGTGAATATTGTATTCAATTTATATCAATTGTTTCTTCTTATACGTATTCTCATTTTTATTTCAAACAGGGATGCAAAATATAGAAAAGCTCAAGAATTGAATGCGATTGATGATATGATCTTTGAACCCAATACTGATGACAACTATTGCGTAAACACCAGCGGCTACAACTTCGGTCCCGAAGCAGTGAAATCCTTTTCAACAAGCAGCGGAACTAGCTGTTTAGGTAAAAATATAAGAGTAGCAGCCAGTACAGTAAAAATTCCAAATCCATCCAACGAAACATATTCGTCTGTCAACGGCTCTTCAGCCTCTCCAATGCTCACATCAACTACTCCTGAATTTGGCATTATTTCGAGTTTAAGAGGATATAGGAGCGATGACAATGATAAGAATCTTGAAAACGCTAGTTCTAACAACTTGAATGGTCTTAATCCTTCATCGTCGCCAATCTCATCATCCTCTCTTTTGGACGGCGCTTCGTCTTTAATTCAAGAAATAAACACGGAGTCCACCAATTCAGCACCTATCACTAATGAATCAGGCACTTTGACTTCCTCCCAACTAGACCAAACTGACACACCGACCAATAGAGAAGGAAACGTTAGTCTCATCATCAACAGGTCCACTTCACTTAGCATTGATGCAAATATAAATCTTCATGACACTGCTGACACCGAAAGAATTCTTAATAGAGATTCCTCAAATAATACGCTTGAAAATCAGCAGGTAAAGCAATTTACTCGTTTTCACTTTAATCAGTATTGATTTTTTTTCTAATGCGATAAATGAAGTTTTCTCTTAACTCAAAAATATTTGCTTTTCTGTATAAATCTTTTTAAAATGCTATCGATTACACATAACCGGTCCCTATGAAATCAGGTAAATTAACGATTTTAAAAAATCCACCGTTCTTTATTCAAAATAACTAGTCGATTTGATCGGTAGTGAAATTAAAATTAATTCATGGAAATTAGTAATGCATCAAACTTTTGCAATCTCAGAAATAGTTTCTTTAAACTATTTTTGATAATGCCAACTTAAGATATAACGAATTAAAAACGATGTTCATCTGTACAAGTGAGTACGAAAAATTTCACAATGTGTCAAGGAAGCCTCTTGCCACTAAAATATGATGGTCATTTAATTAGATCTTGGGAGGTGGGTCAAACCGAAAACTTTTCAGCATCGCTCATAAACGAATCAGAATTCAATGTAAATGTTAGCAAGACTCAACAACAGACTTTCGTTAAGAGAACAATTTTAATGATTCCGCTTCAATCTAAGCTGAAATCTCGCAAATATTCGCTAAAAGTGATATGTTGTATTTAGGAACGTATTCAATGAATGGCATTCTACTGATGTTAGTATTCGCATTCACCTTATCACGAAATTGATAAAGCAGTCAAAAGAAAAGAGAAAATATTTCATTTCTGACTTCAGAAAACATTATTAAGGAAAAGTACTTTTTAGAAATAAAAAAATTGTCCTGAAATCATGTAGTGCCAAGAATTCCATTCATAATTAAATAAATGTACAGGTAAAACTGGAGAAATACATAAAACACTTGTAAAATCTTGCAAAATATGTACCTCAGTATACTATACATAACATTTGTAAACCAAGCGTATATATAAATGCACGAAATAACATGCATGTAAATATTCTTATAAACTCATATCCATATATCTATGTCTCTCTATCTATATAATTAAAGGAATTCATAACATATTCACGTTTTCACTTAGGGCACCTCGAGGCGGTGTAATGGTTAACAAGCTTGTCTCGCTACAACAATTACAACTGAGCAGTGGGTTCGATCCTCACAGGGTGCCCCATACTTTCGCCCTTGTGCTACATCTAAGCTATGCTTAGAAAATCATTTGGGCACCTCGAGGTGGTGAAATTGTTTGCTAGAACAATTACGACTGAGTAGTGAGTTCGATCCTCACTGGGTGCCCCATACTTTCGGCCTTGTGCCACATTTAAGAAATCACTATTCACGTTTTCACTTATCGCAACGTTTACATGTTTAGGTATGTGTGTGTATTTTAAGTCGGCGAATATTTATGCGTATAATGATATTTATAAAGATTTGAAATGTAATAAAATGCATTTACCTAATGTAAACTCCGGCCTTCACTCAATGCAAGAGAGCTATTAAACCAGCAGAGGGTAGGAAGCAAAGAAACATAAGAAACATAGGATATATACACAGTTTGCAGATTATTTACATTATTCGTTACTGTCCTCATCTTTGTCGCCATATTTATCACAACGTTTCGGCCTTCTTCAGGTGGTTGGAATGTCGAACTGAACCCTTTATTTCGCTCACTGGGGTAGACTGTTTTAGTTCCAC
The DNA here is from genome assembly GCA_903632075.3 of Acanthosepion pharaonis. NCBI lineage: Eukaryota > Metazoa > Mollusca > Cephalopoda > Sepiida > Sepiidae > Acanthosepion > Acanthosepion pharaonis. The sequence continues at coordinate 451,622 of CAHIKZ030002423.1, read as the reverse complement.
GTGCCATGTTTGATGGATGTCAGTTATCAGTTATCTCCTGTTAATTTCCCTCTGAAAGTTCTCCACTGCCTTAACCGGGTATTGAACTCACACTCTTTGGGTCCTATCACTGGATCTAACCAACGCCTATATCCACTGTGCCATGTCCTGGGTATGAATTTCTGGGTATTATAAACCTAATGAAGAAGGCCGGAGTTTGCAACGGCCGAAACGTTGTGATAAATATGGCGAAAAAGATGAGTCCGAACAATGTAAATAATGTACATAATACCTCATCTCAGAAATATAGACAGACAGTTTTCAGATGTAGACACGAATATGCGCAAGTATTTTTATGCAAAAATATTGTGTGCATTAACATTTCGTAAATTTCATCCCTGACTAAATGTTTTGGCGCATATTCGTAGAGCAATAGTTATCAAGTTAATTTCGAAGCTATTGTAAGTGTAGCGAGTTTATCACCATTGGCTAATATTGTAATCCTGTAGCATTGGTTAATTAATAATCTGAATATGATCTTTACTTCATAACATTAGTATTAAATGATGTATAGTGAAAATTGTGTATATCAAATGTAAAGCAAAAATAAATGAATAAATAAATGTTAAAGATTATACTTGCTAGTACAAACATTACATTCTTATGAAACCTGTATTATTAGAGATATAATTTATTGAATCAATATATGAAAACTTTTATGCATTTCATTGATTATATATAATAGTGATACATCATATTTTGGCTTTCGAGAGAAAATGAGAAATTAATTCAAGTTTTATTTTAGCCATTGAAACTCGAAACTGCATTTGAACCCGGTATACTGAGGTATAGTTCCACTTTTTCGTATTGCCCACTTTCTTTACCAATACTTCACTAATATCCGTTTAACTATAGCCATTTTATTCACAAAGAAACTAAATATTTTTAGACTAGGAAAGGAAATTGATGATGAAACACGGAATTTTGCTATTTTTAATCTAAAATTTGGTTTTGTCATTTTCGGCACTTAATGTGTATATCCTGTAATTAGAAAGATAAGTCAAAGAGTTATTATAAATGACTAAGTATTAAGGAAAACCCTATCGACAGAAAATTCCTTTTTATAACTGATTTTCTTTCTTTTCTTAATTTTAACAATTATTACATTTTATTTGATTGAAAACTAATATTAACTATGTGTGATGTAGAAAAGAGTAATTTTAGGAATGTTTGGAGTAATTTCAAATTAATGCATTTCTATTTAAATTACAATTAAGTATGTTTACATGAGCAATGGGCAAGTAAAAAGGTAAACTGTCAGAGAAAATAAATGATTAAATTATACTGATAAATTAAAAGGGAAACTTATCAAAAATGCATAAATATTTATATAGTGTTGTAAATTGTGTGTATAAGCCATAACGAATCAACAGGGACAAATAAAAATACAAAGTACGTTTCTATATGTGTATGCACATTTCTAGCATTACATTTGAATTCAGAAATATGGAAGCTTTTAAAAACCATTTGTATGAACGTGTACGTTGTACATTAAAAATCATATGCACATATCAGTTTTGAAAGACTTCATATTTGGAAAATATCAAGATTTTGTTATATATATATATATATATATTATTTGGAAAATATAAAGGTTTTCTCATGCATACGTACATTCATTAGTACAAGGGTATCATAAAACACCCCTATAAGTAACAAGAGGTTAAAAAAATATTGAAAATATGCCGGAACAAATATTCCGAAGCAAGTTTGTTGTAACAATTCAAATATAGAAGTTATTAATCTGTATATTATTAACAGTTATGTAATATTTGAGAAAACTTGTTTATATAAAAAAAAAAAAGGCTCTATAATGTTAACAGTTTTAGACAGAATAGAATTTTTAAAAATGAATGAAACAAAGAAAAATTTAAAAAAATGAATGAAACAAAGACAAAAATTAATATACGCAGTGATTTATCTTTGACTTATTTTATATATTTATAATTTGACTTATTTTATATATTTATAATAATTATTTCATATATTTATAATAATTTATAAAATTTATTTTATATATTTATAATAATTTATAAAATTTTTAAAAAAAGAATGAAAAAAGATAAAATTAATATACGCAGTAATTTATCTTTGACTTATAAGACAAATTTTAGTCATCCGACTTTTTAACCTGTTTTAACATTAAGCCTCATCTTTTTACTTTCTTTCCTCTGCATTGACTTTGTCTTTCACAGTTTCTCTATCGCCACGTTCGCTTTGTTCCATTCATTTTCAGTTTTCGATCTTTCAGTCTCTTCTTTCATTTCATTTTTCTTCTTTTTTTTTTAAAACTGGTACTGGCACAAACGCCCTATAAACCGCTTTCTATTCCCCCCCTCACTAAACAACAACATAAAGTCTCAACGAGCTAGTCACCTATAATGAAACTCCTTAGGCAATTGACTAACCTAGAAGTATTCACTTGTTTATCTTTCGTCTTAAGTAGCCACAAAAATATGCATATATATATATATGTGTGTGTGTGTGTGTGGAGGTAATATAGGTGTAGTTTTATTTGTACAAACGAAGGAGTCCTCTCTGTGCACCAATGGCATGTCAAGCTGATATAATCGATCATGTAACTGAATGAGAATGAAAAACAAAAAGAGAGCAAAAATGAAAAAGAGGTAAGAGGAAAGAAGTTGGTTGGGATTAAGGCGAAATGCGTAAATAAAAATAAAGAAATGGGAAGCAATAAAAAAAATAATCTTAATAAACTTTGAAAGAAAGAAGGATGATTAAGGAAGAAAGTTGTTATAGTCCAAGTTCCTTGTACCACGGTGATGGTCCAAGGTTAGAACCAATGAAAGAATAACACGAACACAGGTATGGAATACAAAGATATATTACAACAGAAATATAATACAAAGAAATAGAAATATTAGTAATGACTATCAGATTTGATTAGAGTGAACTATGTTGTCTCGACAAATATCACTATTCCAATGTCCTTACAATATGCTCTCAATTATCTCTCCTCGTCTTACAATCTCCCTGATACCTCTTGAGAGGCGCAGTATTTATAATGTCAGGAATAGTCCATTATTATTATGGGTAAGTTCCCATAACAAAAGTACATTGACATATACAAATAACAGAATCACGTCAACTATGTAAAATGAATATAACAATGATTTAATTTTAATGATCTTCTCTAAAGCAAGATTTATTAATAATTACTTTTCAGTAAACATTATATTTGTTTGAGCAGCATCAAATTATCAATGTTGTCTGTCTTAATATTTTCCTTATATATATATATATATATATATATATATATATATATATATATATATATATATATATATATATATATATATATAAAAAGAAAGAACAGTAAGATATAAATTCGTGGCTTTTAGCTTCCATTTTTGAAACATGGTTAGAACTGTGTAGCGAAAAAACATATTTTAAATCAATTAATTTATAATATATATATATATATATATATATATATATATATATATATATATATATATATATATATATATGTGTGTGTATGTGTGTGTGTGTGTGTGTGTGTGCCTATATATATATATATATATATATATATATATATATATATATATTGGGTTGGAACAAAAAAGTTTGTAGTGTTTTTCAATAAACGTCTGAACGCGAGATTTCGTTTTACACGAGACTGAAATTCATGACATTTATATACTTGCATTTCAAAGCGCTTTTATGATAAAGGTGAACACGAAAGAAAATTTTATTTCCGGAAAAGAAAAAGAAAACCTTCTACAGACAACTATTGAGATGGTGCTATAATCAAGAGTACTATTCAGAAGCAGGAATTTTGATGTAGAAAACCGAGAACATTCTGGTAAGTTTGTAGTCGTTGATGATGATGACCAAATCGAAACGCTGATGAAAAGTAATACAGGTTACATGACACCGTATATAGCAAAAATATTCTACCTAACTCGTATGAACGTTGTAAGACATTTGAAAATACTTAGATACATGAATCGCTACAATGTTTTATGTGTCCCATGATTTAACGGAAAGAAATTTACTTGACCGCATTTGCGATTCTTGCGTCAGTCGCGTCAATATCTATAAAATTGTTGTAATAGGAAGAGATTCAAATTTTTTGGAAGCCTGTAAAACCACTTCATCATTCAGAAGAATGCAAAGTTCTTGGAGGATGAAATCATAAACCAAAAAGATGGCGAAATATAGTGAAACAAAATGGCCTATGTGTGGTTGAATAAATCTATGTACACATATCTAAATATTGTCTTTGAAATTCACTTAAAATTACAACTGACTTTTGTTCCGACTCAGTATAAAACCGCATCAGATTTCAAATTGGTGCATATCGTATAAAGCATCCCAAGGTTCATTTCAGTAGATTATATTACGAACCAAGAAATGATTTTAAAAGCTTTGGATAAGTCTTTAAATAACTTCCAATAGTAGCACATCATTTATAATTTCGCATTAGTTATTTTTAGCATTTCTTAAGACTATCTTTCACACCTGGAACCGGTCAGGAATGAAAATGGGACAAATCCGTAATGTCTGAATATTCATCCAAAGCTAGTAGTAGTGTATGAAGCTGTATTTTAGATTTCAAGTCAATAGCTGTGATAGCTTATTGTTTCACACTCGTTAAGATGAACAAATACTTTAATTGTAAAATAGGAAAACGTTTCTTTTTTACTTCGGAAAACATAACGACATGTACAAATGGTACATTTTCATAAAGATTAAACTTTTATAAATTATTTCACTGGAATATTCATCTTACATTGGTCGTGATTCTGATATTTCCTCTCTGTCATAATTCAACTAGAGCTTATATGTTAATATGCATAAGACAAATTGTTGATATTACGTATCTTTTTTAATGAAGCATCACACTTTGTATGATAAAAAGATCGTGCTTAGGTGGCCGGCTCCTGGGTTTAAAATGAAGACTAACCAGGAACTAGGCTATGTGTACTAGAAATAAATCATTCTAAATTTTGGGAGCTTACTCTATATAATTATTTAGTAAAAGAAGCTTAGTTTTATATAAAACTATGAATGTAGAAGATCGAATTCGCTAATTGGCTGATCATTGCGCTTCTGATAAAATACTTCTGAAAACGGTACACTTATTTCTATACCACAAAAGAATCGAACATCAGTGCACAAAGAAAATTGTACAATAGTTTAATGTAACTCCACAGGGTTTACAAAAGCATTTACAAGCGTTATCCACTTCTTATTTGATTAAAAAATAAAATATATAACATGATCTAATCAATTTACAAATAAAATCTCCACTCCCGGATGTACAACAAACATGAACGTGCTTGTTAATTGATTCCGAAGCTGAATTTACTCTCTGACCACTTACTGTACAATCAATCGAACAAAGATATCGGCTGCTTTGCCCTTTAAAAATGTGAAATTTAAAAAAAATCACAATTCAGTAATTTCATTATTTAATGTATAATATTTCAAAAGATGGCCCATTTCAAGTTTAACTAAATACTTTATTAGCTGAGCGATCAGTGCTTTTAGTTTTGGTGTTGGATCGATGGCAATCATTGAATGAGATTTTATTTAAAAAAATTCAAAAAATTAGCCTATAAAACTTTATATATTTTCTGTATGATTACTTGTAGAGAAATCAATTACTTTATCATTTTTCGTTTCGTCACTTTCTATTTCGCAATTTTCCAGTTGAACTTTGAGAAACTAATTGAAGAATCATGCATATTTTTGTACCGTGAAATCCGCTGATGTTCGCGTGTCTATGGAAGAGTGTCTTGATATTTTTGTAGAGAGTCATTTATAAACGTTCGCGGAGAAAATAATGAGGTGGCAAATGATAAAAGCGATAGACACAGTCATGTAAATAGCTTACAGAGCAAAAATAATTTGATTTCAGATCAAGTAAGTTATAAATCAATATCACTTTATCTTTCGGAACATCAAACTCATCAGAGTGTGAAAAGAAAAACCTTCTGTACCTGACAATATGCAGACACTCAAATAAAGTTATAAAATCAGTTGTAAATTGTGCCATCAAGTTTTGTAACTAAATAATGTAAGATTCCGAGTATTTATTGTTTTAATAAAGCACAAAATATGTGTTGAAAATAACAAGATATGCTTTCACTCGGGGCAATAAAGGAAAATATTAATGCAGATAGAATATACAGATCTCCAAATTGTTAGATATCTGTTAGTTTAACTTTGTGTTTCCTGTTCTCATCAACTTAATGAAAAAAAGAATCAAGATAGATAAAGGGTAATAAAAAATATACTTATGCTGTCAACATCTAAACAAGGTGTAAGTAGCCAAAGAAAAGAATGATGCTAAAAGAAGTTAAATGTTTTGTTTATTATTGAGAGATGAAGTTAAAAGGCAAGATTCATTACCTCAAGCAGTCTTTTATCAAGCTTTTGTCTTGATTAAAAGTGACTGGTCAGGTGATAGTGAACGAGAAAATTCTAGAATATAGAAACTGCGAAAGTAAGTCACGAAGGGTGTGGTGTAAAGCTGAGCAACCATCAGGATGAGGAACGGCGAATGTGAAAGACATAAATCGTTCAGAAGAAAAAAAAACATAACTGGATGCGACACTAACTAACAAATGGGAGTGTCTGTCATTCGTTCAGTGTTTGCGTAGGCAAATCTTCGTAAATGGCTTATATCTAGCTTGAGTTTACTTGCGTAACCTTTAAAAGTCAAACATAGATCACAGACACTTTGAAGTTATGCATTTAATGTCTATTCTGTCACTTCAAATTACTTCTATTTACGTTTTATCTCGTACAGAAACCGAATTATAGTTGTATAAGGCTTCGCCTTTTTACAATCTGTTCAAATCACTTTTTTAATATATTTTCTAACTGCACATAAAAGTGTAAATTATCATAGTTTTATTGTTTTATCGTTCTATTATTTAATATAAATAGGACATTCAATGAGAATTATGCATATCAGACAATTTTATGATGTAAAAAGGAAAACAAAAATCTACTTATATGTAATTAGCATTTAATTAGTCAAGAAGTGTTTATTTTTAGTTCAGTGTTTATTCAAGCTATTTCCAGAATAATATGAACAATACTACTGATGCATATTTATAAAAAAAATCCGAAACCAAGTGAATGAATATCGACGTATTTGCGTTAAATAAAGACATATAAAATAATAGATGAGAATGAAATAATAGATGTAATATATCAGGAGAACAAAAAAAATTGGAGTCAATCGCCAAAATTAACAAGTATTTATCGTATTAAAACCAAAATAAAGGTCACCAAAACTCTAAAACGTCATATTTCTGCTCAAACTCAACATTTTGTGCTAAGCACGGCGAGACGTGGCAAAATATTAAGCAATATTCATCAAGATAAAAACTAGAGAAATAGGAGTTGACAAACTGCTGGTGATCATTTTCGACCTTCATAGGCGGACGCTTATTGATGTTTAGAGAAGTCTATGACATGAAAAAGTAGTAATTGATAGAGCACTGGTTCGATGAAGAAGGAGAGCATTTAAAAACCGCTATAAAAAAAAAAAAAAAAAACCTTTGCAAATTTTGATTCATCGGTTACAAATCACAAAAATAGAAATCTGCAATGATGTTTGATCAAATTGTCAAAAGTTTTAATACATTATAGCACCACCAAAGTGCCAGGAGGATCATTTTGGAATGTTAAGGGGAAAACAAGATTGTTGCCCCCCCCCAAAAAAAAACTACTGATACTACTATTACTAGAACAACAACAACAACAACAACAACAATAATAATAATAATAATAATAATAATAATAATAAGAGAAAAACCTTTTATTAACAATAAGCACACGATAAAGAATTGGGTCATTTTTAAAGGAACACATACATTGCAGCAAATGGTCAAATCGTGTAGGCTGCTGACCATTATTGGGCATTCCGTTCTGCCTTATCTTCACTTTATTGATTTGTGCCAGATGTCTTCTGACTGTTGAATAAGCTATCCCCAGCTTTGTTCCTAACTCAGAAGTGTTTATTTCTGGATGAGTATCCATGACTGTCTTGAAATCTTCAATGTCGAGTAACAGCTTGTCACCATTTCTAGGCTCATCTTGTATGTTTTGGAACCTACGACGCACGATCTGTTATAAAGCTGACTCCACTCCCCAAGCACTGTTACTGTGATTAGCTTCGGTAGTGCAATGGCTGATTTTGAATTTATGGAACATAATTACACGAAAATCGTGTTCCTTCATCTTTGTTTCGATAAGACAAACATAATAATAATAATTTTCAAATAACACCAGGAAAAGAAAACTTAAAATGACATGTTGAAGTACACATAAACGATAAGAAATGGTTAATCTCATTAATGCAGCCTAAAATAACCATTTATTTTTTTTTAACCTAATAAAATATAGGGGATCTTTTCTAATCTGTACATTTGAATCAAAGAGCGACCATCATTTATATCATTGATATTATGATCATGATGGCTTCACTTTGCACATGAGGATTTGGCAGGGTTAGTTATACATGTTACAAACTCTTATAAGGTTAGGGAGACCTATTCTGTTTAGGAATACCTTTCTACAAAGATTGCAGCAAATAATATGGCGACTGATGCTCAAAATTTGCAGAATTTTGTCTTTTCTTCTGCTCCCCACCAACATTTTCCTCTCTTCTTGCTCTGGCGAGGGGGGAATCACCATGTCACCTTGTCGTTGGAAGTCAACTGATACCTGAATAAGAAAAATATGAAATATGAAATAAAGAATATCACTGATATGTCACTGATAAAAGGTAAATCCACAAGGAATAAACGTCCTTTTCTAAACAGGGAGAATTTTGGAAGACGATCGTTCTCTCCTCGCTATGTGACCTGACCATCGCAGCTGAATCTTTCATAGGATAGCTTCAACATTTTTTCGTATTGCATGACTTGCGAACCTCGATGAAATCGTTCCAAACTACATGCAGAATCGTGGAAATGTCCGAGTAGGCGTAGATAGTGCTGGTAAGACCACAAATCAGAAACATAAAAATGTGGGTAACATGATTGTTTTTAGACTGTGCTTTTTGTCTTACGTGACGTTTATATTGCCCCAGACACTTTTATGTAGGCTTCATTAGACTTAGTTAGTTTGTTGCTTATTTCTCCGTGCACTTTGACATCGGAGGTTATGATACTGCCAAGGTAGGTGAATTTCTGTGTTATTTATAATTTTATTCTGCCGATTGCTACTTTTTATTTTGATTGGCCATCTTTTTTAATGTTGACCTCCACGCCCAAAAGTTTAGTAGACTTTGAAAGTTACCTGTTAGAGATTTACTTCTGAATAATCTATGAATTGAGATCTGTGTTGAGAGAGAGAGAGAGAGAGAGAGAGAGAGAGAGAGAGAGAGAGAGAGAGAGAGAGAGGATTCATTCGTATGTTCTTCAGTTCGTCATTCTCCTGAAGTATTTCGTTGTTGATGTACAGTTCTTTTTCGGCTAAAAACAAGAGCAGGGGCTTTCTGTTGTTGTTTGAATTTTTTAACCTGTGCTTTCCGAGTCGTTATTTCCATGTGACATAAATCCGACCTACCCTAGCGTCGAGGTTTTCTAAAAAAATAGTCACTGGGACATTAAAAGAAGGCTGCCAGTCAGAGTAGAATTCTACCGGGTCTTCTTGGGGAGCATAATTGTTTTTTTAATACAGCATTTTTATACTGTATTCATCAATTCTTTTTATTCATCAACTTATTGGATTTCGGAAAATGCTTTGCACATTTTAAAAAATTACTTGTTATACTGGACTGTTCTGTTAAGGAAATGAAAAAGAATTAGAAACCTAAAAAGCGATTTATAACTTGAAACAGACGCCAGAGGAAGACTGAAAATATATCAATCGAAACGTTGAAATTAGATAAATAGAATAAGATTTATATCAAGAATAGATAAATAAACTCTCTCACAAACAAATATATAAGGTTGGTGACATAAAAGCACATGGCAATTTCATTCCTATTGATCAATCGTCATAATCAATATGTACTTCTTGAAACACTAGCAATTTAAACATTACACTAGAAATATTAAATCAAGATAAACTATTATGTGTTCATAATAATATAATCATTAGTATTTTTCGATCAACTGTAACTATATGCATCACTTATTTGTATATGAGTGCGTTCAAGCGACTTGTATATACATAGACACACACGCGCGAGCGTGTGTATATGTATAGTGTAGTGGGATGTATATCCGTATACGTGTGTGCATGTGTGTGGCCGGAGGACATTTCATTTGGTTGACAAAAAGACAACCAGACCATTTAGCATACTACAGATGGCACGAAGAGATAACCTGAATTAGAGAAGTTAAGATTCAACGAATAAATGAATATTTAATGTGCGATTATCCTTATCTCTTCATTGTCTATATCCTTGTGTATATGATGCGTATGCTTCTGTGTGTATTCATGTTTCTATGTATGTGCTTGTGGAAAACTTGAAGAAATAATATACACTTAAACGTACAAATACATAATACGCATACATAACATAAAGACGCCATTCGTCAATTCTGAACACATATTTGATTTCATTACCTTAAAATCTGTATTTTCTATGAATATTATGAGAACAATCATCTTTGGCATAGTTACGCATTTTCATTTCTTAATAAAGTATTGTTTTATACAAGCATATTTGAGAATTTATTTTTTTATAAAATTGCACATTTGAAAATCTGAACTGATATGAAAATAATTTATGCACTTACTATCATTTATTGATATCTGATAGCCCGACTATTAGTTAATTATATGAAAATACTTGAGAAAAAAGGCAAAATTTTGTATATATATATATATATATATATATATATATATATATATATATATATATGTATGTATATGTATATGTTATGGTACGGTTCCTTGTACTACGGTGATAGTCCAAGGTAGAACCAATAAAGAACTCGAATACGGATATGGAATAACACAGATATATTACAAACAGGAATATATACAGAGAAGTAGAAAGTGTTAGTACGAACAATCAGGTTTAGTAGTACTTGTCTGAACGCGACTCTGTTTCGGACTGCCTCTGACTCAACTGACTGACTCGCTCACTCTGACTGACTGACAGACTCCTGACGGACTTCTGACGGACCTCACTCCAGACTTCAGACTGAACAGTATTTAGTCACCCTCCACCACGAGAGCATCATGTGGCACAAGGTCGGTTTAACGTGGGATCTCCGAGCCCATGGGCTCGGCCAAAATATGCCCTTTGAACCCGTATAAACGGGTTCAGGGTCGGTTTACCTCCCCGAAATAGACTCCGCCCTTCGGCGTAACCTCGTTCGGGTTCCTCCCCGCCCAAAGGCAGAGAGTTCAACCGATCAGCCGGTCGCCCGACTTCGGACTGAACTCTCTGCTTCCTCTTGAGGCGCAGTATTTATTACATATGTTATTATGGGTAATGTCCCCTAACAGTATATGTATAAAAAAAAATAAGTTACTCCAAAATTCGCTTGAGGATGAAATGGAACTAATGTCTTTAATTTAATTACAAAATTAAATTGGAAGCTTTTAGCTTCCATTTTTGAAACATGGTTAGAACTGTGTAGCGAAAAAAACATATTTTAAATCAGTTAATTTATAATATATATATATATATATATATATATATATATATATATATATATATAAAAAAAAACAATAGACATTAGATAGTATTAAACATAAAAGATAAAATAAATTACCAAACAAATCAAACTATATCTTCTTGTTTGTACGGATTACCAACAAGAGGCTAACACGTAGGCTGGCCAAACTAAAAACGAAATGAAAAAAAACGAAAGAAAGAAAATATTGAGATTCATCAGGCAGAGATAGCTTTTCCGTATACTTTCCTGAAAAAAATTGTTCTGAAGTTTGATAATTCACATACTTCGCAATTTCTTTTCCAGAAGAGGCCACTAAATTTGGGATGTACATATTTAGAGAAAAGAAACTTAAAATCATGCTTGAAATGCCATAATTGTTACCTAAAATTACCTCCAATTGTTTATTTTTAATTTCTTATGGCATCGTCTGCTCTCACGTGACCTGTTTATGATATGCTCAATAGACAGGTGCTATTTATCACGAGACTGAGAAAACTATGATTATGAAATCTGAATCCACCAAAGACTATATATTATGTCATTTAAAAGAAAATATTGTGTATTTTGCTTATCGAGTGTCCACTTCTATTCAGTAGCCGTGAGAACCAACAGGTATTTGGGATTGGTACATATCTAAGCGCTATTTGTCCCAGACAATATGTTCATATTCACAACCTCGTTACATCCACCTTTCATAATCTGGAAATAAAACTAAAAAAAAAACAAAAAAAATATTTATTATGGATTTCATTTTCTCGTGGGAAAGGACTTATCCAAAACCAACAGAAGAAATCAATATCTAACAAATATGACGTTAGGGGTGATAAAAATGTATACTGTGTCATAAAAGGTAAATTAGTGGTGCTTTGATTCTTGAGGGAAATAGTTATTGATTCGAAGTTTTTAATATTATTCTATACATACAGAGTGAATTTATAAAACAATCATCTAGATTTTCCGATGAACTCGTTGTCTTCAATCATTCTTTTTGTTTTAATGTATTTAAGTGATGTCAAAATGATTAACATCTCAAACTGCAAATTCTATGAATGATATGATTGTACCAATGCTGAAGTTAACATGCACTTTAAGGTGAACATTTCTGCATCGCGTTTCATTAAAAAAAACCTACCAGATTCTAATTTGGAAATGATTCCTTTCAAGCAGCAGCAATCGAAATAAGGTTACCAATAAGAAATATTAACGGATATTAAAACCATAACATTATTTGATATTGCCAAAGCATACTTATAAATATATATATCAATGAAGAAGAAATAAAACTTTTTCGCAATCAATTGAATTTCCTCGTCATAAAGTCAATAATCCAAGCTACAGTGTAACCCGGATATAAGAGACCCGGATATAAGAGAAACCCGGATATAAGAGAGATTTTCTCTGGTCCCAAATTAGAGCCTGTGTTAATGTATATAAAATAGACCAAACCCGGCTATAAGAGAAACCCGGATATAAGAGACTTCTTCTCCGGTCCTGACAACTCTCTTATATCCGGGTTACACTGAATTTTATTTGTCTATTTTCGATATTTTCCTGTTTTCTCAAAAAAGATATTAAAAGGCTTTATTTCCAATCCTAATTTTTGTAGGTTGCAGGAAACACAGAAGAATAAAAAAAATAGGAAAAGAATGGTATATACATTTTTAATAAACAATATATAACTTGTATTGCCTTAAACGATGGGCAGTAACAATTATTTTGGCCATTTTTCTATTTTTATTTTTCCTGTTATTTTTCCTCTTTGCTTTTGTGTAGCTTTGACCCTGCACTCATCATGATCATCATGATCACCATCATGATCATCATGATCATCATGATCACCATCATGATCATCATGATCATCATCATGATCACCATCATGATCATCATGATCATCATCATGATCATCATGATCATCATGATCACCATCATGATCATCATGATCATCATCATCATCATCATCATGATCATCATGATCACCATCATGATCATCATGATCACCATCATGATCATCATGATCATCATGATCATCTTGATCACCATCATGATCATCATGATCATCATGATCACCATCACGATCATCATGATCATCATGATCACCATCATGATCATCATCAATCCTCCGACTGAGAGACGTGAGAGCAGAAGAAACAGACAACCTCCTTCATGTTGATCTGCTAACGGCGGTTCTCAGGTATTCCGGAATTGTCATGTTCGCCCACTCTTTGATGTTGTCTAACCAGCTCTGGCGTGGCCGTCTCCGACTGCGTTCGCTTTCAACAGTCATGCCGTATGACGTAACGAAACCATGCCATTTTCCGACACTCAGTAGTGGCGAGGACAGATTATTTTTTCGACGCACAAGACTTTCGACCTTTCTCCGTACATAGTCATTGGTTTTGTGTGCCCTGTAGGAGAGGCGAGGGAGTTTTCTCAGGCATTTTTCTCGAATACATTGATCCTTTCTCCTGTAAGCGACGAGTGTCCAAGTTTCCCGCCTATGGAGTAGAATGGAGGCCAGCAATGATTTGTAGAGTTTGAACTTTGTCTGGAAGATGATACTGCACTTCCATATCATTTCCAGTCTGGCTATCGCTGCCGTGGCTGTAGTGACCCGTCTGTGGATATCTGCGCTACAGCTGTCATCTTTTGACAGGGTTGCTCCCAAGTATTTGAAACTGGATACTTCCTCCGGTAGTTCACCGTTCATGGTGACGCTGAAACTGGTTGCTTGCGATATTCGCCATTACTCTGGGTTTCTCTGTGTTGAGTGCCATTTCATATGCGCCTGCTCTTTCAACGAGTTTACTATTCAGATCTTACAGCTCACTGTTACTGCCTGCCATAAAGTCTGCGAAATGCAGGTTGCAGACAGTTCTACCACCAATAGAGAGAGAAGTTCTCCAGAAATAGATTGAAGAGTGTTGGAGAGATTACGTACCCCCATTTAACATCTAGAGGAAAATTCCCACTGCGTTGCTCAAGAATATAGTGGGAGTTCCCCCAAAAAGACATCATCATTGTACAAGGAGATTGGAATGCCAAAGTAGGCTTAGTTGCATATGAGATTTGGACATGAACAGTTAGGAGATTTGACATCGGGGTACCAACAACGGGGGGGGGCTCAGATAGCTCGAGTATGCTAAAAGCCACCACCTCACTTTGTCCAACACTCTCACAAAGTGTCTCAAACCACAAACTGGCACTCACCTGACGAGCAAGTCCACAACCAGATTGATTTAATTCTGGTTCCATAATGCACTCTTAACTTTCGACTAAAAGAACGAACTTTCACAGTTCATTATTCACTCAAGTCAAGGTAAGAGACATTTCTTTTTCTAAAGAAACTCTGTCGGATCGCCGGCGACTAAACAAGCTTCCGCGTTCCAGTTCGTCTGGTGCGAGGTGAGTGGTTTGCTAACAACCCTCCTTGCACTCTGTAGAACGAAAAATACCCATCAAAGAGCTGAAGAACTGTTGAGGAGTCAACGGACAATTAACTAAAGTGGGGGTCTCAATAAAAACACAGTGGAGAGGGCAACGGGAAACTACTCCACTATGTGTCTAAAGCATAATCATAATAATATCGGGGGGGGGGAGCGATAGAAATGCAAAAGGATGTACACTTATGTTTTATAGATTAAAAAGCATCTGACAAGTTATGGCAAAAGGATCTCTTTAAATTGTTAAGAAAATTATATCTATTCAGAAAGGTCGTTAGAATAATCTAGAAGTTATATTGGGAGCAAAACTACATATAGATAGAAAGGGGTGTAGAACAAGGATATGTCTTCTCTATAGACGTGTTTAACCACTACAGAGAGACTATCCTAAGGAAGCTGGAGGCACTGCTCAGGGAAGGGACGCAAAATTTCTTGGACACATAATAAAGAAAAAGGACTTGGAAAACTTAAACTTCACAGGGCATTTCGAAGGCAAAACGGATAGAAGAAATCAACAGGCCACCTACCTGACGATCTTGTGTGAATAGATGGCGGAAAAAAGGTTCAGGTGGTTTCGTAGGGGATAAACGCTGGTGGGAGTCACGAGGTATTGGAGGTTGTGGAGAACCGAGATCGCCAACGCCCTGAAGGAACACGGGTCATAGAAGAATTTTGAAAGGGTTTAGAACTCGAATAAAACGCATGTAGGCATGCGCGTGCGTACACACATGCACCAACATAGATATCTGTGTGTGTGTGTGTGTGTGAACGTGTGTGTGTGTGTTCTGGTGAACAAATTTCAGCTATAAATTAAAATCGTCATCGCATTAAGCTTTTGTTATCTAATTTCTTTTAGACAATTTTTGTACATCTGCAGGTTTGTTTTGTGAAATATTTTGTTGATGACGTCAATGACAGAATAAGTTAGGTTCTCGCCCCTTTATAGCAAATGCTTTCTACTTTATTTTCTGACCATTTCTAATCATCGGAAAATATTAAATCTATTTAGACATTCTAATATAGGTACCGCCAAAGATTCGCTAAAAAATTATCATACAGGATGAAAAAAATAACCCAAACTTAATAATAACAAAGATTTATTTTCCAAAATCTTTGTTATTATTAAGAGGAAAGACCAAATGATTTTTTTATCTATCTATCTATCTATCTATCTATCTATCTATCTATCTATTTCGTGTTGTCTGTCTGTGTGTCTGTCGTGGGCGTTGTTACCTCGCCCACGCTGCATTTCTCACCCGATTTCGATGCGGTTTTCAACACAAGTTTGCAAATGGCTGCCGTAAGGACATGACGGAGCCCGATTTTTGAGTTCGGAATCAGGTTCCGAAAAAATCGATAATCGAAAAAAATCGATAATCGAAAAAATTCTGTTTACAGAAGGAATGATCGCATTTCAACCAAATTTGACACCCTCTTAGAGTCTACCATTAGAAGTGTTGTCCAGAAGTTTCATGACCAAGGACCCCTAAACAGCGCGGAAAATCGATAAAACCCAAAAACCGATACGCCCAGATTGCGTCTGAACCGCATGTCGGTTTTAGCGAAAACCGAGCGGATTTATGAAGAGGCCATTGGGAGTCATCATGTGAAGTTTCAACTCTGAGCACCCCCCCACAAACAGAGTGCAAATCGACAATCGGTCAACCCGTAAAAATGTTTTTTTTTTCGGTTTTTTTTTTTTTTTTTTTAAAGCTGATCGTATTGTGTTTATTTTGTTTAGTTCTTTTTTCGTAACAGATTTAATGTTTACTATAGAGCTTAGAAAAAGTTGGCAGTGTGATATAGGCAAGAAGTAAGGCATGTAACAACATCAGCACGGCAAAGGGCACTCCTTTAAAGGCAAGGAAGGGCAAAAATATTTTAAGTCAAGTGATAGCGATTGCTGTATTAGTCGTACTATTTTTGAATCAAGCACGGGCAACGCCGGGACATGCTGCTAGTTAAATTATATTTCTTAATCATTAGAACCTCAACAATTTTGGCTACATTTTCTTTTCTTACGTCAGAGGGTAACCATAAATTAGTATAGGAAATTTTAGCTTTTTTTTTCTGCGGTGAAAAACACATTGAATAAAATTCTTGCTTATATTTTCTTATTCATAAATGAATTAAGTTATTTTAGAAATGTTTCTTTGTTAGAAAATCATAGTAAAAATATTTTTTTACATCTGTTACCCACCCCGACTCATTTAATTTTATAGGTATTCATGTTTATGATAGTTATAAGTATAAGTCCTTGGAGAATTTAAATCATCAATTACTGTTACAGAAAATTTGCCCTAAATCGTAAAATAAAAATGTAATAAATAGTAATTAGTAATAAATAGTAATTAGTAATAAAACTAAAAATTAATTTAATTAGAAAATCTTTTAATTAATTTTATGAAAAAGATATGTTATGGACACTATTGTCTTAAGAAAAAAATTTTCGATGAATAATAAATTTTTACAAGAATTGTTTTCATTTTATTAAATTTTAATTAGAATAATTTATAAAGTTTTAATCTTTTAAAATTCTGAATTAATTTGTATCGGTTAGATAATATTGTTATTAAGTTTAAATGATATTTACTAATCATAAATGGTAAAACTTACTACAATTCAGCGACCATCAGTACATACTAATTTTTGTAAATACAAATGCCCATACACGAAATTATCAGAAAATAACAAAATATTTAAAGATTACTGCATAGTTAAATATATATATATATATATATATATATATATATATATATAATAGGCCATCACGCTATAATCGTCAAGTAATTTTTACAGATATGACTCCGTAGAAAAAAATCCAAACATCGAGATAGTCTATAGAGATATTTATAAACACCTCATAAAACACCCACCTCCGTGTTAAAAATGTTTTTATGCCATATTTTAAACTAAAAACAAATAATATTTGTCTCAAATCAGATGAATTCTAATTTAGATCAGCTAGTCTTCAAAAAAGTATATTTTAAAATTCCCAAAATGTATATTTTATTTTTGAAAGATTTTTAATAAAGAGAATAACATTGTGCTGAGAGAACTGTAAATACAACTAAAATCAAGCATTTTTATCGATTTCAAAAAAACAAACACATTCTAATCAGTTTCAATTATTTTTGAAAAACAGCAAATACTTTGCTTACTGGAAATATTAAATCAATCTATTAGATTGAAATTAAATCTAAAATAAAAACTTCAAGAAAGATGTTTTATTTTGAAAAATTGATTTTAAACATTAGGTATTGCTTTTCTTTGGAAGTACCTCCTCTAATATTAGTATAATCCATTTTGAACTCTATTTTATAAATATAGAAAGCTTGTATGATCCCATAATAGTATTTTTTTTTTCAAATTAATATATTCTCACACCTAATCCGCAAATTTAGTGCGAATCCAAATGCATACAAGCCAACCTGATATATTAAAAACTTTTAAAAATATCAAATACAAGAAAAAGAATAAAAGAAAAATTATAACATTTATTGAAGTGTTGTAATGTTTCTTTTTCTTTTTCTTCTTCTTCTATTCAACAAAGGAAATAAAACAAAAGGCTGTAAGTGGAGGGGCACAGTGACCATATGGTTTCAGTCAAATGTCGAAAGAAATCGAATACCAGGATATGAACTTGCTGACCTCTCCAAGGAACCAGAAAATTGTCACTATTGTCATATTTTAATGGATGGCACAGTGTTGTTTCAACACCTAAAAGTGATAACAACAGTGATATAAGAAATTAAATTAAGAGACTAAAATGAGACTAAGGGAGAGGGGAATACATTTTCGTTTTAACATCTTCCACGGTCTCTTCATTGAAAAACTATGCGTTCGACTAAACAAAGACTTTGTCGACGGCAGTTTGCAACTCCTCCAACTTTTTCTTCCCTACGCTAAAAAATCTTTCCTTGAAGGCATTTGAGAGCAGCAGTCGTCGTTTAATTTTTTATGGTTTTAACTCTAAATCGTCTTTCATTCTTAGCGACCTATTCGAAATATCCAGTTCTATTACCATCTTCGACATGCCTCTTTGTGAATTTCTCTTCACCCACTTCTTGACAGCCTCAGTGACACTCCTGTTACGAACAAAACGGTTTCTTTCTGGAATTGCTCCTCTTTAAATTATATCTACGCATTAAAAGGAATTTTCCTGCGAACATTAAACAATTTTATCACCTCATAATTCTTCATATCAGCCATTTTCAATGCGAAAATTTGATCACGTTTTGTCTGAGCTCCCATATTTAATTAAACTAAAGAATTAAAGAAAATAATTTTAGGAAGCCTTATGCAAAATATGAAACTATTTTTACGAATAGGTATGCTTCAATTTATGTTTAGATAATAGGTATTTTTGCGTTTAAATAATGGATAAATATTTATACCCCACCGGTATATTGTACCGTAATGGATGCTGGAAAAATATTAATTAAGTCTTCCTTGTCAGCCGTATAAATGTTTGAAAGAAAAGTTGCTGCCCAGATATATTTCTTTCCTATTTTTTTAAAAATAATAACTAAAATACTAAGGAACGTTGGATTATTTACCTAACCAGTTCTTTCCTATTTTCTATATATTTTCACACACACACACACACACACACACACACACACACACACATATATATATATATATATATATATATATATATATATAAGCAAATATATGGATATAGATCCGACAGTATGAAGAAAAATAAATACGGAAAAACAAAACAAAATCCTTATATACAATTATGATATTTTAATGTTAATATGTCAACGTCGGACGTTTCGGTCTAATAAACCATCTTCAGGACATATTGATAATGTTATATTTATGAATATGTCCTGAAGATGGTTTATTAGACCGAAACGTCCGACGTTGACATATTAGCATTAAAACATCATAATTGTATATAAGGATTTATGTTTTGTTTTTCCGTATTTATTTTTCTTCATATATATATATATGGGCAGCAACTTTTCTTTCAAACATTTATTTCAGTCACCCGAACAGAACAGAAAATGAAAGTTCTAATGGATAATCCTTCCCGGTCCTGCATAGCTTTCAGCCTATCATCATCCTGGACAAGCTGTTCCGGGTCCACTTTACATCGAATCATCAATATTTGTGAACGGTTATAAACTGAAGGTTGTAGACAAATTCACATACCGTGGAAACACTGTTGGCGATTAAATATGTGCTCGTGTGAGAATGCAACTCTAAAAATCGAGTCTAGTCACAGAGAGTTATACTTCAATGTGCTGGCGTACCTGCTGCACTACTGTGATACATGGGCTGTGTGCTGCAGACAGACGCTCTGGAGAGATTCCGCCAACGGTGTCTAAGATCGACTCTTCGTATCCCCCGATTATTCCACACGTCAAATACTGTTATCCTTTCTTTTCTTTTTTTTATCCTGGTTCGATTCTGTTGAAACTTGACTAATGCATGGAATAATAATGCAACACAAAATGTACTTAGAACAAAATGTATTGAAACAAGAAAGTGTACACCATATTTACATATAGTCTTTTGTATATTCCTGGGAAGACCGTTCCTGGAGAATGTGTTGACTTAGTCGCAGTCGGGCAGAGTCTCCGGATTGAATCTCTTGATTCTTCTCCTCTCTTCCTGGTACCAACCATATTTATATGGTCGGTACTCCACTATGCAAATTAGGTGGATCCTACCACAACAGATCCCCATGGGCTACTACGTCTACGGTGCTGTCGAGAGACCAAACAGCGGTTCCACAATATCAATAACTCGTTGAAAACCGTAATTTTAGACGTGATTGTCAACATTAATATTGTGAGACCGGAAACTACCTACACAATAGACTCTTCCAAGCCTATATTAAGTAGGCGACATAGCACTCTAGAGAGTGACAGAGAGTGACATAGAGAGAGCCGCGTACGACTACCAGTATTGGACACTAACATATAGTAAGCTCCGCTTACACTATCTCTGTAACCTGTTGTTAATATATCTTTCTTACATCTAATCCGTGTTCCGTGTTTTCCTTCTGTGGTCCCAACTTTGGCACCCACATCAATTAACGAGAACTACCAGATCAAAAGATGTAGTCGATTCCGAAAGCGCATTGAGGCCCCCCTAAAAGCGGTGGCTCAGTTTATTCAATAACATATTCTATGTTGAACATGACTACATTTATTTTTTTCTTTCTTTATTTTGAAAATCTGAATTTCTTTTTAATGAATAGTTTTTTTTTTCTTCATACAATTACATATATTCCAATAGAAAAAGTTAATATGCATCTTATTAGATCGATTAAATTCTTTATATGTCAAATTACCCAGTGTTTCATGCATCTCTTAAAATTAATCCACCAGGAAATGAGAAGTCATTCTCTTTCACACACGCATGAATGTTCTGTTAATTATAAGAGGGTCATTTTCATTGGTACATTATAATTTTCATTCATGCGAAATTATATGTGGTAACTTAACTGTCAGAACTTCTTTTCTATAACCACAAAATGATACAAATTTTTATTATCCAACTGTCGTTCCAAGAGTTTAGCGAAAATTACTCCAATTCGAAGTGCTATTTCCCAAACAGCCATAGGCTATTTTCAGCGAGGATTTAATGCTATACAGTATTAAATATTGTGACTTGTTACTTGTAAGTGCTTATTTCCAATTTTCTACTAAAAAAAGCAACAAAAAGACTGGGTCAACTATTGAATGAATAGCAAGCTAGTTGTTAGAGCCAGTCATGCCCTAGAAGAAGGGAGTATTGGAGAAATTGTTTACTTCTGCAGGTTAGCGCGTCGTCATAAAATAGCGTGTCTTAAAAGATAAAATATTTCTTCCAAATATCGGTTACACCCACCTTCTAAACGAAAAAATGTCATTTGGCCAGAATTGACTTATATTTATACATTTCAATATTATTGCCATACCGTAGAAAATAATCACTCTCTCTCTCTCTCTCACACACTCTCTCACTCACACACACACACACACTAACATACACACACACACACGCACATACATATAGTTAAATATAGCAGACGACGAATGTCTGTTATGTTTGATAATGAGCCGTTCGTAATTTCATGACGCCGGTCGTAAATTCATAACACGGTTCTATGACGTCGTACCACGTGAGAGAACGAAATATTAACAACAGAACCCTATGTCTAGACGCAATGTAATGTGTTGTGGCTAGTTTGAAATGTAATTTTGTTGACGGTGGGTTACTTTGTTTTAATGTAGATGGCCTCCAATATCTGAAGGCTCGTCTTAATGTGTGTATGCGTAAGTATTGTTGTGTTATCAACTAATATCTGTCTAATATTATGTTGATGTCTATGTTTTTCTAAGAAATGTTATTTAATAGAACTAAGATCAGAAAGGTAACAGGTAAGTCTACGGGAAAACGTGGTTGTAGTAAAACTAATATATGTTCTTCGTTTATTATTAGTATCTTATATTATCTTGTTCTTACTATTTTAGACGCTTTTTACATTAGTCTTTAAACATAATTTTTCAAAAATTATTTCTATATAATTCTCTTTTACATTGTTGGTCTTTAACATTCCCGCCTTAATTATTATCTTGGAAATATCAATCATTGTCGTAACAAAGACATTGTTACCTTGAGTTACCAGTTCAAGAGAGTTAACTAGTACAGCAAAGGTTAAAGACATATCTGACAATAGCGTTACTAATACGGTTTTTATATTTGTGTACACAACTTTCAATTTAGAATAAGAACGTTGTTTCGTGAACAGGAAAAAAAGAAAATGTGATTTTATGTGGGTTCTTGTAGAGGAGTCGACACAGCAAAAGTGAGTAGATGAAACAAGAAAAATGTGAAAACCATTTACATAAAACTGAATTTAAAAAATTAAATGGTTGAAGTAATACTTCTAAATCAAATTACAGTGTAGATTCTGGTAAAATATCATAAAGCTTAAGGTACTCAGAATTTTCAAAGTCTAAATAGGGAATGATTGAAATAAAATATTATTTTAATCAGTTTTTATTTGGAAATTTTCTATGATTTTGAATAAATTTCAAAACACCATAAAGGATCATTAAATAAAACAGATTTTGTTTCAGTTATTGTATGACTAGCAGTAGAGCCCGGCGTTGCCCGGGGATGTAACAGTAAGAGATAGATCAAGTATCGACCATCATAAAGACTGAAAAATAAAATTGACAAAGATTATTGTTCAAGGTTGACGGACACGCATGTCTTAATTAGTTTTTTTGTTTTTTTTTTGACGAATTGGTCAAACCCAAACTCAAACAAAAACATTGTTTTCAATCGTTATGAGTCTACCGATTGAATAGAATTTTATTATAAACAGTTGTCTTGTAAATGAAATTTTTAAAGCATTCTGAATGTAAAAATAAAGAAAAAAGTGTGCAAGACAATAAGAAACACTACCTGCCAAAAAAAGTAAAGTTTTGTTGAAATCGGTTGAAAAATGTAGGAAATCCGATCCCATATGTAAACGAACACACACACACAAACAACCTGGGTTTTATAATAAGTATAACTCGATATGAGTTGTCCCCCTTTCATTCTCGCGATGCCTCTTAATCGCGTTTTCAAATTGATTTTGTGCAAAAACAATTGTGTTTTTCCCATTTTGGGCGCTGTCAGAACCACCGCAAGGTAATTTTATGTAGTCCAGTAAAGTTTTGTTGAAATCGGTTGAAAAATGTAGGAAATCCGATTCAATATATAAACGTACAGACACAGACACAGACACAGACACACACACACACACACACACACACACACACACACACACACACAACCTGGGTTTTATAATAAGTATGATGATGATTTAGATATTCAAGATATTAAACATAAATTAACAAATGCTTCTGAAAAAGTATTCTATGGTCTTTCTTAGAAATTCATTTGTAGTTAAAGCAAAATATATACACTACAGGCAAAAAGTTTTAGGGATCCTTGCATTACTCTGAAAACATCTTAAAATGAGATATTTTTGTATTCTTTAAAGTAAAAGATACAATTTCTATAGCTGCAGTGTATTTGCTTTTATTTTGACAAAAAAATAATCACTTAACTATAAAAAGAACTATCATACAACAACATCATATTTTGTTTCATCAATAAATCCACAACCTGCTTAAACTAATGCTTTACACATTCTTGGCATTATTTTCAACAGTTTTTGAGAAAAAAAAGTAGATGAAATAACTTCTCAAGAATTCTTCAAGCTCTGAAAATGTTCTTTAGGTATTCTCTTCGAACTCTCCGATCCAGCTCACCCCATACTATTTCAGTGGGAGGCGGTCAAGTCATAATTTCTAAAATTTTATTCCCTTTTTTTACTTGAGATAATTTAATATAGTGTTTTACATCGTTGTGTTGTTGAAAGATGATTTTTCCAATTGCATAAACCAGATTGCATAGCAAGTCTCTGCAAAATCGAATGATATTGTTCTTTTCTCATGATACCCTTGACTTGAATTAAATCTCCAGTCCTTTCTCACCAAAATCACCCCGCGCCATAAACAAACCCATCACTTATGCTTAACTGTAGGAATCACACATTCATCATTTAGTTTTTCTTCAGGCTTTTTTCTCACATACACTCTCCTCTTACTACCAAATATTTCATATTTGGACTCGTCTGTCTACGATACATTCTGCTACTCTTAGAATGTCCAGTTCTTTTTGCTTTTTTGTCCATAACAGACTTTTGTGCTTATACACCTTCCGTAACAGAGGTTTCTTGATGGTTATGTACCTCCTGAGCAATACTGACCTCGCTGAGTTTTCACAGTTGAGAGCGACACTGGTTGCAGTTAGATAGACAGAGAGGGTAAGACCTCCGAGTCTAGCTGAGTCGTGATACAGTCTTTGACTGTAAGCGACGTCTGTCGAACTCTCTGCGTTAGCAGAGAGGAACCCGGACGAAGCTTGGCCGAAGGGCAAGGTTTCGTCCGGGGAGGTAGACAGGGCCTGATCCCGTCTAGGCGGGTTCAAAGGCTATATTTTTGGCCGAGCCTACGGGCTCGAAGATACCCACATTAAACCGGCCTCGTGGGTGGATCGATAAATACTGACACTGGTTTTAGTCGAGAGGAATTAAGTTCAGCTGTCAAATCTGGAACATTTTTTCTTCTATTTCTTAATAATCAAGGGTTTCTCCTTAACAGCAATTGTCACTTTTGGTGCAACAGCTCTTTTTTATCACCATTTGAGCCAGTTTCTAACTGCTTTTGTAACGCATGTCACGAAATCTTCAAATTATTGGCAGTTTGCCTTTGAAAGTAGCCTTCTTTGAATAAAATTGGAATCTCAAGACGTTTCTGAAACAATTATATGAGATTTTGATCTTTCTCTAAGTACCCCGAGAAATCTAAAGTTACACTTCAATACCATGTTAGTAAAAATAATAAACAGAAAATTAGTTTGAAGAATTATTTCAAAAAAAAAAAAGCAAAGTTTCTTAAAGCTTATAAAAGACTTGATATCAAAATAAGCAGTTCTGTTTTTCTTTTCCTTTTTCTATACACATACATGTCTTTTCTAGTTTTGTTTTAAAACAGTGTTTTCCCCCAAAAAAAGTGAAAGTAAGAAATCCAAGGAATTATTCATATGAGATATTTCTTTCTGATTTACTAGAACAAAGGCCACTAATATGGTGTATCACAATAACTTATAATCGAAAGCTTTCCTGAAAAGGTAAATTATTTTCGTAAATATATTGACCAATAATTGGTAGATTTGGTTTCAATTTTGAATCTTTGAGAAGGATAATCTCATTTCCTCTTTCTTGTATTCAGTCTATTTAAATGACAAAAATTATTTTTTACACTAATAATATGATCATTTTGCATAGTCTTCAAACTTCATACTTTTTTGGATTAATATTTCATCACATTTGAAAACTTTCTTTCAATTTATTTTATTTTTACTACATTTTGTGCATTGTTGCTGGCGTATGCTGGTCGAGTGTTTCGGGAAAAAAACGTGTTTCCTGGTATATTTATCCCACAACAAAAGTAGCTCCCTCGGTATGCGAGTTCGGGTAATAAAGAACAAAGCAACGACAAAACGATATATATATATATATATATATATATATATATATATATATATATAAAGTAATCAAGAAAGAAATTCGGATTACTAACACATAAAAAGAAAATGTCTCATATCGAGAATATTTAACATCGAAAAACATAAAGGAGGAAAAAAATTAATTATTTTTAATAATATGTGGAAATCTCCACCCTTTACCTGATGACCGTCGCGAGACCAGAAACACGTGTAGTAAAATTATGGAAAATACAGCATAATATTTTTACAAAAAATCCCCATTACAACCAAAAAACGTTTGCGGCATCTCTCTTCTTTTAATATATATATATATATATATATATATATATATATATATATATATATATATATATATATATAAACAAACGATAATGCACTTAATGAAACAATGGTATACAAAAACAATATAATATCGTTTCGTGTTACGAAACAATGAATATAAATGGAAGCATTTAAACACTAGAGAAATTGAGGTGTAGTTTGGTGTAGAAGAAAGTCCTAGAGAAAATGGAGTGAAAGTTGAGTGCGCGCATGTGTGAAAGCATTTTTCTCGTTCGACCTACATCATACCGTCCCTGAGTGAAAAACTAAAAAGAGGATGACAGAGAATGTTACTTCCTATTTATAGACTTAGGGAGCGTTCCCTAGCCACAGTCCTTTTTAGGAAAGTAATTGAGGTAACTTCACAATACTCCCCTACGAATAAGGAGAATTTTATTCTACCCATATATCCATAAATTTTGTATATGTTTGTTTTTCTCTTGTAGGCTGAAAAGAAAAAGTCGAGCAACGTGGTTGTGATATGTGTTTAAAATGTGTCTTCAGGGTACTACATTATTCTTTAGTGGGTCAGTCGTAGCATGCCCTGGAAGATATGACGAAAGTGTAGAAAAAGAGTGTTCAGCGGTTGGTATTAAAATTTTGTTTTCCAATGCTCTACGTTTAATTTATCTCGTTTGGAAGGCTTCGTTTTGTTTGCTGTGCGCAGATGACGCTGGCGCACAAAATTTTTATAGAAGAGCGTCGATTTGTAAAGTTGTTAGTGAAATAGCTACCATGAGTTGAATACATGTTTCCAAGAACTTTAAGATATCTGCTGTTATTGTTGATTTTTCTTGGAGACGCAGTTATTTCCATGTATTATTAAATCGTACTTGCAGATTTCTTAGTTTTGTTTGTGTTAACATTTTTGAAAAGTGAAAAAGGTCAGTGAATGTTTTACACTTTATCTGTTGAACCTAGGAGAAACCTTGCTGTTTAAAATTGAGAATGGAGTTGACTTTCGTGGTGTCTGAATGGTATTTTCTCGCGTGGTCTTGAAGAAAATGAGCTGTGTTTTGCTTGCTTCAAACTTGTACGACGAAAGTTGTTTTTTTTTCGTTTTGGTGAAAAATTTGTTGTGATCTCTGTCAGTGGAAGAATGAGACGGGCATAATGGCCGAAGAAGAGAAAGGCTCAAGCAAAAAACAGTAGAGATGAGGTGCGTGTTGTTTACCTGCTGACAGTGCCATCGTAGTAGTAATTGCAATGGCGATTAGAGATTTGTGGGTGGGGGTTCATACATGCTTCAACAAAATCTATTTGATGACCTGGAGAACATCTTGTTCAGATAGTTACGTTGCGTAGATGTGTTTTAGTTTTTTTGAAATTTTTGATTTTGCTCTTTTCATTAGGTCTAATCACAAATTTTGCAACTGTAAGTTATTTTTGTTGCCAGTTTCTCGTGTCCGCGCGCATGGGAGGGTCAGTAGAATTTGGTCGAAGTTTGTTTTTTTTTTTTTGTCTAAACGATGTATGAGTTTGTTTATATAGTTTTGTGTGATTCTTGTATCCATGAGAAAAATATCGCGTCGTGGTTGCGGCATATTCTGGTTGAGTGTTTAGGTGGAAAACTCGTGTTTCTTGGTATATTATATCCCACAAAAAATGGCGGGTAGGCATACGAGCCCGGGTAATAAATGAATAATGCAACGAAAAAAAAAACACACACACACACACACACACACACACACACACACACACACACACACATATATATATATATATATATATATATATATATATATATAATATATATATATATAATATATATATTTGTAAGTAACGGATTAAAATGTTGTTTCCGTGTCTGTATTTATAGATATTAATATATTAAAAACTCTATCTATGATATTTAGATATTTGTATTTAAATACACTGTATTGCTGGTTAAGTACCCATAAATATAGCATAAATTAAAAATATACTTTTATGGTATATAACAATCTGTCTCTTTCATGTGTTTCTTGGTATATTTATACTACAAAAAAATGGCGGGCTCGGCATGCGAATCCGGGTAATAAATGAACAATGAAACGAAAAAACCACACACACACATATATATATATATATATGTATATGTGTGTGTGTGTGTGTGTGTGTGTGTGTGTGTGTGTGTGTGTGTGTGTGTGTGTGTGTGTGTGTGTAAAACAAACGATAATGTATGTATTAACAAAAACGGGTATACATTAACAATAGAATATTGTTGCGTGTTACAAAAAATATGAATATGAATGAAAACATTTAAAGACTAAAGGATGTGTTCGTGAGTGGGGTGTAGGCGAAAGTCCTTGAGAAAATGAAGTGGAAGATGCGTACGTGCATGCGCTCGCGTGTGCGTTCCCCAGTGGGAAAGCGTTTTCCCTCGTCCGACCTACATCTTACAGTCTCTGAGTACAAAAGGAAAAAAAAAGGATGACAGAATGTTACTTCCTATTTATAGGCTTAGGGAGCGACGGTTTTCTTAGGAAAGTAAGTTGGATAACTCCACAGTATTTATTTAAAGGAGGTGAGGAAATTCAAAAGAGTACTCACAAAATTTTAAAATATAGATAAGCATACAATCCCTGAACAATTATCCGAGGGCCTATAAAGATAGACTTTTTGAAACTTTGAGGAAACATATCAATAACATAACTTACATTACATTTATTGAAATTTTTATAGAATGTTTTATCATTTTATTCTTTCTCCTTCAGATAATAAATAAGAGACATTGAATTAATTAGGAACAAGTGAACATTACTAAAACAAAGAGTTAATTAATTTACTTTGAATAGATGCAAAACAACCAAAATTTGGTTAAATATTTAAATATTGAATCTCGACAAAATTTCTATTTTTTTTATTTGAAGAATTGTTTCCATTTTTGTCATGGACGCCCCTGTATCCTTAGCACCTTCCAATTATTAATCGGAAACCACGAGATAAAACGTACTGGATTATTCTTGACTTATAACTAAAGATTTTTACTAAAATATTTTAGCTTATAAATTCTTTTCACACAGATTTTCAAGGATTTATAATCGTCATTTTTAAACATCACTATAATGGTTTACTAACCATAGCTAAGTTGTAGCACAATGCCGAAAGCTTGTGGCACCCAGTGTGTAGCGAAATCACTACTCAGTCGCAATTGGTCTAGCTAGACAAGCTTGCTAACCAGTGCATCACGTCGAAGTGGCCAAAGATAGGGTCACTATAAACTGCTGTAACGACACTGGTCGGATGTTTCTTCTGTCCCTGGCCAAGTCAATAAATGCAAGAAGCAAAGTGTAGCGTTACCACTAAAAGCTGTGAATGAAGCTTTATTAAAAAAAACGCACACATGCATGCATAATTGAACAGTATTTTTTATGGGGCGAAGCAAAACTTAAGAACGTTGCCAAATACAGTAACAAATGGACAAGCAAAGGCCATGACGTTAATTAATTCTACGTGACTGGTTTTCTCACGCCCCATTTTATATATTTGAATGATGAAAAGTTTTTTCCCTTTTTCTTTTTGTTTCCGAATTCAATAGTTGTTTATTTACAAAAAAAAATACTTTTTGGTTTAAATCTGCATACAAAGGTCGTCATTGTTTATTCTTTTTCCAGCAATAAACAATCAAAAACAGTTGGGAAAAATCTTCGAAATTGTTTCTTAGGGATTCTTTTTAAACAAACCACAGAATATTTTAGGATTATTAATTTTCCCGAATCCAGAAGACTTAATTTTTAATCTTTCATAAAGTTTTCATAGTTAAAATAATGCTTTGAAAAATAACGTTTTCCCCAATAAAAAGAAATGATCAGAAAAAATTGATTCGTTCATAACCAGCAAACTCACGCGCTTCCACCTCAATAATTATGTAAATATATTTATAATTATATAAATATATTTATAATTATATAAATATATTTATAATTATATAAATATATTTATAATTATATAAATATATTTATAATTATATAAATATATTTATAATTATATAAATGCAAGATAACTTTTCGGATATTTTGTACTTGGCAACTTGAAAAAAAATAAAATCTTAATTTAATTTATTTTAATTTAATTTATTTTAATTTAATTTTAATTTAATTTATCAAAAAGTCTTTTATTTATTTGAATAGACTTTATTTATTCATAATGATCATATTGTTATTATTTACAATGTTATTTATACATAACTATGTGTATGTGGACGGTTGTAAATTAGTTTGTATGTTTATTGTACTTAATTCTAAAATTTGGAGATAAATTTACTATAAGAATAATTGCGTCTTAAGGTATTTTAGATTTAACTGAATTTTAAGTATTTTCAATAAGTACATTTCTGTTAGTATTTTAATGGATGTTATATAAATTTCATTGAAACAATCAAACTCTTTAGAGTAGATAAAGCTTGTAATTGTAAGACATTTGATTATTACTATCAATTTAGATGATATGACAACTTCTCTTGCCTTGATCAAATCATCAACTGGAAATAATTTAAATATATAGACTCAAATAAGAACAAAATATTCTGAATAAAATCAATTTTTTGGATGATGTGATGAAGCATCTTTCGGAATATTTTGTTCAAAGCGAAATCTACCGAGCTAAGATTATTAGTGGACATACAGGGTGCGATGGATAAATTGTCGTCTAAATTACACAAAAAATGAATATAATACTGACATTTCCTTTTTGTATATGTATTTATCAAAATTGCACAAAAATATCTTGAAATACTAAAGAGTAAATTTATTCAATAAAAATCACCAATGGTTTCAGCCACGGTCTTCAGGCAACTTCGGAATCTTTTGCATTCTTCTGGACTTTTTCCTTGTTGTGAATGCTGCCATAATCCTTGCTTTCAGTTCATCTTTGGTGTTACAAGAAGTTTTGTTGGTCTCTCGCTCAACTGTGCTCCACACATAATAGCCAAGAGGGTTGTAGTCTAGGGATTTAGAGGGTCAGAGGTAAGGAGGGACGATGTGGTCGCAGAAATTGTCTGACAGCTATGACTGTGTTCTTCTGCTTGTGTGGCATAGTTCAAAATCCTGTTGCTAGACATAGGGTCTATAGCCACCCACTTGACCCAGGGCAGCACTACCTCCCTGGTTATGGGCCTGATTGAGTTGGAGGAATTTTTAATCATGGTCTGGATCTCACCAACAAATTCGGGGGTTATTTTCTTATCAGAAAGATCAGAGTAAGCTTTTTCGAGCTTCGTAATCACCATTAGACTCATCCAACTCTTTCTGAATCCTCTGCACTGTCCTCAGATTGACACCTAAACACTCTGAAACATACAAATTGGGGCTTCCAGTGTAAAGGCCAAGAAGTACAGAATGCCGTTTCCAAATTTCTGGCGGAATGAATTGTATCATGGTGCTCTTTTTCTCACAAATTGTGCCCAACTGACCCTATTATACTGTGCAGTCAACAAAATCAAGAACAAATGACGTGTATGAACAAAATATAAAATGGTGACAATTTACTCATCGTACCCTGTATATATGTGTGTGTGTGTGTGTGTGTGTGTGAGCGCGCATATGAATAGACACACACACAAATATATATTGTTACATGTTTCATTAAAAAGGATGGGTAATTTTAAGTACAAGTGAGTATTTTTATTTCGTTATGGTGGTTGTGAACAAAGATAAAAATATTGTCGATGTCTCTGTCCAAAGTTTCAGGTTTAGCGAGTTCTTAGATACTGTGTTTTCTCAGCCATACACTGCACATATTATTGGTCATTTTTCTTATTTTTAGAAAACTAATGGAAAGATGATTTTATTTGCACTATGCACGATAGTTGATATAATATGTATAAAATATAATAATCTCACTCTTACAATATGACAACAGTTTTATGAATTTTACAGAATTTCTCAAATTTAACCTTATTATCAAGGTTACTTAATGTTTAAGGAACATGATGTTGTAATTAAAAATTAGAGGACTTGACCAAAGTTTAAAAACGATTAAATGTTGTGAATAAAAAAATTGTCATTTCACATTAATGTCAATATTAATGTGAAATGTATGCTCAATGTTCTGAAGTAAGTTTTAGACGACGTGCATTGATTTTGTAAGCTGTTGTATTATCTAATAAGCAACAGACTGCATAGCATCCAGAATAGTGTAGTATTTCAAAGTTAATCTTCGCTGTTAAATTGTCATTCGCCATTGCAAACCTTCCTCTTTAGAATACTCCACAAAATTTCACTCAAATGTGTAGATTTGAAATCCCTTTTATTTACTACTAGCAGTAGAGCCCGCCGTTGCCCGAGGATATAACAGTAAGAGATAGATCAAGTATCGACCATCATAAAGACTGAAAAATAAAATTGACAAAGATTATTGTTTAAGGTTGACGGACACGCATGTCTTAATTAGTTTTTTTTTTTTTTTACGAATTGGTCAAAAACAAACTCAAACAAAAACATTGTTTTCAATCGTTATGAGTCTATCGATTGATGAATAGAATTTTATTATAAACAATTGTTTTGTAAATGGAATTTTTAAAGCATTCTGAATGTAAAAATAAAGAAAAAAGTGTGCAAGACAATAAGAAACACTACATGCCAAAAAAAAAGTGAAGTTTTGTTGAAATCGGTTGAAAAATGTAGGTAGCCTTTCTGTAATCTTTTAGTTTTACAATTTATGATTTTTACTTATTGAATACAGTAAAAATATTGCATATTTTGCTTGTGGTGATTCATAATTAGAATTCTGATTTGAATATATTTTCCACTCGTTGTTTCTAATACAAAAAATATTAACTTTATTTGGGTTTATTAATTTATTACAAGTACTGTGTTCTTTCCTTAATAATTATCATCTTCGAAATATTGTTGTTTTTTTGTCTATCAGGTTTCTTACGTCGGCATTTTTAAATTATTTCTTAATACTTTCTTTTAAATATTGAATTTTCAAATAGAACCAATGCCTTATTGATCTGCCTTTGTAACAAATTGCAAAGGAATTGTAAAAACGGCCCTAAAGTACGTGGAATTATCTTTCCCTAAAGATAAAGAATTATCCGATTTTTCGATTCGTACAATCAGTAGAGATCGTTAGATTATTGTTTAGGTTGACGGACACATGTCTTAGTTTTTTTTTTTTTTTTTTTTTTAAGAATTGGTCAAAGCCAAACTCAAACAAAAAACATTGTTTTCAATCGTTATGATGAGTCCCCGATTGAATAGAACTAGAATTTTATTATAAACAATTGTCTTGTAAATGGAATTTTTAAAGCATTCTGAATGTATAAAATAAAGAAAAAAAAAAAAAAAGACAATAAGAAACACTACCTGCCAAAAAGAAAGTGGGTGTTTCTTTTATCGGCTGAAAAATGTAAGAAATCCGATCCCATATATAAAGGAACACACACAAAACAACCTGGCTTTTTTTAACCCGATCTGAGTTGTCCCCCTTTCATTCTCACGATGTGTCTTAATCGTGTTTTCAAATTGATTTTCTTAAAAAACAATTGTGTTTTTCCCAATTTCAGCGCCGTCAGAACCACCACAAGATAATTTTATGTAGTCCTGTGAAGTTTTGTTGAAATCGGCTAAAAAAATGTAGGAAATCCGATCCAATATATAAACGTTACAGACACACACACACACACAATCTGCATTTTATAATAAGTAAGATTTATTTATAAGTTTTCTACATTTGATATGAGAAATTATTGTCATGTATAAAAAATAATTTTCATTATGGCAGGGCTTCTTGAGTCAAATATACCTTTCAAAAAATCAATGTATGCCTGAATATTTGAAATTCGCCATGAGCTTAGCGTTCCGTCATCTATAATTCCACCCCAAAACATCTCACATTGCTGATGTCTGTGAGAGTGGTTTCTGCCAGTAGCCACCCATGCATTGTCTTATCCACCTGGCCCATCTGTTGGTTAAAAATACGGGTTAATATTTCGGTTTACATGTACCCCATTTAATTCTACTTTCTTTATGGATGTCTTAAAAGATGCCTAGTGATTGTTCTGATATGTTTGCCATTTGATTTAGGGACCTATATCTTGTGTTTTTTCACACCACAGTAGTACCTGCTGAAATTTATTAAATATTTCTCTTTATACATTATATAAGCAAATCCATTTTAAAGCTTCAAACTCGCAGCAAAGCTATTAATTTAAGACTTCAAAATTCAGGATATATTATAATATAGCTGAAGTTTGTTTGCATCTGTGCAGAACGAATTGGTTTTATCCGAACTGCTTATATAGAAGTTCAGCAAATAAACCATTAAATTCCAACACGGAATCGTTTTATATATCGGTAAAGCATAAAGCGCCTGATAGTTTGAGACACAGTTTATAATATTTCGAGAATCTATCGAAACGCCATCGATCTGAGTGTAGCTGTTACTTTGTAAGTCATAGAAAAGAAAACTAGGAATAGTATCAGTTGTCTGTTTGATTTTTGGTGGTAGAAGCGGGGAGGATTTTTGTATCCTTCAGGATAATTTTTAACCTGTCATTAACCGGAGCATTAATGAAAATTTTGTTTTATTGTTGAAGGAGGTCTGTATACCGTTGCTAGATTTTAGTGAACACGGCATGTGTCGGAAATTGTGCATAGATGCTATGTTGCATTTTTTAGATCAGTATGGTGCTAATTTTATTCAGTATTTTGATAAGGTGGAGATTTCAAAAACGACGAATCTGGAAGAGACAGCGTGTCATATACGTTGCCGATAATTTTCAGTAGTTTAATTAATTGATTTTAACATTGTTGATTGTAATAATTTAATAGGTGTGTTTTTTTGTCTTGTTTTTTAATTAACAGTGATATTTTCCGATAATTTTATGAATTTTTTCAGGTCACAAATGCTTATTAATTTAGTTTTGGTGATTTAGGATTGATAATGTTGTTCATGCCACTTATATAATTATTATTATATAATTATTATATTTGTCTTAGGCGAAATTTGTTTTTTATGTCTTCGTGTATATTGGACATGTGTTCTGGTTTGATTTTCAATCTATAATTATTAGATTGCCTGTTAGTGTTATATCATTTGTAATTCAGTTGCTTTTCTTTGTCAATTTTTGTTTGAAGGCAACAGTTAGGTCCGTGGTCGAGAAAGCCTCGTTCTTCATCGGTGTGATAAGAATTTGATTGTGGTCTAAGAATTTGATAAGGTTTTCTTGTTATTTGAGTTGGAGGATAATATTATATCCTTAGCCATATCTTCAACCTGGTTTCTTTGGATATTTTTGACATTAATTGAAGTCAATATTTTAATGATATAATCAGTTCTATTGCACGTAGTATTTACTATTGTATATAATACAGAATCATTATTATTAAAGGACGTTTGACAACATCAAACGTCATTTAATAATAATAAATACCGAAATCAAACGTCCCTATCTAAATATTTCTGGCACTTAAAAGAAACCAATAAAACACCAACAGTAAAATGGAAATTAATAAGAAAAGCTAGAGCTTGTAGGTCATTAAATAACC
The DNA here is from genome assembly GCA_903632075.3 of Acanthosepion pharaonis. Classification (NCBI taxonomy): domain Eukaryota; kingdom Metazoa; phylum Mollusca; class Cephalopoda; order Sepiida; family Sepiidae; genus Acanthosepion; species Acanthosepion pharaonis. The sequence continues at coordinate 415,646 of CAHIKZ030002423.1, read as the reverse complement.
CATGTCATTTGTGAATACATGAAAAATTATACATTAAGTTTCTGAAAAATAAAAATTTACTAAATCAAAGAAATGGAATAGCTATTTTTGTGTAGGCACTGTCAAATATTTTGCTTAACTAATAATTAATTTTGAAAAAAATAAAATAATAAAGAATAGAGATGAAACATACATTTTTTATATTTGATCTTTAATTAGTAATTAAATTCTAATATATTTATTTGTAAAAATACCGTATAGTTTATTAGTTATTAGAAGGTCGAATGATACTTTAAATCTATAAGAATAAAATTTAATTAATAAAATTTAAATATTAATATATGTCTTACACATATTTAAATGACCCTTTTAGAAAATCTTTCTGTATTAAAATATGAATTAAGCGGATGAATAAAAATGCCAAATTATTTTTGTCATTGAAAATCCAGACGATTCACTGAATAACGGAAGTATACTTTTGTTAGCAGGCACCTACACCTCACCTAAACTTAACCTGAATTAGTAACATACATTGGATACATAAGCTGTCTAGGGAAATTAAAACACAACCACCCCTAAATTAAAATAGATTTTCCTTAACCTTAACAACTCATAATATCAATATTGTCTGCGCTTATAAATTAATAGTTTATTCCTAGCATTGCTT